>JARQOD010000004.1:314380614-314411854 GCA_033576555.1 Oophaga sylvatica
AATAAGAAATGTATATTACATAGCTGCTTATTCATAGAAATTGATTGCAACATTTAATTATTGTCGTCGCTAAAAATCTGACAGAATTTAATTTTTATAGGGTTGCCTAGCTAATATTTAAAGAAATACTTTTAATGAAAGTCTGATGATTACTCACTTCTTGACACTTCTGTACAAATTGACTAAAGGCTGTTTTTTTAAACTTGGAGCATATGTGAATGTTAATCATGCTCAAACATTTCTATTCATTGACTAAATATTTAAATTTAACTTTTAAGTTGATTCATGCTGGCTAAGGCTAAGTTCAGACTTGCATTCGTCTGGTCTGCGTATGGCTGCGTACTTCCTCCCTTAAGCTCCACCTACGCTCAGCCTCATGCATCCTGCGTCATCCTGCTTACCTATATTTAACATTGGGTATGCAGAAGTGTGCGGATGCATCCGCATGCAGCGTTTTGATGTGTCGCCGAACGCAACATTTTGATTTCCAGTGCACGTCAAAATGCCGCATGGGGATGCATCCGCATACTTCCGCATGTCCCTGTGTACCAATGTTAAAGATAGGTATGCAGGATGCATTTGGAAGTAGGTAGAGCGTAGGCATAGCTTAACCCCTCTCTGCCATTGGACGTACTATCCCGTCCATAAAACCTGTGCCAATCAGCCCATGGACGGGATAGTACGTCCAAGGCGATCAGATGCGCTCCCGTGGGGGAGTGCAGCTGATCGAGGCCGGGTGTCAGCTGATTATCACAGCTGACACCCGGCACATTGACCCCTGGCACACCGCGATCAGACATGATCGCGGTGTATCGGGAGGCACAGGGGAGCTTCCCTGCGTGCTCCCCTGAGGCCCTCAGAACAGCGCGATGTGACCGCGCTGTTCTGAAGGCCTCTTCCCTGCAGGACCCTGGATCCAAGATAGCCGCCGGGTCCTGCAGGGAGGTGGCTTCCTCAGCGCCTGCTGAGAGCAGGCGCTGATGAAGCGTCCTGTACTGCCTGTGAGATCGCTGGTCTCACAGAGTGCTGTGCACACTGTGAGACCAGCGATCTGATAAAATACAGTGATCTACCACCCTGGAACAAAGTAAAAAAGTAAAAAAAAATCAAAATCACATGTGTAAAAAAAAAAATCCAAAATAAAGGAAAAAAAAAATATTCCCCAATAAATTCATTTCTTCCTGTAAATAAAAAAACAAAACAATAAAAGTACACATATTTGGTATCGCCGCATCTGTAACAACCCCCCCTATAAAACTGTCCCACTAGTTAACCCTTTTAGTGAACCCCTTAAAAAAAACCCAAATCAAAAAATCAATGCTTTATCATCATACCACCAAACAAAAAAGTGGAATAACACGCGATCAAAAAGACCGATCTAAATAAACATGGTACCGCTGAAAACGTCATCTTGTCCCGCAAAAAACGAGCCACCATACAGCATCATCACCAAAAAAATAAAAAAGTTATAGCTCGCAGAATAAAGAGATGCAAAAATAATTATTTTTTATATAAATTGTTTTTATTGTATAAAAGCGCTAAAAAAAAGATATAAATGAGGTATCATACACAATATACAAAAAAAGGTTGCAACCTTTTTTTGTATATTGTCTATGGAGGTAGCTGCTCCTGGTTTGGTTGGATGTGCCAGTCAGTTTTCTTTTACTTACATAAATGAGGTATCGCCGTAATCTTACTGACCCGAAGAATAAAACTGCTTTATCAATTTTACCACATGCGGAACGGTATAAACGCCCCCCCCAAAAGAAATTCATGAACTGCTGATTTTTGTTCATTCTAACCTCCCAAAAATCGAAATAAAAAGCGATCAAAAAATGTCACATGCTCAAAAATGGCACCAATAAAAAATGTCAACTCGTATCGCAAAAACTAAGACCTCACATGACTCTGTGGGCCAAAATATGCAAAAATTATAGCTCTCAAAATGTGGTGATGCAAAAAACTATTTTTTGCAATAAAAAGCGTCTTTTAGCGTGACAGCTGCCAATCATAAAAACTCGCTATAAATAGTAAATCAAACCCCCCTTTATCACCTCCTTAGTTAGGGAAAAATAATAAAATTAAAAAAATGTATTTATTTCCATTTTACCAATTAGAGTTAGGGTTAGGTTTGCTGCTAAAGTTAGGGTTAGGGTTGAGGCTAAAATTAGGATTAGGGTTAGTGTTGGGATTAGGGTTAGGGGTGTGTTAGGGTTAGATTTGTGGTTAGGGTTATGGTTAGGGTTGGGACTAGGGTTAAGTGTGTGTTGGGGTTAGGGTTGGAGTTAGAATTGGGGGGTTTCCGCTGTTTAGGCACATCAGGGGCTCTCCAAATGTAACATGGCGTCTGATCTCAATTCCAGCCAATTCTGCGTTGAAAAAGTCAAACGGTGATCCTTCACTTCTGAGCTCTGTCATGCGCCCAAACAGTAGTTTACCCCCACATATGGGGTATCAGCGTACTCAGAAGAAATTGGACCCCAAGAGTTATTGTGCAATTTGTCCTGTTACCCTTGGGAAAATAAAAAATTGGGGGCGAAAAATCATTTTTGTAAAAAAAAATGATTTTTTTGCTTTTACGGCTGTACGTTATAAACTTCTGTGAAGCACTTGGGGCTTCATAGCGCTCACCACACATCTAGATAAGTTCCTTGTGGGGTCTATTTTCCAAAATGGGGTCACTTGTGGGGGGTTTCCACTGTTTAGGCACATCAAGAGCTCTCCAAATGCGACATGACGCCCGCAGACCGTTCCATCAAAGTCTGCAATCCAAAACGTCACTACTTCCCTTCCGAGCCCCAACGTATGCCCATACAGTAGCTTTCTCCCACATATTGGGTATCAGCGTACTCAGGACAAATTGGACAACTACTTTTGGGGTCCAATTTCTCCTGTTACCCTTGAGAAAATAAAAAGCTGAGGATTAAAAATCATGTTTGTGGAAAAAATTAGATTTTTTTATTTTCATGCTCGGGCGTTATAAACTTTAGTGAAACACCTGGGGTTCAAAGTTCTCACCACACATCTAGATAAGTTCCTTGAGGGGTCTAGTTTCAAAAATGCTGTCATTTGTGGGGGGTTTCCACTGTTTAGGCACATCAGGAGCTCTCCAAATACGACATGGCGTCCAACCAATTCTGCGTTGAAAAAATCAAACGGCGCTCCTTTCCTTCCAATCTTTGCCATGCACCCAAACAGTGGTTTACCCCCACATATGGGGTATCAGCGTACTTAGGACAAATTGTACAATAACTTTTGGAGTCTTGTTACCCTTGGGAAAATAAAAATTGGGCTGAAAAGATCATTTTTGTGGAAAAAATATGATTTTTTAATTTTACGGCTCTACGTTATAAACTTGTGTGAAGTACTTGGGCGTTCAAATTGCTCACCTAAGATCTAGATAAGTTCCTTAGGGGGTCTAGTTTCCAAAATGGGGTCACTTGTGGGGGGTTTCCACTGTTTAGGCACATCAGGGGCTCTCCAAATGCAACATGGCGTCCAATCTCAATTCCAGCCAATTTTGGTTGGAAAAAGTCAAATGGTGCTCCTTCCATTTTGAGCTCTGCCGTGCGCCCAAACAGTGGTTCCCCCCCACATATGGGATATCAGCATACTCAGGACAAATTGGACAACAACTTTTGTGGTCCAATTTCTACTGTTACCCTTGGGAAAATAAAAAATTGGTGACTTATATATAATTTTTTGTGGAAAAAAATAGGATTTTTATTTTCATGCCCGGGTATTATAAACTTGTGTGAAGCACTTGGGGGTTCAAACTGCTCACCACAGATCTAGATAAGTTCCTTAGGAGGTCTAGTTTCCAAAATGGGGTCACTTGTGGGGGTTTCTACTGTTTAAGCTCATCTGGGGCACTGCAAACTGAACATGACCCCCTTCAATGTCTGCATTCCAAAACGTTATTACTTCCTTTCCAAGCCCTGCCGTCGCCCAAACAGTTCCCCCCCCCACATATGGGGTATCAGCGTACTCAGGACAAATTGGACAACAACTTTTGGGGTTCAATTTCCTTGTAAAAATAAAAAATTTGGGACTAAAAAATCATCTTTGTGGAAAATTGTTGTTTTTTTTTTCACACCCAGGCATTATAAACTTTGTGAAACACTTGGGGGTTCAAAGTGCTCACAACAGATCTAGATAAGTTCCATAGGGGGTCTAGTTTCCGAAATGGTGTCACTTGTGGGGGTTTCCACTGTTTAGGCGCATCAGAGGCTCTCCAATGCGACATGGCGTCCAAATCTCAATTCCAGCCAATTTTGGCTTGAAAAAGTCAAACGGCGTCCTTCCCTTACGAGCTCTGCCGTGTGCCCAAACAGTGGTTTTCCCCCACATATAGGGTATTTGCATACTCAGGAGAAATTTTACAACAACGTTATCTGTCCATTTTCTCCTTTTACCCTTGTGAAAATAAAAAAAAGCTTGTAAAATATCATTTTTGTGACTAAAAAGTTAAATATTTATTTTTTCCTTCCACGTTGCCTCAGCTCCTGTGAAGCACCTGAAGGGTTAATAAACTTATTGAATGTGGTTTTGAGTACCTTGAGGTACAGTTTTTAGAATGGTGTCACTTTTGGGTATTTTCTGCCATATAGACCCCTCAAAGTGACTTCAAATGTGAGGTGGTCCCTAAAAAAAATGGCTTTGTAAATTTTGTTGTAAAAATGAGAAATCGCTGGTCAACTTTTAACCCTTATAATTTCCTACCAAAAAAAAATATTGGCTCCAAAATTGTGCTGATATAAAGTAGACATGTGGGAAATGTTATTTCTTAACTATTTTGTGCAACATATTTCTCTGTTTTAAGGGAATAAAAATTCAAAGTTTGAAAATTGCAAAATTTTCTAAAATTTCGCCATATTTGCATTTTTTTTCAAAAATAAACGCAAGTTATATTGAAGAAATTTTACCACTAACGTGAAGTACAATATGTCACGAGAAAACATTCTTAGAATCGCGAAGATCCGCTAAGCGTTCCAGAGTTATAACCTCATAAAGAGACAGTGGTCAGAATTGTAAAAATTGGCCGGGTCATTAACGTGCAAACCACCCTTTGGGGTGAAGGGGTTAAGGGAGGAAGTACGCAGCCATACGCAAACCAGCCAATCGCAAGTCTGAACTCAGCCTAAACCACCAGCAGCAGGAATCAGAGTTTTGCTGCATGACTGTAGACAAAAATGTTTTTCTCTGAGCTGTTCCAGCATATCATAGAAACCATAGGGCCCGATTTTTCAGAACTGTGATGTTCACCCAGTCTTGAAGACTGTCACTATTAAAGAATCAGGAGCATCTGACATGCAGCGTGTGCCTCCATGCACCCCACCACAAATCTTATTCCAGTCACCCACATCTTAAAGACAGGCACTCTTAATAAATCAGGAGCATCTGACATGCAGTGTGTTCCTCCGTGCCACCCACTACAAAACTAAGATGGCATAAGGAAAGCCACAGCTCGTCATGAATTAGATGAGCGATGGCATCATGTCCCACTCAGCTCCACCCATTTTGGTGGAGCTGGGAGGAACTGGCTTGAAACTTTGTGTTGTGCAAAAAATGTTGATATCTTCAAAGCTATTTACTCCAAAATTATTCGCCTTGATAAATCAGGGCCACAGTTTGAAGAGCCAGCTGCCCCAACCAGATTCTGCCCACGCTGGTCCAGGTGGTTGATAGAGCTCTCTCCTGTGTACTATGGGACAGACTTGTTAATCAACTAGAGCAGTGCGGGGAGATGGTAGCCGGGATTATTTCAGGATACAAGCCTAGTTCAGCACACCAGACTTTTTAAAATAATTTGTGTATTTTCATTACTTTTAAGGTTGCTGCTTCCTGTGGAAAAAAAAAATCTAATTGTCTTGACATGGTGTGATGATCACACTAATGCACATTTCATTACAGTTATAGGATTTGTATAAGAGCTGGCCCTTAAAATAACTCATACAGTCATGGCCAAAAGTTTTGAGAATGACACAAATATTATATTTTCACATGATCTGCTGCCCTCTGGTTTTTATGTGTGTTTGACAGATGTTTTTATCACAGACAGAAATATAATAATTGCAAACATGTGAGTAACAAAAGCTTATATTGACAGTTAGAATGAGTTAATGCAGCAAGTCAATATTTGCAGTGTTGACCCTTCTTCTTCAGGACCTCTGCAATTCTCCCTGGCATGCTCATCAATAACTTCTGGACCAAATCCTGACTGATAGCAGTCCATTCTTGCACAATCAATGCTTTCATCTTGTCAGAATTTTTAAGTTTTTGTTTGTCCACCCGTCTCTTGATGATTGACCACAAGTTCTCAATGGGATTAAGATCTGGGGAGTTTCCAGGCCATGGACCCAAAATCTCTATGTTTTGTTCCCTGAGCCATTTAGTTATCACCTTTGCTTTATGGCAAGGTGCTCCATCATGCTGGAAAAGGCATTGTTAATCGCCAAACTGCTCTTGGAGGGTTGGGAGAAGTTGCTCTTGGAGGACATTCTGGTACCATTCTTTATTCATGGCTGTGTTTTTAGGCAAGACTGTGAGAGAACCGATTCCCTTGGCTGAAAAGCAACCCCACACATGAATGGTTTCAGGATGCTTAACAGTTGGCATGAGACAAGACTGGTGGTAGCGCTCACCTTGTCTTCTTCGAATGAGGCGTTTTCCTGATGTCCAAACAATCGAAAAGGGGATTCATCAGAGAAAATAACTTTACCCCAGTCCTCAGCAGTCCACTGCCTGTACATTTTTGCAGAATATCAGTCTGTCCATGATGTTTTTTCTGGAGAGAAGTGGCTTCTTTGCTGCCCTCTTGAGACCAGGCCTTGCTCCAAGAGTCTCCGCCTCACAGTGCGTGCAGATGCACTCACACCTGCCTGCTGCCATTCCTGAGCAAGCTCTGCACTGCTGGTAGCCCGATCCCACAGCTGAAACACTTTTAAGAGACGGTCCTGGCTGCTTGCTGGTCTTTCTTGGGCGCCCTGAAGCCTTTTTGGCAACAATCGGAACCTCTCTCCTTGAAGTTCTTGATGATGCGATAGATTGTTGACTGAGGTGCAATCTTTCTAGCTGCGATACTCTTCCCTGTTAGGCCATTTTTGTGCATTGCAATGATGACTGCACGTGTTTCTTTAGAGATAACCATGGTTAACAGAAGAGAAACAATGATGTCAAACACCAGCCTCTTTTAAAGTGTCCAGTGGTGTCATTCTTACTTAATCATGACAGATTGATCTCCAGCCATGTCCTCATCAACACCCACACCTGTGTTAATGGAGCAATCACTGAAAAGAGGTTAGCTGGTCCTTTTAAGGCAGGGCTGCAATGATGTTGAAATGTGTTTTGGGGGATAAAGTTCATTTTCTAGCCAAATATTGACTTTGCATGTAATTGCTGTTAAGCTGATCACTCTTTATAACATTCTGGAGTATATGCAAATTGCCATTAGAAAAAGTGAAGCAATAGACTTTGTAAAAATTAATATTTGTGTCATTCTCAAAACTTTTGGCCATGACTGTACATCTAAATGATCATCATGATGCCAAACCCACATCGAAGAGCAAGTGGTGACTATGTGACATAACTTGCTAAGAATGCTTTGTTTACAACATGATTGTAATCCATTGTATTTGTCTGAAAGCAGTAAGATGCTAAATGTAATTGTAATTGTACTTGTTTTTTTAGTTAAACCCATTGTATTACAGTGGCATGTAAAAGTTTGGGCACCCCTGGTCAAAATTACTGTTATTGTGAACAGTTAAGCAAGTTGAAGATGAAATATTTAGAGATGAGTGAAACCGAACCTTAAACATGGACTTCTCCCAGAAGTCCGTGTTACTGTTCAGGTTCGGCAGCCCGAGCAAAGCTTGTTGAAAGGGTGCAGGGCAGCCAATCAGCAAGCTCAAGTGACCAGTGGTAACGTTAATGACGTCACCACTGGTCACAGGCTATGGGACATGGCCATTAACGGATTATTGGGGGAAAGGTGAGCATAACTTTGCTTTTTTATTTTCATTTTTGTTGAATAAACGTGTAAAAGAGGGTTGGAGAGTTTTTATTTAAAATAAAGGAGTCTTCTAGCTGCTTTCCATGCATTCCTTTACCGGTTCATAATTTTATGGCATCTATAGCCAGAAATGGAAAAAATGTAATTCAAATGACTAATTTAATGAACATTCACAGTATCACTGTACCATGTGGCAGTGGTGATACAGGGCCTCATCTTCAAAAAATATTTTTAATCCAATCCACTTCACAAACTTTTCAAATTCGTCCCAAAATTTGAAGAATGGTAATTTGCACAAATGCTGCATTCCTTGGAAGTGGTACTTTTTATCAGGCTCCCTCTCCAGATTCAAACTTTGATTCACTGTACTCCAAGTACATCAACATGTAATTGAGCCCATACAGGCAGGTCAGAAGGGAGAGTGGCTCGCTGTGTGGGCAGGTCCATAAACAGCAGGCGTAGAAAAAACACCCCTTGCACAGGCACAGCAACGGTGAGATGAATGGCCTCCCATGGCCACCACAGCCCCCCCCGCCTTATATCCGGCCACCAGTACGTTCTTGCCAGGAACTCCGATGTCCTCTTGGTCCCAAAATGTCCACCCACCCTGGACGAATAAGCCTAAAAGAGAACCTCCTGTCATAAATTAGGTGGCACAAAAGTCTTGCCCGGAGGCACAGACTCTAACGAAACTGTAGCCACAGTTCTCAGGCTCTCTGAAAGGACAATAGGACGAGGTTCCTCTCCCTCCTCAGATGATACCACAGAATGGGAGAGAGCATCGGCATGAGTGTTCTTCTCCCCAGACAGAAAATGGAGGGTGAAGTTGAAAAGGGAGAAGAACAGGGATCATCTGGCCTGACGAGAATTTAGCAGCTGGGCTGTCTGCAAATAGATAAGGTTTTTATGGTCTGTGAATACTTGGAAGGGGTAAAAGGCCCCCTCCAGGAGATGTCTCCACTCAGACTTGGTGCTCAGTGGTAGCAAACACAGACCTGTGCATACACAGAGTGGTAGCATATTCCATCGTTCACACACCACATGGTTTATACTAATGAACCGCCATGTGGCCGTACAGCTGTGCGATCCTTTTATAACTGCAGCCTTCCAGGACCTTGCTGATGGCCCAATCCAAACTGCTTGAGGACCTGAGTATGTGACCTCCGACCACCAATGAGCGGTCGTCGCATGGGCATGCTCAGATGGAGAAAAGCAGGACTTAGTCCCAGGAACGTCTGCTCTCCGCTGACTAATGCTGGTTGCTATAGCTAACCTGGGGCAGCAGCAGCAACCAAATGCATAGCATTTGCCTGAGGAAAATGCTGGGACTGATGTCTCCACTGAGCAGGATCCTCTGCAGCTGAAGAAGAATGGGAGAGCGCAGAGGACATGGCTCGAGATTTCCCCTGTGCAACGGCAGGATCTCGACGCCTAACACCGTGGTCTGTGATGCAACAGCCAGTAGAATTTTTTTCAAGGGTGTTTTGATGCTCGTTACAAAAATGTTTACACTCTATGTTGAGGTGTCACTCCCCAGGGGAAAATTTTTTCAGCCTATGCACTTAGTGTATGGCCATTACAAGTATAGGAGACCCGCTCCTTTAAACTGGGAAGACCTTTTTGCTGGCCATACTCCACGTCTCTTCCTTCTCCACCCCTAGATCACCAGGGTGAATGAGTTCCTTGATGATACAGCCACTATATTGTTTTGCAAGGGTGTTTAGGATGTCCGTAAGTACAAATATTTACACAGTCGGTTGATATGTCCCCCCCAGGGGAAAATGTTTTTCAGCCTATGCACTTAGTGTATGGGCATTCCAAGTATAGGAGACCCGCTCCTTTAAACTGGGAAGACCTTTTTAGCAGGACATACTCCACATCTCTTTCTACACCATCCCTTTATCACCAAGGTGACCGTGTTCCGTGATGAAACAGCCCCTATATTGTTTTGCCAGAGTGGTTAGGATGTCTGTAACTACAAGTATTTACACAGTTAATGTACTATACATGCTGGTAGTTTGAAAATCTTCCCCACACAGTCCTTTATAAAGGATAATTCCACATAATACCTCCTTAGCTTACGCCATATACTGCTGACATACGCAGCACGCCAGTAGGTGGGCAGAACTCCTGGGTACAAAATCTGTGTCTGAGAGTGAAACCACTGGCCCTTCCCCTGTGTTACATCCTTCCCAATCTGCTGTCCAGGAAGCAGGTGCTGATGCCTCTTGCCCACAACCTGCAGTTGCACAGACACAAAAGTCAGCAATCACGTCCAGTTCGTTGTCCCAGCGTAGCGTTCAGCTGTCCCTTGTCAACATATATTTCTCTTCCCAAATTGTTAGATAGGGTATACATATTTGTTAGCACTTTACATTGTCTGATGCTGGACAAAGATTATTCCTGGCTTTTCCAGGCTCCTAAATGAAACTTGTGTCTATTTATTAAACTGTTGCTTCCCTTAAATTTTATAAACTTTGGTAAAAAAAAAATTGTGGTGGTGTATTGGCCAGTTTTTGTACATTTTAAGCAGGTCAAAGAGACTGGGTTAATATGCTCCACAGACCTATTCAGGCGCAGCCTTACCCATATTGGAACATGGTCATTACCATGCTGAGGCCTTTACCTGAGCTCTGTAGCACTGCTGTCACCTGAGTAATAGACTCCACAGACCTCGTAAGTCTCTGGGATATATCCTGTAATTACTCCATTGTTGCTCAAAACCATGCAAAAAATAAATTCTGGCTGGTTGGGCAGTTTCCAGAAGAAGTGCGTAGGCTTGTGCAGATTGGTCAATGGCACTCCTGTCTCTTTCCCTTGAGGAGGCTGCTTCCAAGTAAAATGAGGCTTCTACATGTTCCTGACATGGGTTTCAGGCCTGACAGACAGACCACAATACAGGCTATCGCTTGCATACACTGTATTCAGAATGTAATTCTAATGCTTTTGGTGTCTGGTAGAATCCAATTACTGACATTGAGCATACAGCTCTCTCAACTCCTGTATTATATTCACTTTACAGCAGGTTCACCCGCTATGAAAATGGCTCAATTAGGATCCGGTGGCCAAAATGAACTGTGAAGCTCACAAAACTCAGGATTTACAGCACCTGCTTGCCATCTTAAAATATTAAGTGGTGACCGCATAATGACATGGAAGTGGACACGGTGGTGGTGGGGGGGGCAAAGCCCAAATTTCAAATGGGCATGTTTCAGCTGGCATTGTAAAGTGATGGGGAATATGTATTAAACTATTTGGCTAACAAATTTGAATGAGGGAGGGACCTCCGAAATAAAGGAGCTCTCCCAAATGTATGATACAGGGCCACCTGAGGGCCCTTCACAAACTCAGGTTTCACGGTACCTGCTGGCCCTCTGTAAATGTCAAGCAAGGGTCGTTTAATGACATGGCAGTGGACATGATGGAGATGGCGGGCAAGCCCAAACTTCAAATGGGCATGTTTTAGCTGGCATTGTAAAGTGATGGGGAATATATATTCCACTATCTAGCTAACAATTTTGAATGAGAGAAGGACCTCACAAATATATACAGGGCCACCTGAAGGCCCTTCACAAACTCAGGTTTCACTGCACCTGCTGGCCCTCTAAAAATTTCAAGCGAGGGTCGCATAATGACATGGCGGTGGACGTGGTGTGGTGGCGGGCGAAGATCAAACTTAAAATGGGCATGTTTTAGCTGGCATTGTAAAGTGATGGGGAATATGTATTCCACTATCTAGCTAACAATTTCGAATGAGAGAAGGACCTCCCAAATGTGGGAGTGAGAGCGCTCCCAAATATATGATACAGGGCCACATGAGGGCCCTTCCCAAACTCAGATTTCACTGTACCTGCTGGCCCTCTGAAAACATCAAGCGAGGGTCACATAATTATATGGCAGTGGATGTGGTGATGGTGGCGGGCGAAGCCCAAAATTCAAATGGGCTTGTTTTAGGCCCCTTTCACACATCAGTTTTTTGCTATCAGTGACAATCCGACGAATTTTGAAAAAAGCGGATCTGGCGACTGAAGCCGACGGATCTGTTTTTACTCATTGACTTGTATTATCGACAGATTGCGATGGATGACCTCACGTTTCATCTGTCGTTCGCCGGATCAGTCGAAAATTGTTTGTCCGGTGGTCGGAGACAATGGACAAAAGAATATTTTTTGTGTACGTCAAAGAAAACGGATCCATCGCCGTCTGTAGATTTCTAGAATGGAAGCCTATGGATCGATGGCGAAGCTGAGCAGCATCTGCCTCGGCTGGGTCTGGATGGGAGACCACAGACTCCTCGGATTCAGGTTAAGATCCTGCCGTCGCCCAATGCCTAACATTATCCCCCCCTCTAACATCCCTCCACTTGACGCTCATATTCCTCAATGAGCAGGGGAGCATGAATATGGTCCACGGGTTCCCAAGTGCGATCCTGAGAACTGTGATCCCTCCAGTGCACTAAATAAAATTTTTTGCCGCGCACCATCTTAGACCCCACAATCACCTCTACCTTGAAATCCTCACTCCCGGTGTCAGAAGCGTGCTGAAGTTCCGAGAATTTCGTCAGGCGAATGGGTTTCAGGAGTGACACAATGAATGTATCATGTATAGTGTTGAGCGATATTGCTCGATATCTAAAAATATCGTATCGAAATTGTATCGCCGATAGCACTAAATATCGTCGATATCCGATTTCGATACCGGAAGTCCAATGTAAGTCTATGGGAACAAAATATCGAAATTAAAAAAAAACATTCTTGCCTTGTTGGTTAATTGTACATGAAGGAAAACAACAAAGACTAATGTAGAATGTATTGGGGGAGGTTGAGGAGACAATAAAGGCATACATGTTTAACCCAATGCATTGGAATAGCATTAATATATATTTTTTTGGAAATACGTTTGGATTGACTAACAAATTGACAATGTTGTTAACCTTTTTTCTATTTTGGCAAATATGTATGTTTCACAACTTCCATGCTCTTCACCTTTTTAACTTTTGTCAGTGCCACACTTTCTCCTTCATAATCTTCAGCAGCACCATCATCTTTCTCATCAAATTATTCTTCATCTTCACCTTCTTAATCTTCTTCTTAAACTTCTTGCTATTCATGTTTTTGTTTACATTACTTATATTGTTATTATTAAACTAATTAATCTTCTTCATATTCAAATTCTTCATCTTCTTCCTCTTCATCTTTTTCATCATATTCTTATTTGTGACAGAGATTCCTGTACTTGTAATCTGTAAAAGTATGAATTGTTCATCCTTCCGTTCTTGCTGTCACAAAAGATTTAAATTACAACAGTATTTGTCCGTGTTCAGTTTAGCCTGCAGCAGCAGGCATTTTCCAGGGGCACCACGAGGAGGAACGGACTCACCCCCATACACTGCTTAGTCTTCTTCTGCTTAGAATTTAGAGCATATATTTTGCTCTTCATTTTGGTCTTATACTTCATGTTCTTCTGCTTTTTGATCTTCTGCTTATTGTTCTTCTGTCTCTTGTTCTGTATCTTGTAGTTTGTCTTAACCTTCTTTGTCCTGTTGGTGATCTTCTTCTTGGTAATCTTTTATTTTTTCTTTGTGATGGTGTTCAGGCTGGTTGGCTTCATGCTCGTCGTCCTTGTTGTCGTCATCTTCTTCTGGGTGGTCTTTAATGTCGTCTAATTTCCCAGAAACAACTGACGTTACTGGAACCCTGACGGGTATCAGATGGAGCAAGAGACTATGGAAGTAACAAGGACCAGCTGACTGTGCTGGACCCCGGACGGGTAGCAGAAGGAAAAGAGGCAATGTCACAACCGAGTACCAGCTGACGTTACTGTGACACGGTTACTAAGCAGGAGGTACCTGTGCTCCAAAGCACTACCAAGGACCAGCAGACGTTGCTGGAACTCGGATACGGAGATGGAGGCACCTAGGCCAAAGGCACTGGGGAGAACCACTTGACGGTACTGGACCCCGGACGGGTAGCAGAAGGGAAAGAGGCAATGTCACAACCGAGTACCAGCTGACGTTACTGTGACACGGTTACTAAGCAGGAGGTACCTGTGCTCCAAAGCACTACCAAGGACCAGCAGACGTTGCTGGAACTCGGATACGGAGATGGAGGCACCTAGGCCAAAGGCACTGGGGAGAACCACTTGACGGTACTGGACCCCGGACGGGTAGCAGAAGGAAAAGAGGCAATGTCACAACCGAGTACCAGCTGACGTTACTGTGACACGGTTACTAAGCAGGAGGTACCTGTGCTCCAAAGCACTACCAAGGACCAGCAGATGTTGCTGGAACTCGGATACGGAGATGGAGGCACCTAGGCCAAAGGCACTGGGGAGAACCACTTGATGGTACTGGACCCCGGACGGGTAGAAGAACGCACCCATGAAAATGTAAGTTGACAGGACGCAAGCCGTCCGCAGTTACAGAATCACACAGTCCTACAGTGGGTGCTTATCCTATTGTCACAATGGAAACCGCCTTTATTTACATATCCCACAGCACACATAGGAATCACCTAAACTGCAGGCACCATAGAGTCGGCTAACCCGAATGCAACACGACAGCACAACTTATTGGAGGATAATTGACGTTCACACTGCCAGGAAACAGCTGTCGTGCTGTAACCAGGCTGGCCAGGAGTCAGTACCCCTGCCAATTACTTACGAGCAACAAATGGCGGTGTTGTAGCCCAGGGAGTAGAGTTCAGGTGGTAGAAAGATGAACATAACCGGAGACATGGAAAACGTTGCCAAACAGTTATTTAATCTGAAAACGGACAGGCAAATTCAGGTGAGATCCATGCCTTGTTCATTTTCAGAAAAGTAAGCCGGTCTACATTTTCTGAGATAGTCGCATGCGACGGTCTGTTACTACACCACCTGCAGCACTAAAGACGCGCTCAGATAATACACTGGCAGCAGGGCAAGCCAGCACCTCCAATGCATACTGGCTAAGCTCTGGCCATGTATCCAACTTAGAGACCCAAAATTTGAAAGGGGAAGAGGCATCTGGGAGTACACTTAGAGGGAAAGCCAAGTAGTCTGTCACCATCTTACGGAAACATTTCTTCCTGGTGACTGGAGCCGTCTCGGATGGTGTAGACCTTGCTGGCGCTGTCACAAAACTTTGCCACATTTGTAACATACAGTTCTTGCCCTGTGCAGAGGCGCTGCTTCTGCTCCCTCTTGTTGTAGAGGTGTCTACACTGCCTCGACCCACAGAGCTGCTTTGTAAAGCAGTAGCAGCAGCAGCAGCAGCAGCAGCATCTCTCTCGGCTGGAATGTACAACAGTATGGATTGCACCAGGGTGTCTTGGTACTCCTGCATTTTACGGTCCCGGTTCACCGGTGTGATGAGGGTTTGTAAGTTGTCCCGGTAGCGAGGGTCTAGGAGGGTGTACACCCAATAATCTGACGTGCTGAGAATGTGGGCGATGCGGCGGTCGTTTCTTAGGCACTGAAGCATGAAATCAACCATGTGCTGCAGACTCCCAACTGGCCAACAAAGGCTGTCCTCTGGAAGAGGCGTCATCTCTGTCTCCTCTGCATCACCCCACCCTCGCTCTACATACTGACTACAGCGTTGTGTACCTTCCTCTGTAGGGATTTCTTCCTCCTCCATTGACTCCTCCTCCTCATCCTCCTCACAAAGTGAGCCCTGCCCAGCCCTTTGTGAGGAACCACGTTGCGCTGACTGTCCTGAAGGTAATTGAATTTGTGACTCCTCATCCTCCACCTGTTTCAAAACCTCTTCCTTTAGTGCTTTCAGTGATTTCTGAAGCAGGCAGATAAGGGGGACAGTCATGCTGACTAGTGCATCATCTGCACTCGCCATCCGCGTTGAGACATCAAACGCACGCAAAACGTCGCAGATGTCCTTCATAGAGGCCCACTCAGTAGTGGTGAAGTGTGAACGGCGCAAATTGCGAGTTGATTGCGCCTGTTGCAGCTGATACTCCATTACTGCGGGCTGCTGCTCACACAACCGCTCCAACATATGTAACGTGGAATTCCACCTGGTGGGTACGTCACATATGATGCGATGTTCAGGAAGGCAAAATCTGACTTGCAGAGCTGCAATGCGCGATCTGGCCATGCTGGAACGTCGCAAGTGAGCGCACTCTAGGCGGACCTTGTGCAGCAGTGCATCAAGATCCGGATAGTCCCTCAAAAACCTCTGCACGACCAAGTTGAGCACATGTGCCAGACATGGTATGTGAGTGAGGTTGCCAAGGCCCAGAGCTGCCACCAGATTTCGGCCATTGTCACACACTACCAAGCCTGGCTGGAGATTAGCTGACAAAAACCACACGTCGCTCTCCTGCTTGATGGCATCCCAGAGCTCCTGCGCTGTGTGGCTTCGATTCACCATGGGAATTAATTTCAGGACGGCCTGTTGACGTTTGGCCACGGCTGTGCTCATATCGGTCGCAACAGGTAAGCGTTCACGGGTCCATGTGGAGGTATACCGTGACGGCTCGTGCAGCGATGATTCTGAGGAACTGGAGTAGGAGGAGGAATCAATGTGCACAGACTGGATTCCTGCAATCCTTGGAGTTGGCAGAACACGTACAGCGCCACTGGCAAGATCTGTACCCGGCTCCACAACATTGACCCAATGGGCAGTGAGGGAAAGGTATCGTCCCTGGCCATGGGTACTGGTCCACGCATCGGTGGTCAGGTGGACCCTGCTACTGACGGCGTTTAGTAGCACATGTTTAATGTTTCCCTCGACATGTCTTTGCAGAGCAGGGACAGCTTGCCTGCTGAAATAAAATCGGCTTGGCACATTATATTGTGGGACTGCCAATGCCATAAAGTTCCTGAAACTGTCAGTCTCCACCAGCCTGAATGACAGCATTTCAAGGGACAGGAGTTTTGCAAGGCCAGCATTCAGAGCCTGTGCTCGTGGATGGTTTGCCGAGTATGGCCGTCTTTTATCCCATGCCTGTGTTACCGATGGCTGTTTTTTGTACTGGGAGTGTGACAATGACTGTGAACTTGCTGCAGTGGGTGGAATAACAGTTTCTCTATGGACAACAGTGACCGAGGTTCTTCCATGGAGATCCTGTGAGGAAGCCAAAACAGGTGTGTGAGAGCTGGAGGTAGAGGCTCGAACATGACGTAAAGATGTAGGTGCTGCTGTAGGTTGGCCTACATCTCCAGTGTGTCTTTGTAACTCAGCTACGTGCTTTGTCCGTACATGTGTCCACATATTTGTGGTATTCAGGTTCCTGATATTTTTACCTCTTTTAACTTTTTGCTTACACAGCTTGCATTGAACATAGCAAATATTATCTACAAGTCTGTCAAAAAAGGACCACACAGTGCAAGTAATGGGAGCGCCAATTTTGACATTTCTAAGAGAACTGCTCCCAACAGGTGCCAAACTGGAGGCTACAGGCAAGCGAGTCTGCAGCCTACCTCTCCCTCCTCTTTGTACCGTTGGGACAATCTCTTCCTCAGTGCTGCTCTCACCACCTTGCTGTTGCTCACGCCATGTTGGGTCTCGGACTTCATCATCTCCACTACCCTCTTCCAACACCTGCTGCTGTTGGATGGTCTGGGCAGCACCATGCTCCACAAAACCTGGCACCTGAGTCTCATCATCATCATAAGATGCGTTCTGCGGTGTGCTGTCCATCGGCACTGGCTCACCCGCCTCTTCAGATTGAGAGAGACACAGCTGTTGCGCATCACTGCATACTCCCTCTTCTTCAAATTGCAGAATGCTGCTTGCCTGTGCCCGTGTTTGCGAGCCAACAGATTCTGAGAACAGAAGCAGAGACTCAGCTGGCTCCTGTACAGAACTCTCTGACTGCCTTGACAATTTGACAGGCGGTGAACAGACAGATGGTTGCTCAACAGTGTTGTGTTCCTGAGAGGAGGTGGAAGGAATTGAAGTCGATGCATTGGCTGCCATCCAACCAACAACGGCTTCAATTTGTTCTTCCCGCAGCAGGGGGGCACGCCAAGCTCCTACCAAAGTGCGCATAAAGGAACGCTCACGGGGATAAATGGTGGATGCTGTGTCACTGAGCAGACACAGAATCCCCACGTCCTCTCCCTGCTGAAACTCCAACGGCCACGACCACGTGCCTTACTCACTGACTTCTTCATCTTGGTAGATTGATAAAGAAAGTCAGAAAAGTTATAAGGCCTAAGTGTGGTTATTAAGCAGAGACTGAAGTGAACACTGAAACACAACTGTTCACAAATCACAATCTGTGAAAGGCTACTCCTTTGTCTACTTCTATAGTGTTTGCAACCAATGTATTGGATACGGATGGAAGCGCGTCACACTAATAGATTATATTTTAAATGGGATGGAGCAGAACCAATTGGAGATAAATGAAAAGGATGAGGCACTGAGACACGCTCAGCAGAGTACAAGCAGCAGTGCTTGAACAAGTAACTGGAGCGTGATGTGCACTCAAAAAATAAAAAACACAGACTGAAGTGAACACTGAAACACAACTGTCCACAATCTGTGAAAGGCTACTCCTTTGTCTACTTCTATAGTGTTTGCAACCAATGTATTGGATACGGATGGAAGCGCGTCACACTAATAGATTATATTTTAAATGGGATGGAGCAGAACCAATTGGAGATAAATGAAAAGGATGAGGCACTGAGACACGCTCAGCAGAGTACCAGCAGCAGTGCTTGAACAAGTAACTGGAGCGTGATGTGCACTCAAAAAATAAAAAACACAGACTGAAGTGAACACTGAAACACAACTGTCCACAATCTGTGAAAGGCTACTCCTTTGTCTACTTCTATAGTGTTTGCAACCAATGTATTGGATACGGATGGAAGCGCGTCACACTAATAGATTATATTTTAAATGGGATGGAGCAGAACCAATTGGAGATAAATGAAAAGGATGAGGCACTGAGACACGCTCAGCAGAGTACAAGCAGCAGTGCTTGAACAAGTAACTGGAGCGTGATGTGCACTCAAAAAATAAAAAACACAGACTGAAGTGAACACTGAAACACAACTGTCCACAATCTGTGAAAGGCTACTCCTTTGTCTACTTCTATAGTGTTTGCAACCAATGTATTGGATACGGATGGAAGCGCGTCACACTAATAGTTAAATTGCATGGAGCAGCAAGAATTACACTGAAGGAAAAAAAAAAGAGTCTGTGAGTGACAGGTGCAGATGCCTACAGACAGCGTTGCATGCAGAGCAAACTGCAGCGTCACCTGCACTCACACACACCTTGCAGAGCTGTTAAAACAACACTGCAGGCAAAAGGAAGCTTTACACAGCGGTTGGTGCTAGCCTGCCTCCAGCACAGTACACTAAATCGCAATCTCTAACTGTCCCTCAGAGTCAGCACAGCAGCGTTCTGTCCCTTACTGAATTCACAGCACAGTGACGCTAAAATGGCGGCGGCGCCTTTTATAGTGCATTCTGACATCATTTCAGCATCCAATCACAGCCATGCCATTAGTTAACATGACCGCAGCAGTACAGGATGTGCCCACACTTCTTAGGATTCCTTATTGGCTGAATAAAATCACATTGCCTCGCAAAGAATTATGGGAACTTCCGATTCCGGTATTCGATAAGACGAAAATATCGAAACGAATTATCGAAAGGCCGATAGAGCTAATATCGGCCGATAGCCGATATTTGCATTATCGTATCGCTCAACACTAATCATGTATCCTCAAGTGCCGAGGCAATTGCAGACGATACACCACGAGATTTACTTGGGCCAAAATTTTAAAAGGACCAATAAACCGAGGAGCGAATTTAGCCGATTCCCCGCGACCTCTAATATTACGAGCCGGGAGCCAGACCCTGTTGCCCCGAGAGAAAATGGGAGCTGGACGACGATGAGTGTCAGCTGACTGTCTCATCCAGTTTTTGGAGGCCAATAACGCTTCCTGCGTCTGATCCCAGACGTCCCGCGCCTCCATAGCCCAATCTCTGACCCCAGGCTCCCTAGAGTTAACTGGCATAGGAACTGGCACACGTGGGTGCTGACCATTGTTCAACAGGAAAGGAGTCTGACCTGTGGAATTTGCATTATTTAGAGCAAATTCTGCCCAAGGAAGCAAAGTTGCCCAATTATTATGATTAGCAGAAACGAAATGACGCAAGTATGTTACTAGCGTCTGATTAGTGTGTTCCACCAGGCCGTTGGTCTCCGGGTGATAGGCCGTAGAGAGGTTCAGTTCAATACTATACAGATTACACAATTCTCTCCAAAACCGAGAGTTGAATTGAGGACTTCGATCACAGACAATCCTATCAGGCATACCATGAAGACGGAAGACGTGACGGATAAACAGTGATGCCAGAACCCGGGAAGAAGGAACCCTAGGAAGGGGTACCAGGTGAACCATCTTAGAAAAATGGTCAGAAATCACCCATTTGGTCATATTACTTAGTTAGTTACTTAGGTAACTCAACCACGAAATCCATCCCAATCAGCTCCCAAGGTCTATCCGCCACGGGTAACGGATGTAGAAGACCCGCCGGACTCTGATGAGAAGATTTATTTCTCGCTCAGGAGATGCATGATTGGATGTATTCTTTAACGTCCTGGGACAACTGAGGCCACCAATATGAGCGTTGGAGGTACTCAGTGGTGCGTTTGATTCCAAAATGACCTCCGACCTTAGAGGCATGTGCCCATGAGAGCACCTCATTCTGTAGGTTCGGGGGAACAAACGTCTTCCCGGGTGGAACCTGGTCTAGAGTCACCAGTGCCACCGTTCGCATACTCTCAGGAGGAACGATAAGTCTGGGCTCGTTATCGTCCTCCATCATATCCATGGACCTAGATAGAGCATCCACCCGAGGATTCTTTTCCTCTTTTAGAAAATTGATGGTAAAATTGAATTGGGCAAAAAAGAGGGACCACCGAGCCTGCCTCGGGTTGAGACGCTGCGCCGTCTGCAGGTATGAGAGATTTTTATGGTCAGAATACACGACAAACGGATGTTTAGCTCCCTCCAAAAGATACCTCCATTCCACAAAAGCCAATTTTATTGCGAGTAACTCTTTATCCCCAATAGTATAATTCCTCTCCGCTGGAGAAAAGGTCTTGGAGAAGAAGAAACATGGTCTATTCTGACCCTGCCCATTCTTTTGGGAAAGAACAGCATCTGCCCCTACAGAGGATGTGTCGACCTCCAAATAGAATGGCTTATTCTTGGTTAGAGCGGCCAAAGGAACCACCAGTGAAGAAAAATGTGGTATAAATTGCCGATAATAATTGATGAACCCCATGAAGCGCTGCACCGCCTTCAGAGAATGGGGCTCCTGCCAATTCTGTATGGCTACCAATTTTTGGGGATCCATGGCCAAGCCCTTACTGGATACAATGTACCCCAAGAATGGTAAATACTCTTGTTCGAACTGGCATTTCTCCAGCTTACAATACAGAGAATTTGCGCGCAAACGCACATCCTCTTTGTGTGTGGAGAGGTCCTGGGAAAAGATCAGAATATCGTCAAGATATACTACCACGGAGGACAGCAGCAGATCTCGAAAGATATCATTGACGAAATCCTGAAAGACGGCGGGGGCATTGCATAACCCGAAGGGCATGACGAGGTACTCGTAGTGGCCATCACGAGTATTAAAAGCCATCTTCCACTCGTCACCCTCACAGATTCGTATGAGGTTATAGGCCCCACGCAGGTCTAATTTAGTGAAAATTTTAGCCCCTCGCAGTCTGTCGAACAATTCAGAGATCAGGGGCAGGGGATATTTATTCTTGATGGTGATGGCATTTAATCCCCTGTAATCAATACACGGACGTAGGTCACCTCCTTTCTTCTGGACGAAGAAGAACCCCGCTCCAGCAGGAGAGAACGATTTCCTGATAAATCCCGGGCCAGGTTCTCCTTGACGTAATCGGACATAGCCTGGGTCTCAGGGACAGACAGGGAATAAACCCTACCATGAGGAGGCTCTGATCTGGGGATCAGATCTATGGCGCAGTCATACGGTCGGTGGGCAGGCAAGGTCTCTGCAGCCTTTTTCAAGAACACATCGGCATAGCTCCAATATTGCTCTGGAAGTGCCTCTAGACCGGCCGGCGGGTCTAAGACCACCTTCCGAGTTGATGCCACCATACACTGGGTAGTACAACTCTCACCCCATGAATAAACTGTCCCCGTGTTCCAGTTTATATGTGGGTTGTGAGAACGTAACCACTGAAGAACCAACAGCACCTCATCCAATCCTCCAGAAAGGATAAGGAATAAGATATCCTCCCGGTGACCCTGAGGAAACGACATGGTGAGGGGAATAGACTGATGGGTGATCTGTGTGTCTAACATGGAACCATTTACTACCCTGATGTTTATAGGTCTGGACAATAATTCCATAGGAACGGCGTGCTTCTGGGCAAAAGTTGATGACAAAAAATTGCCATCGGCCCCAGAATCCACCACCGCCTTGGCAGCAACCATGCTTGTTCCGAAAAGCAACGTCACCTTAAAGGCTAGTCTGGAGGAAGAAGTCTCTGAGTCTAACACACCTCCTCCGATGGTGGTTAGACACTCTCGTTCTCCCGTCCGCTTGGAACCCTTATTATTGGGGTACTCCAAGAGATGCGTAGGACGGGAATGAGGGGACCATCTCCTGGTCTGTGAAATATCCATTGGCTCCGGTTCCGTGTCTGGAACTATGGATTCGAAAATCAATTTAGAAAATGACGGTGCCAACGGAAACCGAGGTTTAGAGACCTTCAGCTCCAACTTGCTCTCTGCATGATGTAAATCAATACGGTTGGCGAGGGTCATTAACTCTTCCAGGGAGGTTGGAATCTCCCTGGTGGCTAGAGCATCTTTTATATGCCCAGCCAAACCCTTCCAGAACACCGGAATTAGCGACGGTTCAGACCAATCCAGTTCTGCCGCTAATGTCCTGAACTGGACGTCATAATGACTGGCGGTGGTCGAACCCTGCACTAATGTAAGCAGCTTAAGAGGTGTATCCTGTGTGACCTGAGGACAGAGGAACATACTTTTTAGGGTTCTAAGAAAGATACCCACATTGGTCACTACCGGATCACTCCGTTCCCACAGAGGAGTAGCTCACTCCAAGGCCCTGGGGGTAAGCAACAGGATAACGAAACCCACTTTAGCCCTTTCAGAGGGGAACCATGCCTCCATCATCTCTAATTGAATGGAGCATTGATTAATGAATCCTCTGCAGGATTTACTGTCCCCAGAATTTTTTTCCGGCAGAGCAAAATGCGGTAATGACACTTTAGCAGCTACCGCAGCTTGCACAGCAGCAGAGCTTACGAGATTTGCTGCTTGTGTGGCCGCCTGAGTAGCTACTGCAGTGAGATTAGCAACTGGAGCGGCCTGCTCCAGAGACCTAATTCTGGCCCCTAGTTGCTGAATGTAGCGCTGCAGCAGCTGGTCGTCAGCCATGATCGGCTAGACCCTGGCGGTCAGATACTGTTATGAACTCGGTTGCAACAGCTTTATTATATAATGGATTGCAACCGAACCCGGGGTCCGCGATGCAGTTTATGCTCACTGCTGTCGAACACACCTAGAGTATGAGGGTCAAACTGACGACAGAAATCTAACATTAGATCTCGCCTGTGTTAATTCACACTAGGGGAGATGTAGAATTGGCACTATCTCCGTTAACGTCACGGGAGATGTGTTATCAACTGGCGTAGATGTAGCCCTATTAATGGCACAGAAGCCACTTGCCAGATATTAGGTTTGCACTATGTGCTGCAAGCTGGTATAGACGTAGCCCTGTTGACTGCAAAGAAGCTACGTGCCAGCCGCTAGGATGTGCATGTGACTGACGCCAGGCGTACGTACTACCAGCCGGCGTGGCAACTCACTATTCAGCTTGGCAGGCGATGTCCAGGTTATGTGCTCCGCAGTCTGCTCAGGGTGTATAGCTACCCTATATTCGTAGCAGGACTGCAACACATTGGCTACCTGCCTGGCATAAGCTAAACCTGCCTGAAGGACCTGTGCTAATTAGCCAAGCTAACTGTGGCATCAGCAGGTCCCAGAGAGCAAAGCTAGAGAGCACGTGGAGCCCAGATTCTGGTACGTCCACACATGAGCACTGCCTATTTTAGTATGATCTGACCGTGCCGCGCCGCGGACAGACAAGCTATTTAAGGGCTAAGCTCTGCCCCCAGCCATCTCGTCAATGGCATCACCGATGACATCATCCGTGACCAATCAGGCGATGCCAGGTCAGAGGATCAGCTGACATTAAGCACCAATCATGGCTCGCCATGTCACGGACATGCTCAGTGCAGGCATTTCTGGACTTAGGCTTACAACAGCCTTTTCTTGTTCCGTAACCTAGGTTTAAGGCTACTATGAACAAAGACCCTAGTAACTATTTGTGCCTCTTGGGTATTGGTTGGGCGTTGGGATCGACGGCCCTCATAAAATGTGAGATCTACAGGGAGGGAAAACAGTCCACCTCTCGAGACAGTGTCTGGGAGGCTGTGGTGGCGGCTGCATGCAATGTTGATCGTAAACAGATCAAGCAACTGACAGAATCTATGGATGGAAGGCTTTTGAGTGTCATCATATAGAAAGGTGGCTATATTGGGCAATGATTTTTTTTTGCTTTTGAATGTCAGAAATGTTTATTTCTAAATTTTGTGTTGTTATATTGATTTACCTGGTGAAAATAAACAAGTGAGATGGATATATATTTGGTTTTTATTAAGTTGCCTAATAATTCTGCACAGTAATAGTTACCTGCACAAACAGATATCCTCCTAAGATAGCCAAATCTAAAAAAAAACACTCCAACTTCAAAAAATATTAAGCTTTGCTATTTATGAGTCTTTTAGGTCGATTGAGAACATAGAAAAGAGATGATATATGTCACAATATTGATAAAATATCCCAAAATTAATAAAAATTAATATAGGAAAGATGTGTATCTTCGTACCGTGTTAGCCAGTAGATAGAAAAATATTTAGACTTGAGAGTCCTCAGTGGTTGATACCTTTTAATGGCTAACTGAAAAGATGGTAACAAATTGCAAGCTTTCGAGACTACTCAGGTCTCTTCATCAGGCATAGACTAATACAACATCTGAAGAATCACATATTTATACACAAAATAGCACAGAAAAAATGCAATAGGTAGGACAAGTGACATGAAGCAGAACTGTCGTCATGGCAGAGGGATTTAAAAATTAATAAAAATTAATAAATATAATAGTGACAATACCACCAAACGTGTGGATGGCAGACCATCCGGAAATGTGAAAGAAAATGTCCAGGAATAGGGGGAGTAACACCAAGTGACAAGACAGTGACAAAAAATCAAAGGTAACACAGTATTAATGATAAAATGTAATTTTATTGAATCAATAAGCATAAAATATATGTATAACACTACAAAATTATGTATGTAAAAAATATAATAAATATATATTAAATAACCAGAGGCAGAATCCCATATAAAATGATAAAGCTACAAAATGTAAAGTGAGCACCTCAGTGTATGACCATATATGTTTAACAGTTATTGTATGAAGTAACTTAGATATATAGATGTATCAACATATAGAAAATAATAATATGCTCAATCAAAAACCAGGTAATAACCCTATGTATAAAAGCTGGCAGTATATGATGTAACTACAATAATTAAATAAATATAATGTGCAGCACATAAAAATAATTGTGTGCATACAGAAAAACAAAAGAAATATGTATAACTATACACATAAGTGTGAAAGAATACTTAAAAAAATGGTGCCAAAGTGCAAAAGAAATTTTTATTTTGTTGCTGCACTTGCAAAATCAATGTGTGTGTGTGTGTGTCCACAAAAAATGCATAAAGGTAAACAGCACTAGTGAAAAATCAATATACATGTGTATCCACACCATGTGCCACAAAAAATAAGTGAAAAAACTGCCGGCAACCTAGGTAAATAGTTATATCCACATGTGTAAGAAATAAACACCATGCGCCACAAGGAGTGGGATGAAGAGATAAAAATTACCGCCAAATACGGGACAAATACCTGGGAGCTAATATCACGGGTTAAGGCCTCGGAAGAACGCGCCCCGACGCGCGTTTCGGAAATCTTTTCTTTCGTCAGTTCCATTACATCCCCCTGACGAAGGAAAAGATTTCCGAAACGCGCGTCGGGGCGCGTTCTTCCGAGGCCTTAACCCGTGATATTAGCTCCCAGGTATTTGTCCCGTATTTGGCGGTAATTTTTATCTCCTCATCCCACTCCTTGTGGCGCATGGTGTTTATTTCTTACACATGTGGATATAACTATTTACCTAGGTTGCCGGCAGTTTTTTCACTTATTTTTTGTGGCACATGGTGTTTTGATTTGTATTCTCACGTGTGGATACACATGTATATTGATTTTTCACTAGTGCTGTTTACCTTTATGCATTTTTTGTGGACACACACACACACATTGATTTTGCAAGTGCAGCAACAAATAAAAATTTCTTTTGCACTTTGGCACCATTTTTTTAAGTATTCTTTCACACTTATGTGTATAGTTATACATATTTCTTTTGTTTTTCTGTATGCACACAATTATTTTTATGTGCTACACATTATATTTATTTAATTATTGTAGTTACATCATATACTGCCAGCTTTTATACATAGGGTTATTACCTGGTTTTTGATTGAGCATATTATTATTTTCTATATGTTGATACATCTATATATCTAAGTTACTTCATACAAGAACTTACATATATGGTCATACACTGAGGTGCTCACTTTACATTTTGTAGCTTTATCATTTTATATGGGATTCTGCCTCTGGTTATTTAATATATATTTATTATATTTTTTACATACATAATTTTGTAGTGTTATACATATATTTTATGCTTATTGATTCAATAAAATTACATTTTATCATTCATACTGTGTTACCTTTGATTTTTTGTCACTGTCTTGTCACTTGGTGTTACTCCCCCTATTCCTGATTGAGAACATAGTTGTTGCTCAATAATAAAAAGAATCCTCTTAAATACAACTTGCCTAATAATTCTGCACACAGTGTACTCACACAATCCATTTTATATCTGTACTATTAAATGGACCAGTAGCCATGTATCTTAACCCATCAATTCTAGTCCTTTTGTAAAATATATACAGTACTTTAACCATACTACTCTCTGTCAGATTCCTTGACCCTCCATAAACATTGCATTTCTCTTTCCTCTTCTCTACTATCAGACTCACAACTCTTACATGCTCTGGATTCTGACATAACATGACAAGCACCACATGACGACACACCACCACAGACGGCACCTGAACCTTCATCCTACCAGGACCTTCAGTTGGTCCCTGCCCTGTCGGATTTCCGTATATATGGCCTGGAGCCTTTTCAAGTTTTCATATCCCACAGTGGCCTCCTCTGTTCCTTTTCTGTTATCTTCCTTAAGGTTTGAGAAAGACCCATTGCAGGGTCGAAACGTTACCTCTACACGTTTTTTATGCTGTGGTGTTTTCAAATAAAACTTTTTTCACTTGCATTGAAAGATTGTTTGAGTGCGGCTGTTTTTCCAATTACATGAGTATCTGGCCTAGTTCCAGGTTCAGCCTGCACCTATTCGTTACTACAGAGTGCACGCCTTTTTCTATTATATAACATGACAAGCAGGCACTCATCTAATAAGGGGGTGATGTATTGTGCAACTACTGCGCCACCTCAGGAGCTCATGCAGCTCAGGAGAGGGTGGTTCAGTAATAAATTATTCCACTGCCCCCACCTGAGACGAGTAAACTGCCTGTCATATTCTGTCTTCGTGGAGTACTTTAAAGCACCACTTCAGACTTTTCTTATTGCAACACAGGAGTGGTGCTTTAAATGTAATATCCCTGCCCTGTCTCATACTCACCTGCTGCCACCTTTATTATTTTCCAGCGTCACTCCAGTGTTTCATGGAGATGAGTGGAGGTCACTTTTTAATACAAGTCTATGAGAGCCTTGTTCTGATACTAATAGACTTGCATTGAGAGCTTGGGAGGTAGCTTCTGCTTTCCAGCCAGTCAGAAGTTGCTCTCACAAGATGGCATCACAAGACCGGAACGGTGCCGAAAAAGGTGATGTCACCAGAGGGTGAGTATGTGACCAGGGGCAGAGGAATTACATTTAAAGCGCAACTACAGCACTGAAAAAAACCCTCTTGAGTGGTGCTTTAAAGATGGGCGGATCTGAGCCAATTGAAGTGACAGCATACAAACACAGCAGTTAATTAGCGTTCGTTGCAAAAATATGGCCATGGACCTGGTCTATAAGTAGTAAGCAACCCATGTAACTACTATTTATTTGCAGATCCCTATTGTGGAAAATGTATATATGCAACATGAACATGGGAATAAGTCATCTATGTAAATACAATGTGAGATATCTTCCATGGTTTCAACATTTTACATATGTAGATGTTTTACATTTTTTGCGTTATATAATAAGGACATTTATATTTTATGTTTAGTGAGTGTCACCTTTTTAGATGCAAGATTTCTGTTTCTATATTTTAGAATAAGAGCATCTGCAATAGTCAGTATTTTAACGATTCCATTCACAGCATTACCACATATTTTTTTTAACAATGGAGTCTTGACAACCCCATTTTTCTTTTTTTCAATGTAAATAATAGCAGAAAAGTTTATGGTGACTGTCAAAAAGCAATGGACATACAAAATAGACTTGATAGGACCAAATATTCTGACTTACCAGAAATGGGCCCCTTCAACAAGACAAGTTAATGTGCATAACAGTTCTATATTCTAGTCCAATGTTTTCTTTCTCACATTGCCTATTTATTATTCGGGAGAGTAAGTCAGGTTTATTTTGCCTATTTACGTACATCCATAAGCATATAAATAAATATGAATACATAGATACTTGCACACAAATACTACATTATGGTTCATTTAAAATGATTCCCCTTTAAACTGCCTAAAGTGCTGAAATTTAAAATGCCTTGTGTGACCTATTTGAGCGCCAGAAGGATAGAAAGATGTCATATTATCAGGATAAGCGAGATATATGCAAATTAGTCATATTCTTATTTAGATTGGAAAGATTGCAAGAAAATTCACTTCATGCATATGCAAGTGGAATTGAGAAAAAAAACATGTATGCTTCCTTTACGTAATTTAATAGAAAAGTTAAAACTTGATATAGAAACTGAAATTTGTAATTAATGTAAACAGATTAACAGCTCAGCAAGTAATACTTCTGGAATGTAAAGGTGGCCTGAAATGACATACAGTTAATTTTTTCACATGCTTAGTGAAATCTTATCAATGTCCAAGGGTGTCCTATGAGAATAATTTCAAGGCTCTGAACCATAAATTGTAGCATTTAGATGTATATTACTTAAAATGCAAATTTGAACTGGCCTGGGAGGGGAACACAGGTCTCCGGGATACCACTGAGGAGTGGCATATAGATCATGGATACAGATGGTGTGACTGCAACCATAGCAAAGGGGGCCCACTGGTAACAGCACTAGTTTCATGTGAATATACATCTTTGGGTGCACTCCCAGCTGAAAAGAAAGTATTGCGGAGCAGAGAACCACTGGCTCCTTCCCCACAATACCTCTAGACACTGTAGGCTTTTCAGAGGCCAGCTTCAGCAAGTGCTTCTCAGACGATGTAATGAGGTCACTGCATTGCGCTGCCTACAATGTACAATCTGCAATGGAGGAAGAGGAACAAACATAAACAGGTGAGTAGAATATTTTCAACTAGCATGTAAATAGAAGAACATTATACTATATAGGGGTCAGAGAGGGGACATTGCTCAGTATAAGAGACAATAAACGTTGCAGGGGCTACACAAGATGGATCTGCAATGGAAGAGGAGAAAGAAGAAGCAGCCGGGTGCATGAATAATTGAGTAGAAATATTGGTTTGTTTAGCTTGAAAGTGAAGAACGTTATACTACAGTCAAGGCCAAAAGTTTTGAGAATGACACAAATATTAATTTTTACAAAGTCTACTGCTTCACTTTTTCTAATGGCAATTTGCATATACTCCAGAATGTTATAAAGAGTGATCAGCTTAACAGCAATTACTTGCAAAGTCAATATTGGCTAGAAATGAACTTTATCCCCCAAAACACATTTCAACATCATTGCAGCCCTGCCTTAAAAGGACCAGCTAACCTCTTTTCAGTGATTGCTCCATTAACACAGGTGTGGGTGTTGATGAGGACATGGCTGGAGATCAATCTGTCATGATTAAGTAAGAATGACACCACTGGACACTTTAAAAGGAGGCTGGTGCTTGGCATCATTGTTTCTCTTCTGTTAACCATGGTTATCTCTAAAGAAACACGTGCAGTCATCATTGCAATGCACAAAAATGGCCTAACAGAGAAGAGTATCTCAGCTAGAAAGATTGCACCTCAGTCAACAATCTATCGCTCATCAAGAACTTCAAGGAGAGAGGTTCCATTGTTGCCAAAAAGGCTCCAGGCGCCCAAGAAAGACCAGCAAGCGCCAGGACCGTCTCTTAAAAGTGGTTCAGCTGCGGGATCGGGCTACCAGCAGTGCAGAGCTTGCTCAGGAATGGCAGCAGGCAGGTGTGAGTACATCTGCATGCACTGTGAGGCGGAGGCTCTTGGAGCAAGGCCTGGTCTCAAGGAGGGCAGCAAAGAAGCCACTTCTCTCCAGAAAAAACATCATGGACAGACTGATATTCTGCAAAAGGTACAGGCAGTGGACTGCTGAGGACTGGGGTAAAGTTAATTTCTCTGATGAATCCCCTTTTCGATTGTTTGGGACATCAGGAAAACGCCTCATTCGGAGAAGACAAGGTGAGTGCTACCACCAGTCTTGTCTCATGCCAACTGTTAAGCATCCTGAAACCATTCATGTGTGGGGTTGCTTCTCAGCCAAGGGAATCGGCTCTCTCACAGTCTTGCCTAAAAACACAGCCATGAATAAAGAATGGTACCAGAATGTCCTCCAAGAGCAACTTCTCCCAACCCTCCAAGAGCAGTTTGGCGATCAACAATGCCTTTTCCAGCATGATGGAGCACCTTGCCGCAAAGCAAAGGTGATAACTAAATGGCTCAGGGAACAAAACATAGAGATTTTGGGTCCATGGCCTGGAAACTCCCCAGATCTTAATCCCATTGAGAACTTGTGGTCAATCATCAAAGACGGGTGGACAAACAAAAACCTAAAAATTCTGACAAAATGAAAGCATTGATTGTGCAAGAATGGACTGCTATCAGTCA
>JARQOD010000004.1:314411954-314462880 GCA_033576555.1 Oophaga sylvatica
GGAACATGGAAACCACAGGAAATCTGGAGGTGGGTGATCTAGATACCGCCATGACTTTCTCATATGCTGATGATGACGCTGCTCGCATACTGTCGGGCCCAGATGGGGATAATGCTTTTTTAAGTAAACCGACTTCTGATATGCTGAGAAGAAAATGGGAGAATGAAAGAAGGAGATTGATTTCTCTTGAATTACATGTTATGACTTTGACCGAGTACTATAAGGCACGGAGGATTCCACGGGGACTCCGTCCACATCTCAGACCGACGTTATTGCCGGATAATACACAATTTTGTGCGAAATTTGAATTAATTACCAACAAATATGCCTTTGACATTATGTTATTAAATATTGAATTTTTGAAGAAGGAAATGGAAATTGTTAAGAAGAATATCGAGAAGGTGGAGAGTTTATTAACATCTCAATTGACAGCACAAGAATGGGGCGCTCAGAAAACAAGGGTGGAGGAGAACCTGACTAAGTTCAGGGGTGAAATTGAATCCACTAAAAGAACAAAGTGGTTCCGTGATGTGGAGGATTATAAGACGGGACATGTCTTTTCATGGCAGAAAGGGACTAATTTTTTTTCCTCCAGTAATCGCAGGGGAAGATCTACGCCACCTCGACGTCGAAGGAGACCCCAGGACAGAAAACATCCATCATTTGGTTTCACAACAGCTGAGTCTGAATCAACCGATGACTCAAGTAAAGGTAATGCCAGTGGATCAAGTTTTTTAGGTGTGAGAAATCTGGCAGGACACCATCAGGAGACGTGGCCGGAGAGGTGGCCGTAAACACAGGAGGCAGAGGTGATTCCCGGGATCAGAGACCGACACGCAACATGCGGACACACTATATGGGGGAGAAACGGAGGGACATATGAATACCAATGAATTGGTGGTAAATATTTCTTCAATTGTCTTATCTGATGATGAACTTAATGTGTTATCCAAGGGTTTAACATTTTGTCCGTCCAATAGGCCAGACTGGTTTGAGATTGAAGGTGATCTGCAGACCTTCTTTAGAAGGCTTAAGTTGTCTCTGTATTTTTCTGATAAAATTCCTAACCCTGTTGGGATAGAGGGCATTCTGGACCTGGTTTTTCCTTACAAGGTGTGGGTCTATATAACAAGAGCACTTTTCAGCCACCACATAAAAATCATTTTTTAGAATCATACATAGAGTTGGTCCGCAAGGATATTGAATATTTGAAGAGGAGATTTAGATCACCTATTGTACAAAATTTAACTTCTGGCGAGAGAAAGGCGGTGAATGATTTGTCCATCAACACCATGATCACGATCAAACAAGCCGATAAGGGCGGGGCGGTGGTGGTCATGGATAGTTGTAAATACAAGGCAGAAATAGTGAGACAATTAGAGGATGTAAATGTATATGAGGGATACGATTAGACCCTACCCCTAGGTTTTTGAATGAGTTGCGGCTGTTGGTGCAGGAATCATTACTGGCTGGTCTGATAGACTCGAAATTAGCCGAGTTTCTGATTGTGGATAGTCCTAGTATTCCAATCCTGTACACTTTGCCTAAAATACATAAGGATCTGGAGAACCCTCCTGGACGACCGATTGTCTCCGGGAGGGGTTCTCTCTTTAATAAAGTGGCAATGTTTCTAGATCGGGTATACGTCCCTTTGCAGTTTCCACAGATTCCTTTATAAGAGATACTAGTGATTTTTTGGATAAAATTAGTAAAGTGGATGTGACGGATTCCACCATTTTGGCTTCATTCGATGTTGTATCCTTATACACATCGATTGAACATGATAAGGGTCTAGAGGCAGTTTCATGTTTGCTATCGGGCTCTGACATGGCCCCAGAATGTACACAGCTTGTTCTGACGCTGCTTGAGTTCATCCTCAGGAGGAATTATTTCCTCTTTGGGGATGATTACTTTTTGCAGCGTCGTGGTACCGCCATGGGGTCCAACGTGGCCCCCACGTATGCTAACATCTTTATGGCGGTATTCGAGAACAGGTTTGTGTACAGTTCCCATGTCTGGCGCCATGTCAGAGCCTGGTGGCGTTATATTGATGATATTTTTTTGGTGTGGGGAGGCACTGTGGAAGAATTGTCTGAATTTCATGTGGAGCTTAATCAGATTTACCCTGAGTTACAGTTCACTTTGACACACTCTAGCATCCAAATACAGTTTTTGGATACTTTGGTGTACAAAGATGGTTATAGGCTGGGTACTGATATTTTCATAAAACCTACTGATAGAAATGGATTGTTGCGCTTTGAGAGTAATCATCTGAAAAGGATGATAAGTTCTTTACCATGGAGTCAATTGTTGAGGGTGCGGAGGATAGTGGCAGATGAGGATATGGTTGATATTAGACTGGAAGAAATGTGTAGGAAATTTATTGTCAGAGGATACCCTGTGAAGGAATTGTATGAATACAAAGATAAGGCATTGAACCTTCCACGTGAGGATACACGGAGTGGACAAACCTCTAAAAAAATAGGTAAACGTATTCCCTTTGTTTCCACATATAATCCAGTGAGTAACCGCATTGGTTGGATTTTGAAGAAGCATTGGTCTCTGTTGCGGCAAGGACTGGCATCAGTCCCTGAATTTGAATCTCCTCCTCTACTATCATATAGAAGGGGTCGCAACCTGAAAGATAGATTGGTTAAATCTGATCTGAGCCCTGTTAAACTATCTATACAAAGGACTCTCAGCGCACCACGACATGGGAATTTCCCATGTCTTGGATGCGCCTATTGTAATAATCTATTGAAAGGTGATTGTTTTTATCATCCTCTTACTGGAAAGAAATTTATGCTCAAAAATAGATATACCTGTACTTCTGATTATGTAGTATATATGATAGTGTGCCCATGTGGGTTAGTTTACGTGGGAGAGATGACTATGGAGGTAAAAGCCCGGATTAGTAAACATAAATGTACCATCAGGACAGGACTAACGGAATTGCCTATACCAAAACATTTTATAGAAAGTAAACATTCAGTGAACCAATTGAGGTTCAGGGTCATAGATAGTGTGCCTGTTCTTAGGAGAGGGGGTGATAGATTAAAGATATTGAAAAAGAAGGAGATGAAATGGATCTACACTTTGGATTCATTGCAACCTAGGGGTTTAAATTTAGATTTTAATCTAACAGTCTTATAAAGAAGGGAGATATTCACACCCCTTCCTAATGAAGTCTCTTGGTATACACTAGATATACAGTACAATTGATGATAATAATTTTTTCTGTTTATTAATTTTTTCTGGTCATTATTGTTTTTAATTTTTTTCTTTTTTTATTTTAGATTTATTGTGATCGGTGGCCAGAAGGAGTGGATAATCAACTTCATTTTGTAGTGATAATTTTTTCTAGATCATTGATGATAATGTGTTTTGTTTGTTTGCTCCTTCTGTCCCTTGATTACTTTGTATTTTTTTTTCTATGCAAGAAATAACATGATTGTATTGTATTTTGATTGTCTATGTCCATATAACCTAGGTGGATTGCCATAGTGACGTCCTCGCCATGGTGACCGGCAAGGCATTCACTGATTGGGTGGTGGGCTCTGCTGTCATCAGAGTTGTGGCTGCGGTCATGTGATGCGGCCCTCTCTGATGACACTGTGCTCCATCAGTCTGTGTTTTGCTTTGGCTGATCACGTGATGTGGGCGTGGTTTCCGGGATAGGAAACACTGTGATTCAAGCTTGGTACTACAATAGCGGTGCTGTGATAGGTATGTTCGCCGATTAATCTATGTGACATATGACCTGATTGGCTGGAATGCTTTTCAGCGCCACTATGGGTGTTGGTGGTGATTGGGACATAACTTGTATCGTCATGGACATGAAGGTTAGACATGTGAGACCATTGGAGGATCGTTACCATGACGATGAGGATGCAACAACAAAGCATTATATGGAATGTGCTAGATATGCGATCCATTTGTATATTATACTGTTTTCAAGTGTTTTTTGAATGGATATGATTATCTATATTATCATTATGTAACTAAATTTATATATTATGTAATAGATTGTATGATATGTTATGTAATTTATAAGTGGGCTGTAACCTTTTGTTCGATTGGTGGTTTGTACACACCATGACTATTTAAGGCCAGCCTGGCTTGATTTGTAACATGCTTGAAAAAGACCTGTTATGGGTCGAAACGTCGCATTTATATGGCGGATTAAAGTTTTTTGAAAATTATTTCACCTGGATGGAGCGCTGTTTCTTCTATTTCAATTGATTTTGTGTCCAAGAAGGTTCCTTGGCTGTGGGACGAGCGCCCCAATGCAGTTAGTGCTGTCAGTCCACTCTGCTTTTTTAGTCTTCAATGACCCCTAACTGCAGCATCTTCTTGACCTCTTCCTTGCTGCTTGTCGCCGGGCCTCAGGCAGCCGATATGGCTTTAATTGTACTTTGCCCTGCGGCTCAGTGAGAATGTCATGTTGGATTAGGGAGGTACGACCAGGAAGTTCCGAAAAAACATCTGTATTTCGGCTAACAAACTCTCAGACTTCCTGAACTTGTCTGGGCGACAAAGTGTCTGGTATTTTGACGGCGGAGAGGACTTCTCTTGCCTTCTCCTGAGGCAAGGAAGCCATCTGTACTGGAAATGCAGGCCGTGGACAATCCTCACCAAGCGTGTCTCTGTCTTTCCATGGTTTGAGCTGATTCACATGGTATACCTGTTCTGGCTTTCTCCGCCCTGGTTGCTGTACTTTATAGTTTACTGGTCCCACCTTCTCTATAATGTCGTAGGGTCCCTGCCACCTTGCAAGGAACTTACTATCCACTGTAGGCACAAGTACCAACACCCGATCCCCAATGTTAAAGGACCTTACCCGTGCCTCCCGGTTATAGACCTGCCTCTGTGACCTTTGTGCTGCTTCCATATGTTCTCGGACTAATGGTAGGACTGTCTCCATTCTCTCATGCATTTTGGCCACATGTTCTATCACACTTTTGTGGGGAGTTGGATGGTTTTCCCATGCCTCTTTTGCTATATCGAGTAAGCCATGGGGATGTCTGCCATATAATAGTTCAAAGGGCGAGAACCCCGTAGATGCTTGTGGCACCTCCCGCACTGCAAACATCAGATATGGCAACAAGAGATCCCAGTCCAAAGCATCTTTCGAGACTGGTTTTTTAAACATATTCTTCAGGGTTTTTAATTGAACCTTTCTACTAAACCGTCTGTTTGGGGATGATAGACCGATGTGCGCAACTGTTTAACACTTAACAAGTGGCACAGTTCCTTCATGATTTTTTACATAAAGCGGGTCCCCTGATCTGTTAAGATTTCTTGACGGATTCCCACCCGAGAGAACATACCCATGAGTTCTTTTGCGATCTGTTTGGCCGAGGTGTGTCGCAGGGGAATAGCCTCAGGATACCTGCTAGCGTAATCTAGAACTACGAGGATGTGTTGATGACCCCTTGGTGATTTATTAACCGGACCCACCAGATCCATGGCTATTGTCTCAAACGGTACCTCTATAATTGGTAATGGTAATGGCACCAAGGGACTCCGAAAATAGGCTGCGGACTGGTTACCTGGCACACGGGACAAGAGTTACAATACTGTTTAACTTCTTCATAGACCCCTAGCCAGTAAAACCGTTATAGAATTCTGTCTAGGTTTTCTTTTGTCCCAAATGTCCCTCTAGTACATGCGCATGCGCTAAGTCCATTACCAACCTCCGATATGACTGCAGTACCAGCAATTGCTCGACAATTTCCCCATGTATTTTTTCAACCCGATACAGCAAATCTTGGTTCATCTCGAATTGGGGAAATACTGTAGCTTCCCTGGGGTGTTGGGGTTCCCCATTGACAACCAGTACATTTTCACGGGCTGGAGTCAACGTAGGGTCACGTAGTTGCGCCGTAACAAAATTGTCACCTGCCACATTTAACTATGAGAATTCTGGTCCCGGTGGCAAATCTTCCATCTCCCCAGCTAACACTTCTATAGGAGAGGGGTTTTCCTCCTCCACCGAAGGCAAAGGTACTCCTACCGCCAGTACATCTTCCTCTGGGCCACCAGGTTCATGCCCGATTTCAGGAGAATGCAACCTGGTTGCCACTGGTGCCGACACGACTGTTCTGTGGGAGGGGTAATTACAGGCCAAAGCACAGAAAACAATGGAAAATCTCTCCCCATTATTACCTCATAATGCAAATTAACCACCACCCCCACCTCGTCTCACCTCCTCCCCGCTGACGTGTTTATCATCACCAGGGTGGTAGGATAATGTTTTAAGTTCCCCATGAATACACAACACACCCATTTTCAGAGCAGTATACTCGCTGATTTGGACGTGGCTGGCTCGTATTAGGGTCACGAGACTACCTGAGTCCAGTACAGCCACAGCAGGGTTACCCTCCACCTCCACTTTACACAAATGGTTCATACTGGGTCCCTCTGGTTTGCCCACTGCACACATGTGTTCTGCATAGTGAGACTGATAGTAGCCAAAGTTGTTGTCCATGGGCTCAGTCAGGTGGGGGCAATCAGCTCTCACTTGTCCTGGTTCTTGGCACCGCCAACAGATTATGGGGCCCCTTTCGTTCCCCGACCCGTCCTGGGCGGCCCTCCGAGTCTCTGCTCGCCGAGCTGTGGGTGAAGGTTTGGGGAATTTACTTGATACCTTCTGGGTAGTCTCTCCCTGTATCTCCTTGGTAGCCCCATATCTTTCAATGAGGTCTACCATTTGGAGACCATCAGTAGGGGCTGCCTGTCCAACCCATGTTTGAAGGGTGTGGGGCAAAGTTCTCCAGAATTTATCAGTCACTATACGATCCAGCATAGCGCGGGGTGACAACACCTCCGGCTGCAACCACTTTTCTATCAGGTGTATCAAGTCATAATACTGGTACCGAGCTGGCTCGGAAGGGGAAAACTTCCACTGGTGTACCCGCTGGGCCCGACCAAAACATTTACCCCAAGACGTGCAAGTATCTCACCCTTGACGCTCTCATAGTCCTCCTGTTGCTCGGGGGGTAGGTCCCTATAGGCTTTTGCGGGTCCTGAAGTAAAAACGGAGCCACGATCTCGGCCCACTGGTCCCGGGGCACTCTCTCCCTTTTTGCCACGCCTTCAAACATCTCCAGGTACACCTCGACGTCATCTGATTGCTCCATATTTCGGATCGGTGTACACACTGCTTTACGGACATCCTGGCATCTCCCGGGCAGCTCCTGCTGTCTGCGGCGCTGTGATGTGCTGCATCAGTAGACTATTGTTTTCCTGTTGCTGTCGATTAAATATCTGCTGCTGCTCCATAGCCTGCTGCTGTATAGCCTGCTGCCGCTCCATAGCCTGCTGCTGTATAGCCTGCTGCTGCTGCATAGCCTGCTGTTGCTGCTGTGTAGCCTGCTGTTGCTGTCGCATGGCCTCCACCAGCATTTTTACGGTGTTCTCCATCTTCGGACAGTTATCCACCGGGTTTTGCGTCACTTTCTTTACCCAGGACATTTAGTGTCATGCAGGAAAAAACAGCCTGACCTCACTGCGTTGCCCGCATTAAAGCCACCAATTGTAGGGATCCGCTCTGGTAGGCAGGGCTGGGCCGCAGTAATGAGGCAAACACACAGCCTTTTAGTTCAAATTTCAGTGGTTTAATCATGATTTCAAAAAAAAGTCCAGATAACAAAATAAAAACAGAACATAAATCACTACAGTTTGGAGAACCACTGGTCCCAGACTCACCCTTGCTTGGGACGGGCTTAACTAAGCGGCTGCAGGTCAGCAGAGACCGCCAGGTCCCATTGCGGGTGGTCTGGTACTCGCTTCCTGGTGCACACTGGCACATAGTAACAAAACAATCTTCCAGGCTGACTCCAGCCAAACTCCTTCCTTCCACACACCAACTACAACAGCTCCTTATTTTATAGGCCTACTCCACACCCTCAGGTGATGTACACATGAGCTGACCAGATCACGTTACTATGACCTTATCACAGGTCCTTGTGATCATGTAAAATCATGAGCAAACTTCAGTCTGCTAGAAGAAATATATCTCCCATCCAGCAAGATCCCCTTTGGTGTACCACACCGGCAAGAAGTCTCCTGTTCCCTACACATGCACAGAAAAACCCATGTCGAACATGCTCCAAATAGGGAAGAGCCGTCACCCTGATTGTTATGCTTAAAACAGGAAAGATTGAAGTTTTCAAGGCCTAAAATGATAAATTTTACTAAGAAATATGGACAAATATTAATTTGTCATCACAGCGCATATCTGCACATGGCTAGTAGAAATGGTAACAAAAACTAAAACATAGTGTTTACTTTTGGAAATTAATGCATAAAACTAAATTTCATAATTATCAATTAATGGTTCTTAAGGAACGTTATCTGTACCTGTAAGATAATGCAGTCAATGGATGTACGAATCATAAACATCATCATCATCCTCACGAGTTTTATTTATGACAGACATAATAAAATACAAAGACTGAGGACAACTGTAACTTCACACACCATATATGAAATGGCCAGCATCTAAACCTGGTAATAATGCGCAATAATAAATAATTACACCTAGAAAGTGCATCATGCATACTAACAATAGGTAGTTAGACCTGCAAGTGCAGGTGAAACAACCACAACAGATATAAATTAATAATGCTATATAGCTATCACAGTGCATAGTTACTCATGGACAATGTCGATCTAATACTGTACCTCAATAAAGGCAGCGTCACCCATCATGCTTGTTTGTCTTGTAGATTGTTGAAGAGGGAATTTTTTTTTTTTTTTTGGTTTTTTAAATTCCTTTTTATTTGTATTTTCAAAACAAAAATGCCACATAAGGGTTACACATCTCGGTCGCAGCCGATATGGTCATAAAATAAACATTGTAAAAGTCAAAGTAACAAGAGAACAGAAAACCGAAACTCGTTAATAATTGTAAGGAAACCCCTAAGTTCTAGGATTCCTCCCGTCATCTTCCTTCTCTAACTTTGCTGTGATCCTGATTAAACTATTTCACTCGTCACCCTTCTCTGGCGTTTATTTTTTCAAATTCTCGCCACCTTTACATTCATTTATCCGATCATGTTAAAATATAAGGCTTTCCTCAATATCAGCATGATCGATCATGATCCCATGTTTATTCGTTAACGCTGTAATATGTTGATGAATGTGATTTCCTTTCACTAGTCGTGATAATAGTCTCCCTGATTTGCTACCATAACATATAGATCGGCTCTATAATTCATATTACTGGTTCTCTCGCGTCGATCTACCATAGGTCAAAGTCAGCCTTAGCCTGCTTCCATCTATTTTTATCCTGTGTCGATGAAGTTCTCAGGTATGCCGTGTAGCTATCGCGTAATATCCTGGTAGCCTGCGAGTAGTTTGTCGCTATCTTCTTTTTTAGGGTTGTCTGATAAGCTATTAGTTTCCCGCGCATTACTACCTTCCTGCTGCCCATAAAAGTTCCTGCCTATCCCTACTATCTCCATTATACCTTACATATTGCAACCACCATTGCTTCACCTGATCTCGAAAATTCTCATCCGTTAACAAATAGGAAGTGAAGCGCAAAGTTTGGTCTGGCCCCATCTGAACCATATCTGGCAGGGTCACTGATACGGGTGCGTGGTCAGATATAGCTACGTTGTGCACATGTGCCTCTTCCACTCCCCTTACTAGCTCCTGTGATAGCAATATATAATCTATTCTTGACCAAGAGTCATGTGCCGACGAATAGAAGGAATATTCACTGCCATCTGTGTTCAGGTGTCTCCAAATGTCTACAAAGTTAGTCGTGTCTAGCAAGGGTTTCAAACGTGTGTCATGTGATCGCACAGTCGTTCGCATCGACCGACGGTCTTCACTGGTTCGATTCACCGTATTTAAGTCACCACCTACTATTTTCAGTGAAATTGTGTCTTGAAGTATACGTGCCTCCAATTCTAGGAAAAATGGTCCATTGTCTTCTGTGGGTCCGTATATGTTATAAATACTATAGGTTTTGTTGTCAAGTGATACTGATATTCTCACCCAACGACCATCTGTGTCATTTTCGGAGTCAATCACCTTGCCCTTGAAGTGCTTGCTGATTAATGTCAATACCCCTGTCTTGCGCTCCTGCCCTGTGACCCGTAACTGTCTCCCACCCAAAATTTGTGCATGGGAGGAAAATCAGTCACCTTCAGATGTGTCTCTTGGAGAATGCTATGTCCGGCTTCCACCGGCGGAGGTACCTCAGAATCATTGTGCGCTTCTCCGGCGCCCGCAAGCCTTTGACATTGCAGGAGATGATCTTCATATTGAATGGGCGGCAGAAAAGTTATGAGTGTGCTGGAGGAGACGGTGTACCCTCTTATGGCCGTCGTTGGCACCAACCTGCGAGGAAAGGAGGAAGTAGCACCACAATATCAAATACCAAATCAAGATATATTGACAATTCCAGGATTAATTATTGGAGAGAGGTCCCTTGCTACCCTTTTCTAGTAACTCTTGTTTAACAATAAACCGCTGTAAGCGGTCGTAGTCTCTCCACCACTACCTCTGTTTATGTGACTTCCTTTTTTCTAAACTGTGAGGAGATTACCCCCATCCTCCCAGGCTATTCAGTGTACCCCCCCATGTGTCCAAAGCATGAAACCCAATAGCCTGCTTCACTTATTGTCCCTCCATATGTAATGTTGAAGTCAGTTGTCCCACGTGTATCAAGATACCCTCTCTCATGAGAGATCTTCAACATCTAATATCAATTAACTAATTTAACCATCTAAAATTGCAGCAAAGCTATCATGCTTTAGCATAGGTATGAAGGAACTCCAATAGAAACGGCTCAAACAGCAAATATATCTCATATGTAATTTAACGTGGAGAGAATCTCTTTCATCTTTCCTGATCTCCTTCATGAACTGCCATCTTGTCGTCGTCTGCGTGGGGAGAACCTGGAACTGCCTCGCTGTACCTCCCTATCACTTTGTGGATTTCGTTCCAAGGCTGCTTCGGCTTGTTCTGGTGTGTCATAAATGACATATGTCCCGTCAGATCTTTGTAACCGCAAACGCGCTGAGAACAGTAGTTGAAAGCGAACATCTCGCTCAAACAACGTTGTGCAAATGGAACTGAACGCCCTCCTCTTCTTTGAGACCGATACTGAGAAGTCCTCAAAGAGCAGAATCTCATAGCCATGGAGTAGCACTGGGCGCCTCGCTTCTCTGAATGCCCGTAACAATGAAACTTTGTCGTTATAATCTAACAGCTTCATTATTACTTGCCGTGGTCTGTACATCGTTGTTTTCGATGCCTCCCTCGCCTGTTGTTGTTTTGCGGCGGTCCACACGATGTGCACGTTCCACACGACAGTAGTACTTAAGTCACAATATTTTTGTTAGATCATTCTCACAGATGGATTGTAAGTCTGCTGATTGAAACGATTCAGGCAGTCCTACGAGACGTAAATTGCTTCGTCTCGAGCGATTTTTCCCAAATCCTCTGTTTTGTCTATCAAATTTTGTAAGTTCTGCTGAAGGTTCTGTTCTCTGTCTTGGGAAAGTTGCTTCTCCTGTTGTAGCAGCGCCACATCCTGTTGCAGCTTGGTAATTGCAATGGTATTCAGATCTACAGACTTTTGTATGGAAGAAATGACGATTGCAATGCCGACTCCAGCAGCTTCTGAATGTCTGGTAAGAGAAGGACTGTGACCTCTCCAGCCATTTTCTGGGAATCAAATTCCTGAGGAACTCTCAGGTCACATGGTGCTTCTGATAATAGCTCTTGATGCATGTCTATGGCAGCGCTCAGCATCGCGCCTCTTTCCTCTTTCTCTCCTCCATGCGCCATCTTGTCATTCTGCTTCAGTTGGATAGGTAAACCGTTTGGGGTCTGTTGTGAACTCCGTAGCAAGTAGCGCTCCATAAATTATGTCCCCACGAATGTAAAAGGTGTCACTGTTCCCGGGGGTGGTTTTACTGCTCTCCTATCGGCCCGATATGCTTGGATACCTGGGAGGAAATCATGAGCGTCTCCAAACTCCCTCCTCACATGTCAGCGCAGGAACCGGAAGAGGGAACGTGCTTGTTTTGTTGCTCATAGGTGGAGTTTTATACAGTAAATGATTACTGCTGTGTATTTTTGCCGTCCCTAGGGCAGAATAAGGCTGCGTAACGTCACATTTTAGAGAGAGTCATATAATAGACACAGGCTACCCTACCCGTGACACAAGGAAGGAAGTGTTGCCGGATAAAGCCTTGCGCAACCAGACATGCTTTTACCCTCTTCAACACTCTACAAGCAAAAAATGCATGATTGCAGACGCAGCCTTTATTGACGTACAGTATAACATCGCCATTACCCATCAGAGTCTGGCCACTGTCTGATACAGACATAGTATATACCTTTGCTATCTGTAGCCTTTGTTTCACCTCCACTTGCAGGCACCCACTTAAATTGTGACAATGCATAATGTTTTTTTAAAATGTTTATTTTTTATGTGCATTATTGCGTCATCTCATCACTTTGATGAGTCCATGCTGGACATGTAACAAATGCTGTCCGAACTAACAATTTTCGTAAGTGAAATAATTTTAATCTGTGTGACTGTCACATATAAATTGTAATGATGATGATGAGTGACTATTACAAAATCCATTGTCTTCACTATGTTATGGTTTAACATAGCGTTCCTTACGCATCATTCCTAAATACAAAAATGGACTTTTATTCATAAATTTACAACACTATATTTTGTAAAATAAATTTTGGGTGGTGTGTTGTTCCATTTCTTGTTGCCATGTGCTTATATGCGTTTATATTTTAAGGGTGTTTATTTTTATTCTTGGAATTGAAATTCATCATTTTATTGTCCTAGTAAACATTCATTTTTTCTTGTTTGAAGTACATACATTTGCAATGGCCACGTAACAAGGCAATAACTCAATATTTTATTTCAAAACCCTTCTTGACCCTGGGCTTCAACACCGCCAGTTGCTGCTCACAAGTGTTGGATGCACAGATCAAAACAATCGCTGATGTGTTTGTGGGGTTCAGTAACGCCTGCTGTTCCCCTGCTGTGTGTCTGGCAAAAATTTATGCTGCTAACTACAAATTTAACTTCAAACATCTCATACTAGGCCTCTGCCTACACCCTCCTTGACCCTGTGCTCCAACACCGCCAGTTGTTGCTCGGAAGTGCTGTTAGCACAGTCAACACTTGCTCCTGTGTTACTGGGGTTCAGTAATGTCAGCTGTTCCCCTGCTGTGTGTACGGCAACAAAAAGTCCTGCTGCCTCCACCCTGTTCTCTTCTCATCCCTGGGCTCCAACACCGCCAGTTGTTGCTCGGAAGTAATTGCAGGGGTACTGACTCCTGCCTAGCCTGGTTACAGCACGACAGCTGTTTCCTGGCAGTGTCAACGTCAATTTGCCTCCAATAAGTTGTCCTGTCGTGTTGCATTCGGGTTAGCCGCCTGCAGTTTAGGTGATTCCTATGTGTGCTGTGGGATAAGTAAATAAAGCTGTTTCCGTTGTGACAATAGGACAAGCACCCACTGTAGGACTGTGTGATTCGGTAACTGCGGACGGCTTGCGGCCTGTCAACTTACATTTTCATGGGTGCCTTATGCTACCCGTCCGGGTTCCAGTACCGTCAGCTGGTTCTACGCAGTGCCTTTGGCCTAGGTGCCTCCATCTCGGTATCCGAGTTCCAGCAACGTCTGCTGGCCCTTGGTAGTGCTTTGGAGCACAGGTACCTCCTGCTTAGTAACCGTGTCCCAGTAATGTCAGCTGGTCCTCGGTTGTGCCATTGGCTTTTTTCCTTCTGCTGCCCCTCCGGGTTCCAGCACAGTCAGCTGGTCCTCGTTACTTGCATTGGCTCTTGTACCTTCTGCTACCCGTCCGGGTTCCAGTAATGTCAGCTGGTTCTCGGAAGTTAGTCAGCCTTCTTGTACCTTCAGCTACATTTACAAATTGAAGATTTTTAAAAAATTTTTTGGGTAATCATTCTGGATCTCCAACAATGAAGACGACGACCCTGATGACCACCCCGAAGAAGATGACGACCACAAGGACGACGAGCATCAAGCCAACCAGCCTGAACACCATCACAAAGAAGAAATAAAAGATTACCCAAAAGAAGATCACCAACAGGACAAAGAAGGTTAAGACAAACTACAAGATACAGAACAAGAGACAGAAGAACAATAAGCAGAAGATCAAAAAGCAGAAGAACATGAAGTATAAGACCAAAATGAAGAGCAAAATATATGCTCTAAACTATAAACAGAAGAAGACTAAGCAGTGTATGGGGGTGAGTCCGTTCCTCCTCGTGGTGCCCCTGGAAAATGCCTGCTGCTGCAGGCTAAACTGAACACGGACAAATACTGTTGTAATTTAAATCTTTTGTGACAGCAAGAACGGAAGGATGAAAAATTCATACTTTTACAGATTAGAAGTACAGGAATCTCTGTCACAAATAAGAATATGATGAAGAAGATGAAGATGAAGTAGAATATGAAGAAGAATAATAGTTTAATAAGAACAATATGAGTAATGTTAACAAAAAGATGAATAGCAAGAAGTTTAAGAAGAAGATAAAGAAGGTGAAGATGAAGAATAATTTGATGAAAAAGATGATGCTGCTGAAGATTATGAAGGAGAAAGTGTGTCAAAAGTTAAAAAGGTGAAGAGCATGGAAGTTGTGAAATATACATATTTGCCAAAATAGAAAAAACGTTAACAACATTGTCAATTTCTTCGTCAATCCGAACATCTTTAAAAAAAAAATATTAATGCTATTCCATTTGATTGGGTTAAACATCTATGCCTTTAATGTCTCCTCAACCTCCCCCAATACATTCTACATTACTCTTTGTTGTTTTCCTTCATGTACAATTAACCAACAAGGCAAGAATGAGGTTTTTTTAATTCCGATATTTTGTTCCCATAGACTTACATTGGATTTCCGGTATCCGATACTTTTGGATATCGGAAAGTATCGCTCAACTTTATTAATAACATTTCCCACATGTCTAATTGACATCAGCACAATTTTTGAAACAACATTTTTTTGTTAGGAAGTTTTAAGTGTTAAAAGTTGACCAGCGATTTCTCATTTTTTCAACAGTTTACAAAACCATTTTTTTTAGGGACATTACATTTGAAGTGACCTTGAGGGGTCTACATGACAGAAAATACCCAAAAGTGACAAGATTCTAAAAACTGCACCCATCGAACTACTCAAAACAACATTCAAGAAGTTTATTGACCCATCAGGTGTGTTACAGGAATTAATGGAATGTGTAAGAAAAAAATGAACATTTAACTTTTTCACAACAATTTTACTTTAGATCCAATTTTTTATTTTCACAAGGGTAAAAAGAAATAATACATGCAAAAATTTGCTTTGCAATTTCTCATGAGCATGCTGATACACCATATGTGGATGAATACCACTGTTTGGGTGCATGGCAAGGCTCAGAAGAGAATGAGCACCATTTGATTTTTTTAATACAAAATTTGCTGGAATAATTAGTGAATGCCATGTCACATTTGGTGAGCCCCTGGCATGCCCAAACAGTAGAAACCCCCAGGAGTAACCCAATTTTGGAAACTAGACCCCTCAAGGAATTTATCGAGATGTGTCGGGAGCATCTTGAACCCCTCGGGCCTTCACAGAAGGTTATAAGTCGTGAAAATAAAAAATCTAATTTTTTCCACAAAAAATGCTATTTTAGCCCCTAAATTTTCATAAGTGTAACAGTAGAAAATGGACCCCAAAATTTGTTGTGCAATTTTTCCTGAATACACCAATACCCCACATGTGGTCAAAAACTACTTTTGAGGCATAGTGCAAAGCTCAGAAGGGAATAAGCGCCATATTGGAGTTAAAATTTTGCTGGCATGGTTTGAGGGTGCCATGTCATATTGGCAGAGCCCCTGAGGTGCCAGAACAGCAGAACCCCCCATAAGAGACACCATTTTACAAAGTACACCTCTCAATGAATTCATCTAGGGGTGCAGTGATCATATTGACACCACAGGTGTGTCACAGAGTTTTATACATTGGAAAGTGAAGAAAAAAATAATCACATTTATGTCACCAAAATTTTGTTTTAGCCCAGATTTTACATTTTCACATTGGGGAATGGGCAAAAATGGCACGAATTTCTGCTTAACCCCTTAATCCCATCCGACGTACTATTCCGTCCATGTGACCCTGGACCTTATTCCCATTGATTGAATATGAAATCAGTCCACAACATGGTCATGAAACCCTTGTCTCCAACGCCACTTCGGCTGTGTGCACCACGAACACCTCTTCCATTTGGCCCAGTATGGCTCATGGTACAACCTGCACCGCTGCTGTGTGCTGGGGACGCCTCTAACAAACGGTTTACCAGAGTTGCTTGTTTGTTCGCCAATATTAGCTCTAGGTTCTGCTGTAGCATGATGTTCTGTAATTTGCCTTTATAGCGTGGATCGAGGATGCTGGCCAACCAGTAGTCATCATCCTTCATAATTTTGGCAATGCAGGGGTCCCTTTTTAGGATCTGCAAGGCATAATCACACATGTGGGCCAATGTTCCAGGTGGCAATGATGCACTGCCAGTGGTGGGTGGAGGAGCACTTTCTGCCAAATTCACATCCCTCCAGTCACGCACAAACCCTGTACCTGACCTTGGCAAGCCAACATTTTCTCTTGCCCCAGAGAAGCATCCTACTCCCCAAAATAATCATCCCCCTCATCCTCCTCCTCCTCTTCCTCTTCTTCCTCCACCTTGTCCAGGACAGTTCCCTGAGCAAACAATGGTTGACTGTCATCAAGGCAAACTCCTCTTCCTCCTCCGCTGCAGACGCCTGATCCTTAATGTGCGTCAAAGTTTGCATGAGCAGATGAATAAGTGGGATGCTGTCATGGGTGCATCGCCATGAAGATCGTCGCGATTGCACATTCTGACTTCTCACAGCTGAGCTGCTGTTTCTTTGTTTTTTGGTAATGAGAGAGTTAATTTTTCCTAGCTCTTTGCTAAGGCTAGGTGCAGCCTCGCCCGGCTGCTTTTGATTATGTTCTAATTAGTTTCCTTTATATTTCTGCCAGTCTGGGTGTTAGACGCCGGTGAAAGCATTCATGTAGTTTAGCAGACTGGATCGGTTCTGAGAATATTTAAGCTAAGAGCTCCTTAGTTGTTTTTACTCTTACAGCTTATAGTTTTTTCTCTGAGACCTTAGGTGTTCCTACTGTGTGTGAGTGTTGTATGTAAGACTTTATTTACTTTATGTCTTGTCTTTGTTGTATGTCTTTCTGTTCATTAACCGTTACCTGTTCATTCCCTTTGGTGGTATTCAGGGTCCTTCTTAGGACTAGAATACAGTTGGCAGGGATTGATAGGAGACAGGGTTTACGCTGGTGGCCTGGACCTCTGTACCTTTAACAGTACCTCCAGGTTGAGGGATTAGTTAGGACCCCAGTTTAGGGTCAGCTTAGACCCCGGTCACCCTCTAGCCGGAGACAGCGTATAACGGATTCCGTTTTGACCCTCTGGACATTCTGTCAGGTAAATCTATGTTATCATATATCTATGCGCATGTTATATAGTATGTTGCCCTTTTGATATAGATTACTGACATCACATATATATATCTGCTATACAGCGTGACAGATGCTCATGCTTATGATGGTGTGGTCTGCGCTTACCAGCCATGTGCATTCCTCAAAACACTGAAGGACTTTACAGAGGTCTTTCAGCTTTGACCACTGCACACCCGACAACTCCATGTCTTCCCTCAAACTGCCTGCCCGTGTATCCTCCCATAAATGCATTACAGTCTGACTCTATTCATACAGCCTCTCAACCATGTGCATGGTGGAGTTCCACCTTGTTGCAATGTCTATGATTAGGCGGTGCTTGGGGAGGTGGAGCGATCGCTGCAGCCTCTGCATATGACTGGAGTCTATGGGCGAGTGACGGATGTGCGAGCACAGTCTTCGCACTTTATGGAGCAGGGCTGTTAACTTCGGATAATTATTTAAGAATCACTGCACCACCAGGTTCAAGGTGTGAGCCAGGCAAGGTATGTGTCTGAGTTTTGCCAGGTCTATGGCCGCCACAAAATTACGGCCGTTATCACTGACTACCTTGCCTGGCTCAAGATGTAGACTGCCCAGCCATGACTCAGTTTCTCGCTGCAAGTAGTCGGCCAGTACCTCCGCGATGTGTCGGTTTTCGCCTAAAGACATCATTTTTAAAACAGCCTGCTGACGTTTACCACTAGCTGTTCGATAGTGGGACATTTCGTGTGCAACAGTGGCAGCTGCGGATGGAGTGCTCGTGCGACTGCGCTCTGTCGACGAGCTTTCGCTTCTGGAGGAGGAGGAAGAGGGTCGAACACCTACAGCCAACTGTTGCCTATACCGTGGGCTAGGCAGCAGTGTCCCATCGCCGCTGTCTCCTGTGGACCCTGCATCCACCACATTAACCCAGTGCGCAATGATGGACATGCAATGGCCCTGGCCATGCCTACTGACCCATGTATCTGTTGTGAGGTGCACCTTCCCACTCAATGATTGTTTGAGTGCATGGACAATGCGGTCTTTCACATGCAGCTGGAGGGCAGGGATGGCTTTTCGAGAAAAGAAGTGCCGACTGGGTAGGTCATAGTGTGGGACAGCGTAGGCCATGAGGTCTCTGAACGCTGCGCTTTCAACCAAACGGAAGGGCATCATCTCAAATGAGATCAGTTTGGCAGTGTAGGCGTTCAAAGCCAGTGTACGCGGATGAGAGGATGCGTACTTTCTTGTCCTACTCAGAGTGTCTGATAGGGTGAGCTGGACTTGAGAGCTGCATATGGGGGAACTAGCGGTGGACATGACGGACTGAGAGGGGGTTGGTGATGGTGGTGGTGATGGCCTAGATTCAGTCTTTCGTTGCAAAAACATTGTGATTCCTGACTGCTTTGGCCTTGCGACGACACCTCAACATTTCTTGCTGGTGGTGTGCTAACCGGTGAGCTTACAGTGGGGGAAGCGATGGAGCATTGCTGGCTACCTTCAGTCGGAGCAGGTGCACATGTGCTACCTGAGGTTTTGTAGTCCGTCCACGCTTGCAAGTGCATGTTCATTAAATGTCTAAGCATGCAACTGGTATTCAAATTTCTGAGATTTTTCCCTCGGCAAAAGGTCCTTCCACACTTATTACAGATAAGCTTTGCCTTATCAATAGGATTTTGGTCAAAAAAGTGCCACACTGCACTCTTCCTACTGTGGTATAAATTTTCAGGGCTTGCAAGCTGTGCTAATTTGACCGTCTGGCCAAGCTGTCCTGCAACTCTTTTTGCTTTTTTAATACGTTTTTGGACTGCTAAGGGCCTGCCAGATAACCCCAGCTGCGATGTCGATACCTGCTGCGGATCCTCCTCCTCTTCTGAGTTATTGCCAGCTACACCCTCTTCCCCCACTGGATGCTAATCCGGGTCAACAACTGGGTCATCCATCACCTCCTCTTCAGTTTCATCTGCACCTTCCTCTGTGTCACCGTGTAAGGTGGTATAGTATGCAGGAAGGGGCACCTGAGTTTCATCAGGGTCAGATTCTGGCTCAGTAGACTGCGAAGGCAATGTAGTGCTCTTGGTGAATGTACCAGCAGAATCATCTAGCAGTGGCTGTGCATCCGTGCACTCCTTGTCAGATTCATCTTGGACTGGAGAATTCAGGATTTGACTTGATAACCCAGGCATAGTTTGTGAAAAGAGCTCCATGGAGTAATCTGAAGTGTGGCCTGCCGGATCCTTGACTTTTGGTGGGGGTGAAGGATACAAGGAAAGGGGATGTTCCTGACCAGAAGCCTGCACTGATGACTCAGTGCTTGGAATTTTTGAAACTTCAGAAGAGGAGGAGATAGAGCTGGAGGCTGTTTCGGCAATGTAAGCCAAAACCTGTTTCTTATGCTTCGGCTTTAAAACCTGTTTACCTACTCCCAGAAAAGGGAGCCTTCCAGGCCTTCTTGAGCCAGACGATGATGCAGGCTCAACACCTCCTGCCTTAGGTGCTATTGTGCTTCTGGCACTACCAGCAGATGCACCACCACCACTATCAGTACCAGCTGCCCCCACGCCCACGTCCGCGGCCTCTTCCACCATACAGTCATGGCCAAAAGTTTTGAGAATGACACAAATATTAATTTTTACAAAGTCTACTGCTTCACTTTTTCTAATGGCAATTTGCATATACTCCAGAATGTTATAAAGAGTGATCAGATTAACAGCAATTACTTGCAAAGTCAATATTTGGCTAGAAAATGAACTTTATCCCCCAAAAGACATTTCAACATCATTGCAGCCCTACCTTAAAAGGACTAGCTAACCTCTTTTCAGTGATTGCTCCATTAACACAGGTGTGGGTGTTGATGAGGACATGGCTGGAGATCAATCTGTCATGATAAAGTAAGAATGACACCACTGGACACTTTAAAAGGAGGCTGGTGCTTGGCATCATTGTTTCTCTTCTGTTAACCATGGTTATCTCTAAAGAAACACGTGCAGTCATCATTGCAATGAACAAAAATGGCCTAACAGGGAAGAGTATCGCAGCTAGAAAGATTGCACCTCAGTCAACAATCTATCACATCATCAAGAACTTCAAGGAGAGAGGTTCCATTGTTGCCAAAAAGGCTTCAGGGCGCCCAAGAAAGACCAGCAAGCGCCAGGACCGTCTCTTAAAAGTGTTTCAGCTGCGGGATCGGGCTACCAGCAGTGCAGAGCTTGCTCAGGAATGGCAGCAGGCAGGTGTGAGTGCATCTGCACGCACAGTGAGGCAGAGACTCTTGGAGCAAGGCTTGGTCTCAAGGAGGGCAGCAAAGAAGCCACTTCTCTCCAGAAAAAACATCATGGACAGACTGATATTCTGCAAAAGGTACAGGCAGTGGACTGCTGAGGACTGGGGTAAAGTTATTTTCTCTGATGAATCCCCTTTTCGATTGTTTGGGACATCAGAAAAACGCCTCATTCGGAGAAGACAAGGTGAGCACTACCACCAGTCTTGTCTCATGCCAAATGTTAAGCATCCTGAAACCATTCATGTGTGGGGTTGCTTCTCAGCCAAGGGAATCGGCTCTCTCACAGTCTTGCCTAAAAACACAGCCATGAATAAAGAATGGTACCAGAATGTCCTCCAAGAGCAACTTCTCCCAACCTTCCAAGAGCAGTTTGGCGATCAACAATGCCTTTTCCAGCATGATGGAGCACCTTGCCATAAAGCAAAGGTGATAACTAAATGGCTCAGGGAACAAAACATAGAGATTTTGGGTCCATGGCCTGGAAACTCCCCAGATCTTAATCCCATTGAGAACTTGTGGTCAATCATCAAGAGACGGGTGGACAAACAAAAACCTAAAAATTCTGACAAAATGAAAGCATTGATTGTGCAAGAATGGACTGCTATCAGTCAGGATTTGGTCCAGAAGTTGATTGAGAGCATGCCAGGGAGAATTGCAGAGGTCCTGAAGAAGAAGGGTCAACACTGCAAATATTGACTTGCTGCATTAACTCATTCTAACTGTCAATTATAGCTTTTGTTACTCATATGTTTTCAATTATTATATTTCTGTCTGTGATAAAAACATCTGTCAAACACACATAAAAACCAGAGGGTAACAGAGCATGTGAAAATATAATATTTGTGTCATTCTCAAAACTTTTGGCCATGACTGTACTTCCTCATGTTTGTGAAAATGTACCCAAAATACCAGCAGATATATGGTACTGTATCAGAAGCGTACAGCTATATACGGTGAAGGTGAAAAATGTAAAACTCCGTATATATTTGTGGAGTAACAGACACAGAGTCTCACAGGCTCAGTATGGATTAGACCAAAATATAAAAAGTAGAAAAAGGGTAATGTATCAGAAGCGTACAGCTGTATACAGTGTTGGGGTAATTTTAAATCTCCGTATATATTTCCAGAGTCAGACACATACTCACAGGCTCAGTATGGATTACACCAGAATATAAAAAGCAAAAAAGTGTATTGTATCAGAAGCGTACAGCCGTATACAGTGCTGGGGTAATTTTAAATCTCCGTAAATATTTCAGGAGTTACACACAGGCGCACACAGGCTCAGTATGGAGTAGACCAGAATATGAAAAGCAAAAAAAGTGTACTGTATCAGTACCGTACAGCTGTATACAGTGTTGAGGTAATTTTAAATCTCCATATATATTTCCTGAGTAACAGACAGACGATCACAGGCTCAGTATGGAGTAGACCAGAATATAAAAAGCAGAAAAAGTGTACTGTGTCAGTAGCGTACAGCTGTATACAGTGTTGGGGTAATTTTAAATCTCCGTATATATTTCAGGAGTAACACACAGATGCTCACAGGCTCAGTATGGAGTAGACCAGAATATGAAAAGCATAAAAGCGTACTGTATCAGTAGCGTACAGTTGTATAGAGTGTTGGGGTAATTTTAAATCTCCATATATATTTCAGGAGTAACACACAGACGCTAACAGGCTCAGTATGGAGTAGACCAGAGTATAACAAGCATAAAAAGTGTACTGTATCAGTAGCGTACAGCTGTATACAGTGTTAGGGTAGTTTTAAATCTCCGTATATATTTTTGGAGTACCAGACAGACGCTCTCTCAGTATGGATTTGATCGTAATACAGAAGGCAGAAAAACGGTACTGTATCAGAAGATACCAGCTGTATACTGTTTTGGTGAAAAATTAAATCTCCGTATATATTTCCGGAGTCACACAAAGACGCTCTCTCAGTATGGATTTGACCGTAATACAGAAGGCAGAAAAACAGTACTGTATCAGAAGATACCAGCTGTATACGGTTTTGGGGAAAATTTTAATCTCCGTATATATTTCCGGAGTCACACACAGATGCTCTCTCAGTATGGATTTGACAGTAATACAGAAGGCAGAAAAAAACATATAGAGTGCTCTCAGTGGGAGAAGCAAAATAGGAATCTTGTGAGTATGATACCTTTAATGGCTAACAAAATATAGTGAATGATATTACAGAGCAAGCTTTCGAGACTGCTTACGTCTCTTCATCAGGCTGGTATAACAAAATATTTGAAGAAACCCAATTATATACAGTGAAAAACACAGGCATGGTGTGATACATGGACATTTAAATAAACAAACACTGAAATAAACAGATGAAGATGAAAATCTCCATATATATTTCCGGAGTCACACACAGATAGTCAGCATTTATTTGTCCATGATACCAGCCGGTACACGGTAGTGTGTGAGGAGCGTACAGCTCTACACGGTGTGGGGAAAAATGAACGCTGGGTAACTGTGTAGAAAAAAAAGAATAAAAGTATTAGTGCTGTTTAGGTGCTGTGTAAAAAGCAGTCTGCACAGCAGTGTACACACAGCAATACATCTAGCAGGCAGCCTAATAATCAGCTCTGCTGCTGCACACAAGAAATTTCTCCCCTCTCACTGGCAGGCAGCCTAATAGCCAGCATTGCTGCACACAACAAAATCCTCCCTGTCACTGCACACTAACTGTACAGCTAATTATTATTATTATACATTTATATAGCGCCATTTATTCCATGGCGCTTTACATATGAAAAGGGGAAAAATATAGACAGGTACAATAAACATGTGCTGGACAAGGGACACACAAGTACAGAAGGAGAGAGGACCCTGCCCGCGAGGGCTCACAGACTGCAGGGATGGGTGAGAATACACTAGGAAAGGGTAGAGCTGGTCGTACGATGGTTCAGTACACTGAGGATCATTGCAGGTTGTAGGCTTGTCGGAACAGGTGGGTCTTCAGGTTTTTCTTGAAGGTCTCCGTTGTTGGTGAAAGTCTGATGTCTTGCGGCAGGGAGTTCCAGAGTATGGGGGAAGCCCGGGAGAAGTCTTGTATGCGGTTGTGGGAAGAAGAGATGAGGGGGGAGTCGAGAAGGAGATCTTGAGAGGATCAAAGGTTGCGTGTAGGTAGGTAGCGGGAGACCATGTCACAGATGTATGGGGGAGAAAGGTTGTGGATGGCTTTGTATGTCATGGTTAAGGTTTTGAACTGGAGCCTCTGGGCAATAGGGAGCCAGTGAAGGGCCTGGCATAGGGGGGAGGCTGGGGAATAGCGGGGAGACAGGTGAATTAGTCGTGCAGCAGAGTGTAGGATGGACTGGAGTGGTGCCAGAGTGCTAGAGGGGAGGCCAGACAGTAGGAGGTTGCAGTAGTCGAGGCGGGAGATGATAAGGGCATGCACTAGTGTTTTTGTGGTTTCATGGTTGAGGAATGAGCGGATCCGGGAAATATTTTTGAGTTTGAGGCGGCAGGAGGTGGCGAGGGCTTGGATATGTGGTTTGAAAGAGAGGGCAGAGTCGATGATCACCCCAAGGCACCGAGCATGTGGGACTGGGGAAAGCGAGCAGCCATTGACATTGATGGATAGGTCTGGTGAAGGGGTAGAGTGAGGTGGGGGAAAGATGATGAATTCTGTTTTGTCCATGTTCAGTTTGAGAAAGCGAGCAGAAAAGAAGGCTGAGATAGCAGACAGACACTGTGGGATTTTGGTCAGTAGGGAGGTGAGGTCAGGTCCAGATAGGTAGATCTGCGTGTCATCGGCGTAGAGGTGATACTGCAAGCCGTGGGATTCTATGAGCTGTCCCAGGCCGAAGGTGTAGATGGAGAAGAGTAGGGGTCCTAGGACTGAGCCTTGAGGAACACCGACAGACAGGGGGCGATGTGAGGAGGTGGTGTGTGAGAGGGAGACACTAAATGTTCGGTCTGTTAGGTATGATGAGATCCAGGATAGGGCCAGGTCTGTGATGCCAAGAGATGAGAGAATCTGTAGCAGGAGGGAATGGTCCACAGTGTCGAAGGCAGAAGACAGGTCCAGGAGAAGGAGGACAGAGTAGTGTCGCTTGCTCTTGGCGGTTAGCAGGTCGTTAGTGACTTTAGTTAGGGCAGTTTCAGTTGAGTGATGCGGTCGAAAGCCGGATTGTAACCGGTCAAAGAGGGAACAGGAGGAAAGGTGGGAGGACAGTTCAAGATATACATGCTGTTCCAGTAGTTTTGAGGCGTAGGGGAGAAGAGATATCGGGCGATAGCTAGACGCAGAGGATGGGTCGAGGGAGGGCTTTTTGAAGATGGGTGTGATTGAAGCATGTTTGAAGGATGAAGGAAAGACACCATTTGTAAGTGAAAGGTTGAAGAGGTGTGTGAGAGTAGGGATGAAGACTGTGGCAAAGTTAGGGATGAGGTGGGACGGGAGTGGGTCAAGTGCGCAAGTGGTGAGGTGTGATCTTGACAGGAGAGTGGAGAGCTGATCTTCTGTCATGGTGGTGAAGCTGGTTTTGGAAGAACAGGGCTGAGTGGCTAAGAGGGGCATTGGGGGCTGCGGGCCAAAGCCTTCTCTGATAGTATCAATCTTTTGCTTAAAGAAGGAGTCAAAGTCTTCGGCAGAAATGAGAGGAGAGGGAGGAGGTGCTGTGGGATGGAGTAGAGAATTGAAAGTGTTGAAGAGCTGTTTAGGGTTGTGAGACAGGGAGGATATGAGAGATGCGAAGTAAGTTTGTTTTGCGGCAGAGAGCGTGGACTTGAAGCTGGCGAGGGACTGCTTGTATGCGTTAAGGTGCTCGGTAGAATGGGTTCTCTTCCATCTCCGCTCGGTAACCCTGGAAGCCCGTCTCAGTTCTTTGGTCAGGCCGGTCAGCCAGGGCTGCCTGTTGATTGTACGAGTTTTGCTCTGCGTGAGGGGGGCGGCCGAATCAAGTGTGGTTTTTATTGTGGTGTTATAAAATGTGGCAGCAGCATCTGTGTCATTAAGTGAGGCTATGTCTGTGAGAGGGAGGAGGGACTCAGAGAGCGATTGTAAATTGAGGTGTTTGAGATTTCTGCGAGGGTGGGTGAGTTTGTGGAGTGGGGGATGTGTATTAACAGAGGAGAAGGAAGAGAATGTCAGTAGGTTGTGGTCAGACAGGGGGAGTGGGGAGTTAGTGAGATTGGTGAGGGAACAGAGGTGGGTGAAGATAAGGTCCAGCGTGTGACCGCCTTTGTGAGTGGCCGCAGAGGACCATTGAGTGAGGCCGAGGGAAGCCGTGAGCGAAAGAAGTTTAGAGATAGCAGGGGTGGAAGTGTCAATGGGGATGTTGAAATCGCCCATGATGATGGTGGGGATGTCAGCAGAGAGGAGATGGAGTAGCCAAGTGGTGAAGTGGTCGAGAAAGGTGGAGATGGCAAGTTCCGGGGGGCGGTAGATGACAGCCAGCTGGAGGTTGGAGGGGGAATAGATGCGGACGGAGTGCTCTTCAAACGAGGGAATAGCAGCGGAGGGTGGAATTTGAATAGGAGTAAAGGAGCAGGTATCAGACAGGAGTAAGCCAACTCCTCCACCACGTTTGTTGCTGGGGCGAGGGGTGTGAGAAAGATGAAATCCGCCATAGGAAAGCGCAGCTGGAGAGGCTGTGTCAGAGGGAGTGAGCCAGGTTTCAGTGATGGCAAGGAAGGAGAGTTTGTTGGTGATAAAGAGGTCGTGGATAAATGACAGTTTATTGCAGACGGAGCGTGCGTTCCATAGTGCTCCGGGTAAGGGGACTGGGGGAGGGGGGTGTGGATGGATAGGTATGAGGTTGACAGGGTTGCAAAAACGTGTGGAAGATCGTGGCAGGGTGTTAGAAATGAGTGTGGGGATGTGTTGAGGAGGGCCAGGATTTGGGGATACATCGCCAGCGATGAGGAGTAGCAGACAGAGCGTTAGAAGGTGGGAGCTGGATAAGCCATGGTGTGGCCGTGTGTGTCTTGGTAAAAAGGATTGTATGTGGAGGAACAGTTCTGAGGGAAAGGTGAGATGGCTGGGTAGAATGGAGGGGGAAATGACTAAATCCTTACTAGGTGGGGGGATTACAGGGGATAGGAAGAAAGAAAGGAGGATGGGGGTGAAAGTGATAAGAAAATGAAACATAGTGGTTTTATAATCTGTTACCTTGCAGCCAAATTCCAGTCCAATTCTAGTCTAATTCACAGTAGTGTAATTAGAAATCTGTAATTTGAAATATGGGATTTGAAATATGTGGAGCAGACTAAAGTCTGGAGCAGACCCATTGCACTGACTAAATATGCAGCTAAGGGCAATCAGGTGTGATTGGGAAGTGGGCTGGGACTGCCCGGGCCAGATGTACAGCGTTAAGGACAGGTCATAAAAGGGGGTAGGGGTGACACAGACCACTCAGATGTGTGGTGAAGATAACAAGAATGAAGTACAATTATGTATACAAGAAGATGGGAGAGGAAATCATACCATGAAACAAAGCAATACACAGGGGGCATTCAGGAACACTGAAAAGCTGGGTAAAGTTTGCAGCTGGTCATACCATTAAACTAAGCAATACACATGATGCATTCAGGAACACTGAAAAGCTGGGTAAAGTTTGCAGCTGGTCATACCATTAAACTAAGCAATACACATGATGCATTCAGGAACACTGAAAAGCTGGGTAAAGTTTGCAGCTGGTCATACCATTAAACTAAGCAATACACATGATGCATTCAGGAACACTGAAAAGCTGGGTAAAGTTTGCAGCTAGTCATACCTGTGGGAACAGAAGAACATCTCGGTCACAAGGTGATGATGACAATGCTGTAGGATTAATGTGTGGCCAAATGCATTCTAGAATTCTAGTCTAATTCACAGTAAATTAAATAGCAGTAAAACAAAACAATAAGTGATTAAATATCACAATATTACTACTAAAGTTGAATGGCAGACCATTCGGAAACAGTAAAAAAACAAAACAGTTCTGGGAATAGAAAAAATTTTTTTTAAAAATCTATGTAAACATATGACAAGAGGATATATAATTAAAAAATTAATCTTTATTAATACACACAAAAAAATATTAATAGCACATAAAGATAGATAAAAATACTGCCAACTTAAAATATGTCAAGCCACAAAAATTTATATGAATGCCAATAATAAAAAATATAATTAATATATTAAGGGACTCATATAAAACTCTCAAAGTGAAACAGTGTAAATACCAATGATTATATATATATATTATATATATATATATATATATAACAAGGTGTAAAAATGATAAAGATAATAAAGATGTATTTATAAGAGTAAAAATAAATAATGGTGACCATTAAAAAACAACAATTCAAAGTGCAATAGTGCAACAAGTGAACGAGAGAGTATCTGAGTAGTCCCTTTCTATATGAAAGTTTACCAGGAGTAGCACACAAATTGTGGCTATAACGACATAGAGATCTCAAATGGTACCTGTTATCACCCCTGATGAAGGAAAAACTCTGAAACGTGCGTTGGGGAAACGCCAAGCCACATTGCCACTAATAACAGGTACCATTTGAGATCTCTATGTCGTTATAGCCACAATTTGTGTGCTACTCCTGGTAAACTTTCATATAGAAAGGGACTACTCAGATACTCTCTCGTTCACTTGTTGCACTATTGCACTTTGAATTGTTGTTTTTTAATGGTCACCATTATTTCTTTTTACTCTTATAAATACATCTTTATTATCTTTATCATTTTTACACCTTGTTATTTATATATATATATATAATCATTGGTATTTACACTGTTTCACTTTGAGAGTTTTATATGTGTCCCTTAATATATTAATTATATTTTTTATTATTGGCATTCATATAAATTTTTGTGGCTTGACATATTTTAAGTTGGCAGTATTTTTATCTATCTTTATGTGCTATTAATATTTTTTTGTGTGTATTAATAAAGATTAATTTTTTAATTATATACCCTCTTGTCATATGTTTACATAGATTTTTTTAAAAAAAAATTTCTATTCCCAGAACTGTTTTGTTTTTTTGTTTTTTTTCTAATTCACAGTAGTGTAATTAGAAATCTGTAATTTGAAATATGGGATTTGAAATATGTGGAGCAGACTAAAGTCTGGAGCAGACCCATTGCACTGCTAATCGCTATCAGCACAAGCACAGAATAACTTTTTTTTCCTGCCTAACGCTCTCCCTACTGAGAATAAGCTTCAGCAACCTCTCACTTCACTAAGATCGGCAGAAGTAAAATGGCGGTTGGCGGTGAAGGCTTTTATAGGCACTGTGACGCCACACAAAGCAAGCCCATCTCTAAGAAGGTTATTGGCCGTTGCGCTTGTCATCATATTGCCCACAGTGTGCGTCCTTACTCATTAGCTGAGAAAAGGCGCCTGCAAGCATTATGGGAAAAGCGACTCTGGCGCTCGGGTCGCCGAACGCATGGCCGACCTCACGCTATGGTCGAAAGTCGGTGTTTTTTGAATCTGACCGACATGTTTCGCTCAGCTCTAGTCAGAAGACTCTGCTCAGTATTGAGTAGAAGCACCCTTTTGAGCAAGTAGAGCCATGAGTCTTCTTGGAAGTGATGCAACAAGTTTTTCTCATCTGGATTTGGGGATGCTCTGCCATTATTCCTTGGAGATCCTCTCCAGTTCCATCAGGTTGGATGGTGAAGGTTGGTGAACAGCCATTTTCAGGTCTCTCCAGAGATGCTCAATTAGGTCAGGGCTGGGCCAGTCAAGGATGGTCACAGAGTTGTTCTGAAGCCACTCCTTTGTTATTTTAGCTGTGTGCTTAATAATAATCTTTATTTTTATATAGCGCTAACATATTCACACATTATCGTTGCTGTCCCTGATGGGGCTCACAATCTAGATTCCCTATCAGTATGTTTTTGGAGTGTGGGAGGAAACCGGAGTACCGGAGGAAACCCACGCAAACACGGGGAGAACATACAAACTCCTTGCAGATGTTGTCCTAGGTGGGATTCGAACCCAGGACTCCAGCGCTGCAAGGCTGTAGTGCTATCCACTGAGCCACCGTGCTGCCCTTAGGGTCATTGTCTTATTGGAAGGTGAACCTTCAGCCAAGTCTGAAGTCCAGAGCACTCTGGAAGAGGTTTTCATCGAGAATATCTCTGTACTTGGCCGCATTCATGTTTCCTTCAATTGCAACCAGTCGTCCTGTCCCTGCAGCTGAAAAACACCCCCATAGCATGATGCTGCCACCACCATGTTTCACTGTTGGGATTGTATTGGGCAGATGATGAGCAGTGCCTGGTTTTCTCCACACATACCACTTAGAATTATCACCAAAAAGTTCTTTTTTCGTCTCATCAGACCAGAAAATCTTATTTATCATACTCTGGGAGTTTTACATGTGATTTTTAGCAAACTCTATGCGGGCTTTCATATGTCTGGCTCTAAGGAGAGTCTTACTTCAGGCCACTCTGCCATAAAGGCCCAACTGGTGGAGGGCTGCAGTGATAGTTGACTTTGTGGAACTTTCTCCCATCTCCCTTCTGCATCTGTGGAGCTGAGCCACAGTAATCTTGGGGTTCTTCTTTGCCTCTCTCACCAAGGCTCTTCTCCCACAATTGCTCAGTTTGGCTTCTTTGGCCAGGTCTAGGAAGACTCTTGTGGACTCAAACTTCTTCCATTTAAGGATTATGGAGGCCACTGCGCTCTTAGGAACCTTGAGTACTGCAGAAATTATTTTGTAACCTTGGCCAGATCTCTTCCTTGCCACAATTCTGTCTCTGAGCTCCTTGGCCAGTTCCTTTTGACTTCATGATTCTCATTTGGTCTGACATGCACTGTGAGCTGGGAGGTCTTATATAGACAGGTGTGTACCTTTACAATTCAAGTCCTATCAGTTTAATTAAACACAGCTGAACTCCAATGAAGGAGTAGAACCAGCTCAAGTAGTTTCGCAAGGAAATGGACAGCATGTGACTTAAGGGTATGCCACACTAAACAACATCGCTAACGGGATCGCTAAAAAACGTCACTATTTAGCGATCCCGTTAGCGATGTTGTTGTGTGCGGAAGCTGCCAGCGACGAGCTTCCTGCTGTGATCTCGCTCGTCGCTGGAATCGTTCCGGACCCTATTTTCGTCGCTGGCGCCCCGCTGGGTAAGTATATATCGCTAAGTGTGGCACCTTTTTTAGCAATTTAGCGGTACTTTTGTACCGCTAAAGTCGTTAAGGAGATCGCTAACCGCGATAGCGTCCTTAACGATATCGCTAAAATAGGTAGCTACTACGGTAGCTATATAGAAACAATCCGCTAGCGATCTCATTAGTATGCGACGCTAACGAGATCGCTAGCGGGATTGTGTAGTGTGGCAGTACCTTTAAATATGAGTGTCTGAGCAAAGGGTCTAAATACTTATGACTATGTGATATTTCAGTTTTTCTTTTTTAGCGAAATTGCAAAAAATTCTACATTTCTGTTTTTTTCAGTCAAGATGGGGTGCAGAGTGTACATTAATGAGAAAAAAATGAGCTTTTTTGAATTTAACATTTGGCTGCAATTAAACAAAGAGTGAAAAATTTAAAGGGGTCTGAATACTTTCCGTACCCACTGTATTTTGTGTGACGCCATTCTCTGATTTAAGTGTACAAAAATTAAAAGTTTGAAAATGTGTACATTTTCAAAATTTTTGCCAAATTTCCATTTTTTTCATGTTTTCTCATGACACATTGTAGTTCATGATAGTGGTAAAATTTCATTGAGATAATTTGTGTTTATTGGAAACAAAATAGTCTACTAATGGTCTAATGTCTACTTTACATCATCACAGTCTTTGAAACAATTTTTTTTTGTTAGGAAGGTATAAGGGTTAAAAGTTGACAACAAAGTTTTTCCTTTTTCCAACAGGTAAGGTTTCTCCTTGTGGAGAGTGACATACCAGCTCTGGCGTGTCGAGGTAAGGAGGCTTATTCGCCGTGCAATGCTCCTCTGGGAAATTTAATATGCAAATTGCCTCTTCAAAAAAAGAGGGCTTGTACTCTATAGCACCACCAATTGGAAGTAGCGATCCTACAAGTCACAATCAACCCTTTAACGAGTCTTGTAATATGACTTAGGATAAAAGCCAAATCAGTATCTCCATTTGCAGACACGGTGTTTCGGACTATTGGTCCTCGTCAGTGCAAAGTAGGAGAGATCTGATTTGGCTGGATGAGAGGCTCTGGATTTCCCAGAGGAGCATTGCACGGCGAATAAGCCTCCTTACCTCGACACGCCAGAGCTGGTATGTCACTCTCCACAAGGAGAAACCTTACCCCTTAGACCCTAGTCCGGAGGCTCTCATCCAGCCAAATCAGATCTCTCTTACTTTGCACTGACGAGGACCAATAGTCCGAAACACCGTGTCTGCAAATAGAGATACTGATTTGGCTTTTATCCTAAGTCATATTACAAGACTCGTTAAAGGGTTGATTGTGACTTGTAGGATCGCTACTTCCAATAGGTGGCGCTATAGAGTACAAGACCTCTTTTTTTGAAGAGGCAATTTGCATATTATCCTTTTTCCAACAAAATTTACAAAACCATTTTTTAGGGACCATCTCACAATTGAAGTGACGTTGAAGGGTCCATATAATAGAAAATACCCAAAAGTGACACCATTTTAAAAACTGCACCCCTCAAGGTGCTCAAAACAACATTAAAGTAGTGTATTAACCCTTCATGTGCTTCACAGGAATTTTTGAAATGTGGAAAAAAAAATAAAAATGAACATTTAACTTTTTTAACCAGAAATTTACATCAGATCCAATTTTTTTTTATTTTGACAAGGGTAACAGGAAAAAATGGACAAAATTTGTTGTGCAATTTCTCCTGAGCATGCCAATACCTCATATGAGGTAGAAAACTACTGTTTAGGCGCACTGCAGAGCTCAGAAGGGAAGTCGGAAGGGAATGAGCGCCATTTGACTTTTTGAATGCCAAATTTGCTGGAACAATTGGCGGACACCATGTCGCATTTGGAGAGCCTCTGATATGCCTAAACAGTGAAAATCCCCACAAGTGACACCATTTTGGAAACAAGACTGCTCAGGGAACTGATCTAGATGTGTGGTGAGTACATTGAACCCTCAGGTGCTTTACAGAAGTTTATAAGGTTGAGCCATGAAAATAAAAAAAAAACACTTTTTCCCCACAAATATGTTTTTAGCCCCAAATTTTGCATTTTCATAAGAATAACTGGAGAAATTGTTCCAATTTGTTGGGAAATTTCTCCTGAGCAGTCCAATACCCAATATGAGGGAGAAAACTGCTGTTTGGGCTCACAGCAGGGCTTGGAAGGGAAACAGCATCATTTGACTTTTTGAATGTAAAATTTCCTGGAATCAGTAGCGAACGTCATGTTCCATTTAGAGAGCCCCAGATGTGCCCAAACAGTGGAAACCCCCAAAAGAGACCCCATTTTGGAAACAAGACCACTCAAGGAATGCATTTAGATGTGTGGTGAGCGCCTTGAACCTCCAAGTGCTTCACATAAGTATAGAATTTTGAGCTGTGAAAATTTAAAAATCACATTTTCTCCACAAAAAAATGTTATTTTGGCCTTAAAATTTGCATTTTCATTAGAGTAACAGGAGAAATTGCTTCAAATAAAGCCTCAAAAGGATGCATTTACTATAATTAGGCAGCAGATTAACCCCGGACTCTGTCTGACCTCTGTTCAGCAGTGTCCTTCTTTACAGAAGTGCACAAAATTGTGGCCGTCTGCAAATATATGCAATCTTAAAAAGACGGACAAAGGCGGATCACAGGTCAGATGGCATCCACAGTGCCACCATTTGCCTCATTACAGCCAATCTTCTGTCAAGGTTTCCATCTGAATCACGTATTTAAGAGATTTACACGGAAACCCCAGTGTAAGCGCTCAGCTTAGAGAGCAGGATAAATGCAGACTGATCGCTTGAATAGCATGGGGATTAAACAGCAATAGCACAAAAAGAGGACTTAGAAATCCTCCAAAAATTCAAAAATGCAGCAAAAAAAGGCAAAGATGCTCACCTGCCCAGGCCTTCAAACAAATGCACTATCAGGATGCAGTGGACCCACATAGTTAAGATGACGGCAACACAGGTGCAAGAATACCGATGAGGCAACCGCTCACAACCTACCAATACATGGAGGGGGCGGTTGCTTGGTATATTGATGCACAAAGAAGACTTGTATGCAGCGCTGTTCACATTATGGCAATGCACAGCATCCAGTTAAACAGCCTAGTATTTACACCCTTCTATTAGATCAGGCGGGCTGCCCAGCGCTATTAAAATGCATCCCATGTGAACAGACACCACAGTTTACAAGACCAAATGGGCCCACCTGCACCCTGTAAAATAAAGTGCAAAAAACACATTAAAAAATATATTAAATAATGTGAGGTATTAGTTGGTATTTTGGTCAAAGTACGTAAGCTTGTAATACACTTCACGGATCCTCACGCTTACAAGTAACTACACTAAACAGCAATAGCACAAAAAGAGGACTTAGAAATCCTCCAAAAATTCAAAACTACAGCAAAAAAAGGCAGAGATGCTCACCTGCCCAGGCCTTCAAACAAATGCACTATCAGGATGCAGTGGACCCACTGTGTTGCCGTCATCTTAGCTATGTGGGTCCACTGCATCCTGATAGTGCATTTGTTTGAAGGCCTGGGCAGGTGAGCATCTCTGCCTTTCATAGCATGGGGATGCAGCAACATCCTTGTACTATGCAAACTGTCAGCTCTGCACTGACAGAGTAAGATGCTAATCATGCCCTGAGCATGATCTAGCAACTTTAATAGCTCGGGTGACCCAGATGTCGTCATGACGACATCGGGTCACCATGCCAATGAACTGGACCCCATGATGACGCTGTGGGGTCTCTGATCCAAGGGTAGAGGGGCAGTCTTCACTGTGACTGCTCCCAGAATGCTGTGATTGAATTTGATCACGACATTTAGGAGGTTAAAGTGCCAGTAGCGGTGCGGGACAACTCAGAATCAGCTAACACCCGGCAGCGATTGTGCACGCACGATCGCCTAGACATATACATCCGTCCCAGGTAAATAAGGCCCTGGTCACGGGTTAATACCTCAACTCTTTTGACCTCTGAGTAGGAAATATATATTTCCATAACTGTCTCTGAAAAGATAAAATACATATTATTAGAGCCCCCATACACATTAGACAAAAGTAGGCTGAACCCGCTGACTGATATCAACTAGTTCAGTGATATTCTACTTTACATGGGGGTGCTGGCCGATTTATGGCCAGGAGAGCTGCTAATTGCGCATGCCCAATTTTGGGCTGTCGATTGGATTGTTGTTCCTGAGATAAACTGCTCACTGACATGTCAGTTATAGAGAACTCGAGAGAGTCACCTGAGATGGCAGTTGGCCATAAGCATCAACTGCCCTACAGCCACCTAATTTGTATGGACAGCTTTACAGTTGCTTAATGCAATTAAAAAGCCACTAAAGATGTTCTTCTGTAGTTTTTAAATATGAACCTTCCTTAAGGTGGAAGAATGATGGCATCAATACCAGATCAGTACCAGATTGGTCCTTTTTCAATCCAACTGTGCTATGTAAGGTCAGTGGAAGACAAACTCCTTGAACCTGTTATACATTGCCAGATTGGCCAGTTTCCTATCTAGCGGCCTAATAGTGTACAGTGCAATGCACAAAAACTCTATAAGGTCATTGTAATGTATGTAGTACAGTTCATATAGTGTCTTGTGCTTGGGTGCGATGAAAATACATGAAACACAGGTTTGATATAGAAAGTCTTGTATTACTTCATACAAGTTGGCAAAAATAGTCACACAGTTTGCAGACACAGAAGCAGGAGACACAGCAGGCCAGAGTAATCTAAGCTCAGCAATCACTCTCCACAACAGGTTCAGGATCTTCTTCTCTGTTACCGTAAGTCCATGCAAACGTGGGTCTTTCAAAGAGCAGGGTTCCAGAGTCCACAAGTGCTTCAGAGTTCCTCAGTAGGAATAGCTGGAGTACAAGGTCCAAGGCTTTAGGAGTCAGGTCACAGGTTCACTGCAGGCTAGATTCTGAAGCACTGATTGCTCAGCTGTGGCTGCTTAAGAAGCAAAAGGAGAGAATCAGGGCGGGAACATGCAAGCTGGAAACTCCATTTTGACTGAGGGCAAGATAGCTGCAGCAAGACAGAAAGTAAAATGGCTGACGAACAAACTGAGTTTCAGGAACATGTACACAGAACCTTACATTACTCCCCCCTTAGGGACAACCTCCGGATGACCTCAGGCCAGGCTTGTGTGGGTACCTCTGATGAAACTGACGGAGCAAGCGAGGAGCATTAACGTTATTGACTGGTTCCCATGAGTTGTCCTCCACTGGGTAGCCCTGCCATTTAATCAGATATTGTAACTGATTTCTATACAACCTGGAATCTAAAATCCTTTCCACCACAAATTCTTCCTGACCATCGACTAGCACTGGGTCAGGGCAAGGAGAAGAACGTCCAGGAAACGTATTGGGTGTCGCAGCCTTTAGTAGGGATACATGAAAGACAGGGTGAATTCTCATAGTTCTGGGCAGTTGAAGACGACAAGCAACGGCACTTATAATTTTACTGATTTTATAGGGTCCAATGTACTTATGTCCCAACTTAGACGATGGAATCCTTAACTTAAGATTTCTGGTTGACAGCCAGACCAAGTCTCCTACCTTGAAAGCTGGTGCAGGTTTACGAAATTTATCTGCTGCTTTCTTGTACCTTTCCTGAGCCGATTCCAGATTCTCCTTTAGAAGATCCATATTCTTCTGTAAAGACGTGATTCTTTCAGCCACTGCTGGTAAAGGCGTTTCTATGGGAAATCGTGGTAGAATGTTAGGATGATAACCTAGATTAGAGTAAAAAGGAGACTGCTTAGTGGAGGCACTCTGAGAGTTGTTATACGAGAACTCAGCTAATGGAAGTAGATCCACCCAATCATCCTGTAGGTGGCAGATAAAGCAGCGGAGATACTGCTCCAGGGTTTGATTGGTTCGTTCGGTCTGTCCATTAGTCTGGGGATGAAAAGCAGAAGAAAGGTTTACTTTAATGTCCAATGCTGCACAGAAATTTTGCCAAAACCTAGAAGTGAATTGCACCCCTCGATCCGAAATAACCTCATCCGGTACTCCATGTAAGCGAAACACATCTTTAATCATCAAATCTGATGTCTGTTTTGCAGTGGGTAAGCCGACACAAGGGATAAAATGAGCTGCCTTTGTTAGACGGTCAACCACCACTAGAATGGTGTTCTTCCCTTGAGAGGTTGGTAACTCCACAATGAAGTCCATAGAAATGGATCCCCACGGGCGGGACGGGGTGGGAAGAGGCTGTAACAGACCAGTTGGTGAGGAGCGAGGTGTTTTGCATCTTGCACAGACTTCACATGAAGTGACATAGTTTAAAACATCCTTCCTGCAAGTGGGCCACCAAAGAACGAAGAGAGAAATTCCTGTGTCTTTAGAATTCCTCTATGCCCAGCTATCTTGGAATCGTGAATGAGTTGCAATACTCTCAATCTGACTGTTTCAGGAATATACAGGCGTTGTCCCTGAATCCACACACCATTCTTAAAGACAAGACTTACGTCCCTTGGGGGTTGTGCCAAAAAGGAATCCGCATGGTATGCTTCCTTGATGTCCTTAAGTAGGTCTTGATTATGAATTACTCCTAGGAATCTAGAGTCAGGAAGAATAGTCTTAGGAGGAGTAATTGGACGTGTCTCTGCTGAGTAAATCCTAGAGAGTGCATCAGCCTTTCCATTGCGCGATCCTGGTCTATAAGAAATGATAAAATTAAATTGGTTTAAGAAAAGATTCCAGCGAGCCTGGCGAGGAGTCAGGCACTTAGCCGACCTGATAAACTCAAGGTTACGATGGTCTGTCAGGACGACTATTTGCTGTGCAGCTCCCTGAAGAAGGTGTCTCCATTCTTTGAAGGCGGCAATAATGGCCAACAACTCTCTATTGTCCACATCGTAGTTCCTCTCAGCCGAAGACAACTGCTGGGAAAAGAAGGCACAGGGATGCAAGACATTCTTCTCACCTGTTCTCTGAGAGAGTATAGCTCCAACGGCACAGTCTGAAGCATCCACCTCTATTATGAAGGCAAGCTCGGGGTTGGGATGTACTAAGATAGGTGCAGTGGTAAATTTATCTTTTAGACGGGAAAATGCTTCCTGGGCTTGGGGAGTCCAGGAGAACCTAGACTCTTTCCGGGTAAGTTGGGTGATAGGTGACACTACCTCAGAGAAATTTCTAATGAAACGTCTATAGAAGTTGGCAAACCCGATGAAGCGCTGTACCTCCTTCACATTTCTAGGACTTGGCCAATCCTTGATGGCTTGGGTTTTGCTTCCATCCATACTAATTCCTTGTGTAGACAGTACATACCCCAGAAATTGAATTTCGGTCCTATGGAATTCACACTTTTCAAGTTTGATGTAAAGATGATTTTGTCTTAGACGTTCCAAGACCATTCTCACATGTCCATGATGTTCCTCTGTGGAGTTAGAAAAAATTAGAATATCATCCAAATAAATTACCACGAATGTATCTAGGAGATCCCTGAAGATGTCATTCACCAAGTGTTGGAAAGTGGCTGGGGCGGTACTCAGACCAAAAGGCATAACTAGATATTCAAAGTGTTCATAGCGTGACCTGAATGCAGTCTTCCATTCATCCCCAGGTCTAATACGGACTAAGTTATAGGCCCACGAAGATCTAGTTTAGAGAAAATTTTGGCATGTCGCACTCTCTCCAATAACTCAGGGATTAAAGGCAATGGATAACGGTTTCTAATAGAAACCTTATTGAGTTCCCTATAGTTTACGCATGGTCTCAGAGATCCATCTTTCTTCTTTACAAAGAAGATGGGTGCACCTGCAGGAGATGAAGAGGGGCGTATGAAGCCCTTGGCTAGATTTTCGTCTATGTAATCCTTTAAAGCCTTTAGCTCGGGCCCCGCCAGGGGGTAGATCTTACCAAAAGGTATCTCTGCTCCAGGCAATAATTCAATTGGACAATCATATGGACGGTGAGGAGGAAGCTGGTCAGCGTTCTTCTTGTCACATAAATCCACATAGTCCTGGTATACAGCTGGTAGTTCAGGGACTGACATGGTTCCTTTAGGAACAGAGCAAGCTGAAACTTCTGGACTCATCTGTTTCTCTGGAAAGTGTAATTCCTTGGTCTCCCAGTTAATGGTAGGATTCTGAGCCTGCAGCCATGGTAGCCCTAGAATAATGGGAAAGTGGGGAGAAGAGATAAGCATAAAGGACAGTTTCTCTTGATGATCTTTACCCATAAGAACCCTCAAAGGCTCTGTTTCCTGATCCACTGGTCCAGAGGTCAGCAGGGAGCCATCCACAGTTTCCATCTGTACTGGAGTAGCCTTCTTCACTGAACGTATCCCCTGTTTCAGAGCAAAGGAGACATCCATAAAATTTCCACTTGCCCCTGAGTCGATCATAGCAGAGCTAGACACCCAAGCTGAGTCAACCCAGAGTTTGATGGAAAGAAAGCAATGAGAATTGTTTTTCTTACAACTCAGCTGGGACACCGCTGAGGAAACTTGAAAAATGGCAGCGTTTACACAGTCAACGTCCTCAGAGGTAACGGAGTTTAAGTCCGAGAAATCAAGATCTGTTGCTGCAGATCTCTCTGGAGCCTGAGGCTCGGACCTGACAGATCCCCTTTCGCAACACTCACAATGAATGAGTGCTGCAGTAGTCTTACGAGAACGGCTGGGGCAGTTTATAATGAAGTGCCTGACTTACCACAATAGAAACATAGATTCTCCTTAAAACGATGTTCCTTGCGTGCATCACTAACCCGTCGTTGTAAAGAGTCTACCTGCATGGGTTCAGGTTCCCGTGTAATCCTACTCAAAGGTTCCTTAGCTGGAGAGGAAGGTAGGAAAAGGTTAGTGCGATTGCTTTCGAACCATCTCTCTTGCCTGCGTTCAGTCAGACGAGTATCAATACGGATGCAGTAGTTAATAAAGTCACCTAACGCAGTGGGAGGGTCGGCACGAGCAAGTTCATCCTTAATCAGTGGAGATAACCCTTTTCGAAAAATAAGATTTTTTGGCGGAACTGTCCAGGTGGTATCAAGGGCCCATCTCCTGAAATCCAAGGCATATTCAGCTACCGAGTGCTTACCTTGGCGCAAAGCTAACATGGCTGCTTCAGCTGTTGCACCTCGATTGGGGTCATCAAACACCTCCCCCATGGCTGAAATAAAAGCATCAAGGTGATTCAAACAATCATCCTCAGTCTCAATCAGAGGGTTTGCCCACATCAAAGCCTTGTTGGTAAGCAACATAATTATAGTAAGCACCTTAGATCGTTCAGTGGGAAATTGTGAAGCATGTGCAGAAAAAAAAAGATTGCATTGATTAATAAATCCCCTGAATTTCTCACGTTAACCGCCAAAACGAAAAGGGGGCAACTTGGGAATCCCAGAACTCGGGGCTACGGCAGGAGCCTGGACTCGCTCTTCTAGAACCTCAATCCTGGCTCGCAAATCCTGGGCAGTCTGTCCAAACACTTGCAAATTGTGATTAGTGAGGTCCTGTAGGCTTGAAAAACGGGTCTTTATATTCTGCAAATCTGCAAGGATATTATCAGTCACTCCGCAAAGTTCCTTTATGCGGGCCTCCATTTTCCAGATCTTTTAAGACAGGAGTACTGGAAGAAGAGGAGAGGAGAAAAAAAAAACAATAGTGTTTACCTGTGGTAACACTGCAGAGAGAAAAAAAAATTAAGGGAACTGCTCACCTGGAATGGTTGTGAGAAGTCACAACCACTATCATCACAGAAAGTTCACCCGGACATCTGATATCCACAGTTACAGCAGACAAAAAAGAGAAAAGAAAAAAAAAAAAACAATAGTGTTTACCTGTGGTAACACTGCAGAAAAAAAAAAACACTTAAGGGAATTGCTCACCTGGAATGGTTGTGAGAAGTCACAACCACTGTCATCACAGAAAGTACAACCGGACATCGATATCCGTACACACAGTTACAGCAGCACAGCTTTCCAACCCAGCAGTGTTATGTTACGGTAGCTGAGGAGTGCAGGTAAAAAAGGAAATACACCAGAGCAGTTGGAATCTATGAGATTGCAGTACCCTGACTAACCACCGCAACTAGAGGCAGCCGTGGAGCGTTCCTACGTTGGTCCTAGACGCCTCGTCACAGCCTGAGAAACTAACTACACCTAAAGATAGAAATAGGAAAGCTATCTGCCCCGGAGCAGAACCCCAAAGATAATAGAAAGCCCCCAAACATGTAATGGCGGTTAGACAAGAGGAAATACTGACACAGAAAGAAAATAGTATGAGCAAACGCTGGGGCCCAAACTATCTAAATAGAAAAGGATAGGAAGGGTACTTACTGCAATCTCAGAAAACCCTGAAAAAACACCAACTCTACTAATTTCAAAATCACCTGAGATCACACGACCTCTACCACCTAAATTAGTTCTCTGGTGTAACAAAAACAAAACAGCAGCCACTGAAAAAAAACTGGAAAAAGCAAAAGTACAAAACACAGTGGCTGGACTAAACTGAGAGGGCAAAAGCCCCCGGAGGGGACCCTGAAGGCCCCACAGAAGTGCAGGACAAAATGCAAAAATATAGCAAAAACACAAAATAAGAAATTGTCTTATCTGATAGCAGGAGATGCAGACACGACACAGCAGGCTACAAGGGAAACTGGAAAGAAGGATTCAGACCAGAACAATTGATCACCGGCAACCCTGATGGGAAAATGACTCCCTTATATAAGACCAATCAGTAACACCTGATTCCCAGTCCTCACAATCCTCACTAGTACCGCTTGTAACCACCAGAGGGAGCCTCTGCTCAGAACTCATCTCAAACCCATTCACAACAGTACCCCCCCCTTGAGGAGGGGTCACCGAACCCTCATTTGAGCAACCAGGTCGGTCAGGATGAGTTCTATGATACGCACGGATAAGTCTCCTAGCATGGATGTCCGAAGCAAACACCCAAGAATTGTCTTCCTGACCATAACCTCTCCATTTAACCAAATACTGGAGTCTTCGTCTAGAAAAACGAGAATCCAATATTTTCTCAACCACATACTCCAGATTGCCCTCAACCAAAACAGGGTCAGGAGGCACAGCAGCAGGAACCACTGGCTCAACAAACCTCTTCAACAAGGACTTGTGGAACACGTTATGGATCTTAAATGTCCCTGGAAGAAGCAAACGAAAAGAAACAGGATTAATAATCTCCATGATCTTATAAGGTCCAATGAACCTAGGCTTAAATTTAGGAGATGCTACTCTCATAGGAATATTCTTTGAGGACAACCAGACCAAGTCCCCCACTTTAAACCGAGGACCATCAGTCCTATGCCGGTTAGCAAACCGCTGGGCCTTCTCCTGAGAGAGGGACAACCTCTCCACTACCTGGTCCCAAATCTGCTGCATACGCTCAACAACAGAGTCAACACCTGGACAGACAGAAGCCTCCGTCTGTCCTGAAGAAAATCGAGGGTGAAACCCAGAATTACAGAAAAACGGAGACATCAAAGTGGCAGAGCTAGCCCTATTATTAAGAGCAAACTCAGCCAAAGGCAAAAAAGAGACCCAGTCATCCTGATCAGCAGACACAAAGCATCTTAGATAAGTCTCCAATGTCTGGTTTGTTCTCTCAGTTTGACCATTGGTCTGAGGATGAAATGCCGAGGAGAAAGACAATTGAACACCCAGTTTAGAACAAAAAGTCCTCCAAAATCTGGAAACAAACTGGACTCCTCTGTCAGACACAATGTTCTCAGGAATGCCGTGTAAACGAACCACGTGCTGAAGGAACAACGGCACCAATTCAGAGGAGGAAGGCAACTTAGGTAATGGCACAAGATGTATCATTTTGGAAAACCTATCACAAATTACCCAGATGGTGGTCATCTCTGAGAAACAGGAAGATCGGAAATGAAATCCATAGAGATATGGGTCCATGGTCTCTTGGGCACAGGCAATGGCATCAACAAACCACTAGAGCGAGAGCAAGGCTTGGAGCGAGAGCAAGTCCCGCAGGACTGCACAAATTCCCTGACATCGCGAGACAAGGTAGGCCACCAAAAGGACCGACTAACCAAGTCTCTGGTACCAAAAATTCCGGGATGCCCAGCCAATGCGGAACAATGAATCTCAGACATCACACTCTTTTTCCATTGGTCCGGGACAAACAATTTTCCAACAGGGCAGCGCTCGGGCCTATCCTCCTGACACCCCTTCCAGAGCAAGTCTCAAATTGGGCGAGATGGCGGAAAGAACTACACCCTCCTTCAAAATAACAGAGGGATCAGATAGCTCAGGAGAGTCCGCAAGGAAACTCCTCGAGAGGGCATCCGCCTTAACATTCTTAGTGCCAGGAAGAAAGGAAACCACAAAATTAAAACGTGTGAAAAACAAGGCCCACCTGGCCTGTCTAGGATTGAGTCGCTTGGCAGATTCCAGATAGACCAGATTCTTATGGTCCGTAAGGACCACCACCTGATGTTTGGCTCCCTCCAGCCAATGTCTCCACTCTTCAAAAGCCCACTTCATGGGCCAATAACTCCCGATTACCCACGTCATAATTACGTTCAGTAGGAGAAAATTTTCGAGAGAAAAAGGCACAAGGGTTACTTTTAGAGGTCTCTGGATCTTTTTGGGACAAAACGGCACCTGCCCCAATTTCAGAGGCATCAACCTCCACCTGAAATGGCAGAGAAACATCAGGCTGCCGTAGAACAGGAGCAGAAGTGAATCTCTGCTTAAGTTCCTGAAACGCAGAGACTGCCTCAGGAGGCCAATTCACCACATCAGAACCCTTTCTGGTCAAATCAGTTAATGGTTTAACAATAACCGAGAAATTACCAATAAATTTACGATAAAAATTGGCAAAACCCAAAAATCTCTGAAGAGCCTTTAATGAAGTAGGTTGGACCCAATCACAGATGGCCTGAACCTTGACCGGGTCCATTTCAATAACAGATGGGGACAAAATGAATCCCAGAAATGAGATCTTCTGTACGCCAAAAAGACACTTTGATCCCTTCACATACAGAGCATTCTCTCTCAAAATCTGGAATACAGTTCGAACATGTTTCACATGAGAGTCCCAGTCATTAGAAAAAATCAAGATATCATCCAAATAAACAATCAGAAACTTGTCCACAAAATCCCTGAAAATGTCATTCATGAAGGACTGGAAGACGGAAGGAGCATTAGTGAGCCCAAAGGGCATCACAAGGTACTCAAAATGCCCTTCAGGGGTGTTAAATGCCGTCTTCCATTCATCCCCGTGCTTAATGCGAATAAGGTTATACGCCCCCCTGAGGTCAAGCTTGGTAAACCAAGTAGCGTTTTTCACCCTGGAAAACAGGTCAGAAATCAAGGGTAACGGGTATTGATATTTCACAGTAATATTGTTCAAGAGACGATAATCAATACACGGCCTTAATGAACCATCTTTTTTGGCCACAAAGAAAAAACCGGCACCTAAGGGTGAAGAGGATGGTCTGATATGACCCTTCTCCAATGATTCCTTGATATAAGACCGCATAGCGTCATGTTCAGGTACAGACAAGTTAAAAAGGCGACCTTTAGGGAATTTACTACCTGGCACTAATTCAATAGCGCAGTCATAGCTCCTATGGGGAGGTAAGGATGCAGATTTACTTTCGCTAAACACATCAGAAAAATCAAACAAAAAGTCAGGAACATCCTCAGCCTGGGGGGAGGCAGAAAAAACAGGAGTGTTGGTATTAACACATTGGCAGCCCCAACTGGTTACAGACACAGATTTCCAATCCAAAACAGGATTATGAGACTGTAACCAAGGGAAACCCAGCACTATAATGTCATGCAGATTATATAGAACCAAAAATTTGCAGCACTCCTGGTGATCAGGTTCAACCCTCATTATCACCTGAGTAGAAAACTGGGGTTTATTCTCAGCCAAAGGGGTAGAATCGATCCCCAGTAAAGGAATAGACTTCTGTAGGGGTATCAAGGGAAACCCACAACGTTTAGCAAAATCATAATCCATCAGGTTAATAGCTGCTCCAGAATCAACGAAAGCCTGAGCAGAAAATGAGGACAGAGAGCATATCAGAGTGACAGTTAATAAAAACTTAGTCTGAACACTACCCAAGACAACTGAGCGTGCAAAATGTCTTCCCCGCTTAGGGCAGACTGAAATAGCATGAGAGGCATCACCACAGTAGAAACATAACCCATTGCGCTTTCGAAACTCATGACGCTGTGCCCCAGACACCACTCCATCACACTGCATGGGCTCAGCAGCTGGCTCACAAGGCAACACCACTCCACGCATACTTCTCCGCTCACGCAAACGTCTGTCAATTTGAATCGCTAATGACATAGAATCATTGAGACCAGAGGGGACAGGGAATCCCACCATAACATCCTTTACATTATCCGACAGACCCTTCCGGAAAAAGGCCGCCAAAGCGTCGTCATTCCACTTGGTCAGGACTGCCCACCTACGGAATCTCTGACAGTATAACTCAGCGTCATCAAGCCCCTGATTTAATGCCAACAAGGCTTTTTCAGCTTGATCAGTGACATTAGGCTCATCGTACAATAACCCCAAAGCCTGAAAAAATGCATCAACATCACTCAAAACAGGATCCCCAGGTATCAGGGAAAAAGCCCAATCCTGAGGATCGCCGCGCAGGAGAGAGATGATAATTTGAACCTGCTGCGCTGCGTTTCCTGAGGACTTAGATTTTAAGGCAAGAAACAATTTACAATTATTTTTGAAATTCTGAAACTTAGCTCGATCCCCTAAAAACAAATCTGGCATGGGGATCCTAGGTTCCACAACAGGCAACCTAGCAAGATATGCAGCAATACTCTGAACCTCAGTGGCAAGCTGATCCACACGGCCAGACAACTGTGCAAACTCCATTGGGAGAAAAGATCCTCCCCAGCACCCAGAGATACAGAGGGAAAAAAAAAAAAATGCAACAAACAGAAAAATATCTCTGACAACTTTTCTTCCTTCAAAATATTTTTTCCCTTCTGTGAGTACCATACAATTTTTTATGGCCGGTGATACTGTTTTGTTACGGTAGCTGAGGAGTGCAGGTAAAAAAAGGAAATACACCAGAGCAGTTGGAATCTATGAGATTGCAGTACCCTGACTAACCACCGCAACTAGAGGCAGCCGTGGAGCGTTCCTACGTTGGTCCTAGACGCCTCGTCACAGCCTGAGAAACTAACTACACCTAAAGATAGAAATAGGAAAGCTATCTGCCCCGGAGCAGAACCCCAAAGATAATAGAAAGCCCCCAAACATGTAATGGCGGTTAGACAAGAGGAAATACTGACACAGAAAGAAAATAGTATGAGCAAACGCTGGGGCCCAAACTATCTAAATAGAAAAGGATAGGAAGGGTACTTACTGCAATCTCAGAAAACCCTGAAAAAACACCAACTCTACTAATTTCAAAATCACCTGAGATCACACGACCTCTACCACCTAAATTAGTTCTCTGGTGTAACAAAAACAAAACAGCAGCCACTGAAAAAAAACTGGAAAAAGCAAAAGTACAAAACACAGTGGCTGGACTAAACTGAGAGGGCAAAAGCCCCCGGAGGGGACCCTGAAGGCCCCCACAGAAGTGCAGGACAAAATGCAAAAATATAGCAAAAACACAAAATAAGAAATTGTCTTATCTGATAGCAGGAGATGCAGACACGACACAGCAGGCTACAAGGGAAACTGGAAAGAAGGATTCAGACCAGAACAATTGATCACCGGCAACCCTGATGGGAAAATGACTCCCTTATATAAGACCAATCAGTAACACCTGATTCCCAGTCCTCACAATCCTCACTAGTACCGCTTGTAACCACCAGAGGGAGCCTCTGCTCAGAACTCATCTCAAACCCATTCACAACACAGCAGACACTAACGTTTTGGCTTCAGAATCTTGTAATGTATGTAGTACAGTTCATATAGCGTCTTGTGCTTGGGTGCGATGAAAATACATGAGACACAGGTTTGATATAGAAAGTCTTGTATTACTTCATACAAGTTGGCAAAAATAGTCACACAGTTTGCAGACACAGAAGCAGGAGACACAGCAGGCCAGAGTAATCTAAGCTCAGCAATCACTCTCCACAACAGGTTCAGGATCTTCTTCTCTGTTACCGTAAGTCCATGCAAACGTGGGTCTTTCAAAGAGCAGGGTTCCAGAGTCCACAAGTGCTTCAGAGTTCCTCAGTAGGAATAGCTGGAGTACAAGGTCCAAGGCTTTAGGAGTCAGGTCACAGGTTCACTGCAGGCTAGATTCTGAAGCACTGATTGCTCAGCTGTGGCTGCTTAAGAAGCAAAAGGAGAGAATCAGGGCGGGAACATGCAAGCTGGAAACTCCATTTTGACTGAGGGCAAGATAGCTGCAGCAAGACAGAAAGTAAAATGGCTGACGAACAAACTGAGTTTCAGGAACATGTACACAGAACCTTACAGTCATGCTCAACCACTGCTGGAATGTAGTAAGGTAAGTATAAACCTACACCACTTGTTATTATTTTCAAAAAATACTTTTCTTAAGGCCAAATACCGTAAACCTTTTAAAAGGGCTGTAATTAATTTAGATGATGGAAGCTCTATATACAACAACAGTTTGCCTAGTCATAATTAGAATTGAGGCCAAGTGGATCAGCAATTAAGTTATTCATAAGGTAAGTTTTACTTACTTATTGGCTTTGGTTCTGTGAATGTTGTTCAAAATATTATACAATGTTTCAAAAGTAAAGTAGCCTATATGAAAGGAATAGTAAATAATAGAAAATGTGGGATTTAGTTGTTCATCATAATAAAGTCTCTACACTGACCAGTTAAAGCAGTATACACAAATAGAGTAGTAAATGATAGACATTTTAGATTCTGTCTTGACAATTATTGTTAAGTCTTTAGATCCTCGTATAATTAAAGCTGTTTGGTAAAATTGCCAGTTATAATAGCACTATATAAAACTGGGCTAATTACAGGTTTCATATGGTACATTAGGTACTGGAAAAACTCCTTTCCTGTTTTTATTGCTAAATTTTACTAAAAATTGTGAAGCACTCAGTCATGTCATAAAGAACAATGTAAGAAATATTGTGTACAGTGAGGCATTCTAAGGCCACTTTCAATTTTTTGCGTCAGTCACAATCCGTTGGCTCGACGGATCGACGGATAGTTGTCTTATTGACATCTCTCCATTATCAATCAGGCTTAATATCACCTTGCAATAGCAAGGTGTCATTAACCCCTTATTACCCCATATGCCACCGCTACAGGGAAATAGAAAGAGTAAGTGCCAGAATTGGCTCATCTTACAGATATGCCTTTTCTAGGGTGGCTGGGGCAGATTTTTTTTAGCCAGGGGGGGGCAAAAACCAAGGTCCATTTCTAGGCTCTTAATATCTGCCCTCAGTCACTGGCTTTCCCTCTCTGGCAGAGAAAATTGCGCAGGAGCCCACGACAGTTTTTTCTGTGAATTAATCCTTTATTTAACACCTATAGCTCCAAAATTTTACACACACACACTATTAATATTATTAGTGAGGGACATACAGTGGTGGCCAAAAGTATTGGCACCCCTGCAATTCTGTCAGATAATACTCAGTTTCTTCCTGAAAATGAATGCAAACACAAATTTTTTGGTATTATTATCTTCATTTAATTTGTCTTTAATGAAAAAACACAAAAAGAATTGACCTAAAGCCAAATTGGATATAATTCCACACCAAGCCTAAAAAGGGGGTGGACAAAAGTATTGACACTGTTTGAAAAATCATGTAATGCTTCTCTAATTCGTGTAATCACCAGCACCTGTAACTTACCTGTGGCACCTAACAGGTGTTGGCAATAACTAAATGACACTTGCAGCCAGTTAACATCAGTTAACATGGATTAAAGTTGACTCAACCTCTGTCCTGTGTCCTTGTGTGTACCACATTGACCATGGAGAAAAGAAAGAAGACCAGAGAACTGTCTGAGGACTTGAGAAACCAAATTGTGAGGAAGCATGAGCAATCTCAAGGCTACAAGTCTATCTCCAAAGACCTGAATGTTCCTGTGTCTTCCATGCGCAGTGTCATCAAGAAGTTTAAAGCCCATGGCACTGTGGCTAACCTCCCTGGATGTGGAAGGAAAAGAAAAATTGACGAGAGATTTCAACACAAGATTGCGAGGATGGTGGATAAAGAACCTCGACAAACATCCAAACAAGTTCAAGCTGCCCTGCAGTCCGAGGGTACAACAGTGTCAACCCGTACTATCCGTCGGCATCTGAATGAAAAGGGACTGTATGGAAGGATACCCAGGAAGACCCCACTTCTTACCCCGAGACATAAAAAAGCCAGGCTGGAGTTTGCCAAAACTTACCTGAGAAAGCCTAAAACGTTTTGGAAGAATGTTTTCTGGTCAGATGAGACAAAAGTCGAGCTTTTTGGGAAAAACCATCAACATAGAGTGTACAGGAAAAAAAAGAGGCATTCAAAGAAAAGAACACGGTCCCTACAGTCAAACATGGCAGAGGTTCCCTGATGTTTTGGGGTTGCTTTGCTGCCTCTGGCACTGGACTGCTTGACCGTGTGCATGACATTATGAAGTCTGAAGACTACCAACAAATTTGCAGCATAATGTGGGGCCCAGTCTGAGAAAGCTGGGTCTCCCTCAGAGGTCATGGGTCTTCCAGCAGGACAATGACCCAAAACACACTTCCAAAAGCACTATAAAATGGTTTGAGAGAAAGCACTGGAGACTTCTATGATGGCCAGCAATGAGTCCAGACCTGAATCCCATAGAACACCTGTGGAGAGATCTCAAAATGGCAGTTTGGAGAAGGCACCCTTCAAATATCAGGGACCTGGAGCAGTTTGCCAAAGAAGAATGGTCTACAATTCCAGCAGAGCATTGTAAGAAACTCATTGATGTTTACCGAAGCGGTTGTTCGCAGTTATTTTGGCTAAAGGTTGTGCAACCAAGTATTAGGCTGAGGGTGCCAATACTTTTGTCTGGCCCATTTTTGGAGTTTTGTGTGAAATGATCAAGGATTTGATTTTTGCTTCATTCTCTTTTGTGTTTTTTTCCTTGCAAGCAAATTAAAATGAAAAATAAAAAAAGCAAATAATTTGTGATTTCAATCATTTTCAGGAAGACACTGGTATTATCTGACAGAATTGCAGGGTGCCAATACTTTTGGCCACCACTGTATAAATATAAAAATATTAAATATATATTAAAATAACGGATATGCAATGGGTTTACTGTTTGTAAACCATGTCTCATATCCCCGTCGGGTTCTATAATAATTATTACACATGCCGACAATTGAATTATACGGCTGTTCTGCTATCTATTCTGTATCAAATATAAATATATATATATAGAATCATAGAATGGTAGAGTTGGAAGGACCCCCTGGGCACTGGTCCAACCCCTGCTCAAGCAGGATTTTTCTAAATTTATCCCAGACAGATGTCTGTCCAGCCTCTGTTTGAAGACTTCCATTGAAGGAGAAATCACCCCTTCTCGTGGCAGTCTGTTCCACTCATTGATCACCTAACTGTCAACAAGTTTTTTCTAATATTAATCTGTGTCTCCTCCCATTCAGTTTCATCCCATTGCTTCTAGTCTTACCTTGGGGCAAATGAGAATAAAGATGATCCTTCTATAATGTGACAGCCCTTGAGATATTTGTAGACAGTTATTAAGTCTCCTCTCAGTCTTCTTTTTTGCAAGCTAAACATTCCCAAATCCTGCAACCGTTTCTCCATAGGACATGGTTTGCACACCGGTCACCATTCTGGTGGCTCTTCTCTGAACTTGCTCCAGTTTGTTGATGTCTTTTTTAAAATGTGGTGCCCAAAACTGGAAAGCAGTATTCCAGATGAGGTCTGACAAAGAGGAAAAAGAGGGCAATAAAAGACCTCACGTGATCTAGACTGTATGCTTCTGTTGATACATCCTAGAAATTGTATTTGCCTTTTTTGCTGCTGCATCACACTGTTGACTCATGTTCAGTCTGTGATCAATTAGTATACCCCAAATCTTTTTCACTGTGCTTTACTTAGCCTAT
>JARQOD010000004.1:314462980-314538549 GCA_033576555.1 Oophaga sylvatica
CTTCACGGTGGGAACCAGGCATGTAGAGTCCATCCGTTCACCTTTTCTGCGTGCAAAGCAGTAATCAAAGCAAAAGGTAGCTACTTTGAAGAACCTAGAATATAAGACATATTTTCAGTTGTTTCACACTTTTTTGTAAAGTGTAATGTATAATTCCACATGTGTTAATTCATAGTTTTGATGCCTTCAGTGTGATTCTACAATTTTCATAGTCATGAAAATACAGAAAAATCTTTGAATGAGAAGGTGTGTCCAAACTTTTGGTCTGTACTGTATATAGACTGTATATATGTTTTCACCAATATTTGAGGCAGGTACCTATGCTACTTGGGGGCTGGCAATTGGATCCGAGCATGCTCCGTTAAAAAAACATAATCCGTCATTGGATTCCATCATTTGACGGAGCCCATAGGCTTCCATGCTAGCAAACGACAGACAGCGTCCGTTTTTTCGACGTGCACAAAAAACGTTCCTTTGTCCGTTGTCTCCGGCCGCCGGACAAACAATTTCCGACGGATCCAGCGAATGATGGAAGAAGCATGAGGCCATCTATCGCAATCCGTTGCTAATACAAGTCTATGAGAAAAAACGGATCCAGCTGTATCAGTCGCCGGATCCTTTTTTTTCAAAATTAGACGGATTGTGACTGATGGCAAAAACTGAAGTGTAAAAGAGGCCTAATCCTGACATGACAAGCAATAAAAATATAGTGACTATTCTCACTGGATGTTACATTATAGCAGTTTCATATTTGATAGTATAAAATCCTAAAATCAAATGAATCTTATATTTCAACATTATCTTGTAAAATCAAGAAATCAATCATATGGTGTTCAAACTAAGAACATTATTTTCCTCCTATCTCTTTCTCAAGTCCTTCAATATTCTTGATTGTATTGGTACTGCAATATGTAACAACTAGAAATAGGCAAATTTATTTGAGTGGAATTTAATTCTATTCAAATTTTATAAAAATCAGAATTCTTGAGAATATATATTTTTTACAATTCATTCTGCACGAATTCAGCAAAATGACAGCCATTGGAGGCCATACTGCTGATCAACAGAGAGCCAGAAAAAAGGTTAAAAAGAAAAAAACATCATCACCTCACTGCTCACATCTCCAGCCGACCCCACAGCTTCTTGCCTGCTGTTTGGTACTAAACGCCTCTGTTGCGTAGCATCTCCAGCCCAGTGTTCACTCTAGGCCAGGGCCATGAGCAGTCCCTGGAAATCATTTGGCATGTTCTGATCCTTACTTGTGGCCGGAACACCTGGCCTAGACTGGACACCGGGCCGTGACTTCCAGCGGCAGGCCCCAAAGGTAACTCCACACTCATAGTTAACTCTGGGACCTGCTTGTGGATGAAAGCCCCAGCCTGCAATGAACACAGAAGCAGAGATGCGATACAATGGAGGTACTGACAACCATACAGTGGGCAGGAAATGGCCGGATTGTTAAGTGAGTGATGAGATATTTGTTATTTTGAACCTTTTACGGGCCGCTTAACTCTCAGGCCAATGCCTCCATTCCTTATCCACTGTCTGGTCCTCTGTTGTATTGAATCTCTGGTCTGGTGACCTCCATGGGCGATCTAATCTCATGACCCGGTGTTCACTCTAGGCCAGGACGTCTGGCCATGAGTAGGCCCCGGAGCATACACAGTGAGTTAACTCCAGGACTTGCTCATGACTGGAAGCACTTGGCTAGAGTGAACTCTGGGCCAGAGATGTTGTGTGATGTAGGCACAGAAGATCAGAAACGCTATACAAGAAAATAAGTGGAAGAATGAAGAAGTGAGAAAGCTATCAACATATCATTGACAACTGTAGAGCATTTACAAGCTTTTATGAGATGAGAGAGATAACAGATTTGGTCTTTTATGAATCTATTACAACTCTATGCAAATGTTAGGGAATATTTTAGTGGTGATTTTGGGTTCAATAAGTAAGAAAAACCACAACCATCATCCTATCTCAAGCAAGGTGTTTAGCTCTGCTGGGTTGAATATTTACGAATAAAGATTTTTTATAGCCAATGTTGTGCTCCTTAAAGGCTTCATGAGCCAAAATATCTCCTAGTTACATGTGAATATACAATGATCTTTTATGTAAATATTAGATCTTATGGTCTTTTTGAGGCTATCATTAAGCTCAGTAATCTGCTAACCAAGTAATTAGCTTTCTTGTTAAATAAATGTTTTGCTTTGAATCACCAACTTTCATACCATGAATTTAGCATAGATTACAGTTCTACACTTGATTCCAGTGAATCGATTTAAGAAGGAAAATTCGAATACAGTCATGAATTGAGTAATTTAAATGTAACTAACGTTTTACAATCATTTTCAAATGTTTTATATTTTCTAATTTCAGCATGCTTTTTCCCTAGAGCAATTAATGCATGGGGAAAAATATGGCCAACTGGAGCTTTCTCTGGATAGGACAGCTACTCACTGGAGATTTCTTAATAGAACTCTGGAAGCTGATTCATGCTGCACAAACCACAGATAGCCCGGATCAGTGACTGACTCCTGAATTACAGACGTCTATGAATGAATTTTAAAACCACCAAAACCACCAAATTTAGAGGACTGAAACTGATTTTGAGCATCAGAAATTTCTTTGTCAAATCTTCCACATGTGAATATGCCCTTACTGGGCAAGAGTAAATGAAATAATGGCAATACAATTACAACCTATAACTTTCTTGGCATATCATGCTTAAATGATGCCTTCAGTCTGACAGAAAACTTCAACATCATTTGCTTGATGCCCTTCTTTTCATTCATTTTGCTGCTTGGCCTCCATTCATTGTGATCATTCAATATGATCCTGATTTCTGGGATCATTTTCTTTCTCAAACATGGCCACAGCACTTCTCGGACAACCCAATGCACACTGATCTTGACTCGTCTAAAACACTTTTCATTCTCCTGGTAGTGTATTGATTAGTCTGAGATGACCCATGGCTATTTATAGAGAAAAAAAGAGGAATTAGTGGCACAATAACTTAAAAGGGTGCAATCATTCCCTCATTAATATTACATTTTTATGTCAGATTGTAGATCATAAAATCATAGAATGTTAGACTTGGAAAGGACCTCAAGGGTCATCGTGTCCAACCCCCTGCCTAGTGCAGGATTCACCAAACCATCCTCTGTTTGAAGACTTCCATTGAAGGAGAACTCACTGTTAAGGGCCTGCGGAACGCACCTAATAGATATTATGGAGAGGTGCGTTCGCAGCCCGGGGTCCACCATGCAGTCGGAGCCTGCTGCTAGTAAAATGGCGCAAGAAGCAAACTCTGTTATCCCGCAGAGTCGCCAAAATAAACGCCGTAACGCGCTGTGGCAATATGTGCGAACTCTGTTATTCCAAAGAGCCGCTAGAAGGAGTGCCGCAGCGCTATATGGCGATGTGTGCGAACTCACTTAACACCACTGAGTCGCAAAATAAACACGCTAGGGCGCTGTCTAGCGTTGAAAGCGAACCCTGTTACGTCACAGAGCTGCTGAGAAAAACTTCTGTGTCCTGTCAGGCACCCAGGTACACAGTTGACTGCTAAGTGAACATAGAACGTGATCATGCGCTAATGTCCTCGCGGGAGTCACCCGCAATCTATGGCGTCTGTACGCCAGGCCCTGAATACGGCAATCAAACTCCTCACCGGTTATGCTGGTAATCTAGGGCATCTAGGACACCGACCCTGACCAGCTAGCATACCAAACTCCTCACTGATTAAGTCGGTATTCTAGGGGCTTATTTCAGCTGGGCCCTAACAACACACACGCATGACCACACTGGCGCAAAGCATATGACAATTTATATTAGCGCATGGCGGCCCAGCCATGCCACCCTTTTATAGCAACAGCTACAGGACCTGCCATAAACAAGGACCAATGAGAAACTGTTCCAAAACACATGCAGTTTTAGGTCCTTCCTGGCGGACCAATAGGAGCTGCTGCAGTACCTGAACATGTGACCCCTGGTCTCCAATGAGAGATCTTACCCTGGGCATGCTCAGAAGGGGAAACGCAGGACTTTGTCTCAAAGACGTCTGCTCCAGCACTGGCTATAATAGCAGATCCAGGAGAATCAGCAGTAAGTCTCTGCACAGTACTGGAATGGGCAAGACGCTGGGACTGATGTCTCTGCTGAGCAGGCTCCACTGCGGCCGGAGACGAATGGGGGACCGCAGCGGGACTGGTTCGAGACTCCCCTTGTGCAGCAACCGGAACTCGAACCCTAACATTACCCCCCCTCCTAGGGCCCCCCTACTTTGGACCTCGCTGCGTTCAAAGGCAGCGATGAGCTGCAGAGCGTGAACATGCTCGGCAGGCTCCCAGGACCTATCCTCAGGCCCATAACCCCTCCAATCCACCAAATAAAATTTTTTGCCTCGTACCACCTTGCACCCAATAATGGCTTTCACCTCATGATCGTTGGTAGATGAACCCAACGTCCCGGCAGATGACTCGGAAAACCGGGAAAAGGCCACGGGTTTCAGGAGGGACACATGAAAGGTTTCGGTGATACCAAGGCGAGGCGGAAGGGCTAGGCGGTAAACCACCGGGTTCACCTGCTCAAGAACTTTAAAGGGGCCCAAAAAGTGAGGTGCCAACTTGGTGGACTCTACACGTAGCCTGATGTTTCGGGCAGAAAGCCACACTAGGTCACCCGGAGCAAATGTAGGAGAGGGGCGCCGATGGGCATCGGCCGAAGACCTCATCCTCTCTTTGGAGGCCTGAATGGCATCCTGGGTGCAGTCCCAAATGTCCCATGCCTCCACAGCCCAGTCTGCCACCCTGGAATCGGCGGAAGACACAGGCATGGGCACTGGTACCCACGGATGCTGACCGTAGTTCAGGAGGAATGAGGTCTGCCCGGTGGAGTCAGCCACAGCATTATTTAGAGCGAACTCAGCCCACGGTAGCAAGGATGCCCAGTCATCCTGCCTGGCAGAGACAAAATGTCGCAAATATGTGACCAAGGTCTGGTTGGCCCTCTCTACCAACCCATTCGTCTCGGGATGGTATGCAGAGGAGAGATTCAACTCAATGTTGAGTAAACGACACAGCTCTCTCCAGAACCGAGACACAAACTGGGGACCTCGATCACTGACAATTTTGTCTGGCATACCGTGTAGGTGGAAAATATGCCTAATGAACAATGCTGCCAAGGCCCGTGCAGACAGTAACCGTGGTAACGGCACTAAGTGCACCATTTTGGAGAAGTGGTCGGTTATCACCCAGATGATGGTGCAGCCCAGAGACTTGGGTAAGCCCACCACAAAATCCATCCCGACCATCTCCCAAGGCCTGTCTGCCACCGGTAAAGGGAAAAGTAGCCCAGCTGGCCATTGTCGAGGGGACTTATTCTTGGCGCAGGAGACGCACGCCTGAACGTATTCCCTGACGTCACGGACCATATGTGGCCACCAGTATGTCCTCGCCAGCAACTCAGATGTCCTTTTTGCCCCAAAATGTCCACCCACCCTGGACGAATGTGCCAAAGAGAGTACCTCCGGTCGCAAATTGGTGGGCACAAAAGTCTTGCCTGGAGGCACAGACTCAAGCAAAATCGGGGCCACAGTTCTTAGGCTCTCTGTGGGGACAATCAACCGAGGCTCCTCCTCCACCTCCTCAGAGGACACCACGGAGAGAGAAAGCGCATCGGCCCAAATGTTCTTCTCACCGGAGAGGAAATGGATTGTGAAATGAAACCGGGAGAAGAACAGGGACCATCTGGCCTGATGAGAATTTAGCCGCTGGGCGGTCTGTAAATAGACCGAATTTTTGTGGTCAGTGAAAACTTGAAAGGGAAAGCGAGCCCCCTCAAGGAGATGTCTCCACTCGGAAAAGGCCAACTTCATGGCTAGCAACTCCCTATCCCTAATGGAATAATTCCTCTCCGCTGGTGTGAAGGTCTTGGAAAAGAAGAAACAAGGATGTTTCCGACCTTGAACATCCTTTTGAAAAAGGACTGCTCCAGCACCAACGGACGAGGCATCGACCTCCAATAAAAAAAGGCTTATCAACCTCGGGGCGATGTAAGATGGGAGCGCTAGCAAAATGGGACTTAATTGAAGTAAAGGCCTTGGAGACCTCCACTGACCACAATTTGGGATTGGCTCCTTTCTTGGTGAGGGCTACCAAGGGAGCTACCAAAGTGGAGAAGTGGGAATGAATTGGCGATAATAATTAATGAACCCCATAAAGCGCTGCACCGCTTTAAGAGAATGGGGTTCTTGCCAATCCATCACAGCCTGTAGTTTGGCAGGATCCATAGCCAATCCCTGGGCGGAGATGATATAGCCCAGGAAAGGTAAAGACTCCTGCTCAAACATGCATTTCTCCAACTTTGCATAGAGGGAGTTCGCCCGTAACAGGTCGAAGACTTTGCAGACATCCCTCCGGTGAGAGTCAGTATTTGGAGAAAAGATGAGAATATCATCCAGATAGACTACTACAGAGGTGGAAAGCATATCCCGGAAGATATCATGGACAAAGTCTTGGAAAACGGCTGAGGCATTACAGAGCCCAAAGGGCATCACCAGGTATTCATAATGCCCATCCCTGGTATTAAAAGCCGTCTTCCATTCGTCCCCCTCACGGATGCGAATCAGGTTATAAGCACCACGCAGATCTAATTTAGTAAATACCCTTGCTCCCCGGAGCCTATCAAAGAGCTCAGAGATCAGGGGCAACGGGTACTTATTCTTAACTGTGATGGCGTTAAGACCTCTGTAATCTATACACGGACGTAATTCTCCACTCTTCTTCTGCACGAAGAGAACAATTTGGTCCGAAGACCAGAGCAACGACAACAGATCCACAATATAAGTAAAATGCAAAATTCTTTATTAATTACATAACATATGTAGTAAGGGACAGGTGTACTTGAACAGTGACAAAATAGTGGGGTATGATGTCTATCACGGACATCTACCAATACATGTACATAACTGGGTTCCCTGATAAAAATCAGCTTTTGAAGGGCACAATTGAAAGTTTAGACATTGCAGCAGTGAACATGACCGATTCAGCACATCAATATGTAAAGATACAAAAGCATATAAGAAAATGTGTGCCACCACATGCAATGAGAAGAATGAATAAAGACAACGATATGTCTCATGGAGGAAATATCCACTGCAGAATATATGATGTTACCATGTACTAAGTATCAGCAGCTAAGCAATACATTGTGTCCATTCTATATGTGCAAGTGCCCATATGATATCCACAGTATAAGTGGGAAGTCCATACATGGCCAGCTATGCAGGCAGAGCGATAAGGTAAATGAGGAAACGTTACCTCTTGTATACAATAGCCGGCACTAACAGGGAAACTCAGGTATGTGCAAACGTGCCCCAACGCACGTTTCGGATGCTCGTCCTTCGTCGGGGGCGTGCTAATACTAATGACCAAGTGCTATAAAAACCGCTGGACCGGAAGTGATGAGCCGCGTACCGGAAGTGACGCGTGTGAAGCCGATGACACCGTGCGACGCACCGCGCCTGCGTCAAACGAACGGACGCCATGGGAAAACCATGGCAACCATGCGTGGGAGACACAGGAGGCGGAGCGGCGCGGAGTGCCCCAGCCCACAAGCGTGCAGGTACGCGGCTGTCACTTGTGAAATATGGATTAAGCCATGACATTGAATATACAATAGAGCAAAAACATCAGTATTATGGCCTTCCATCATAGAAATGTGTGTATATAGATGCATGAATGCATCATAGATGTCCAGACAGGCAATCTATAAATTCTTCTAAATATCCCTCCAGACAGAGTCTTAATAAGCAGTATTAAATACCTTTATATAGAAGAAAAGATCAAATTCATATAGTCCAATTAACCAAGCTATATCTGATAAGGGGTACACATAGAATCACATCAAATATCCTATCTACTGCACAGACATTTCATATAGAAAAAATATACAGTGCATAACTTAACATGATTTTTTAGAACAACATAAATTCAATATCTGTAAATTATAAACATATACTAATGAATATAGAAGACAAAAAATCATGAATGGCCTCAGATAAGACGCATACGATTGATGTTAATGGGATACTGTGGAAATGTTGTAGGGCATCATCCATATTAATGGTCCAGAACAACAATTGTGAATGAAAACCTAAAATTTATAAAAAAACAACAAAATAAACAAAACACATATTAAAAGCACAAACGGTTAAAAGAAATGGAGATATCACAAGTAGACAGCCACCCAAAACAGCAGGTGATTAAAGAAACGGTGCAAAGCTTAAATTTTCATTTAGACCGTTGGGATGTACTGTATTAAGGGTCCAAATCCAACGAGCTTCTAACTGAGCTAAACGCTGTGAAAAACCACCCCCTCGGATCCCTAGGTCTAGACAATCAGACCACGCTCCAAGCGGTTCCCCCCGTTCCCCTTATTCCCTGGAGGAATTTTTTGAGTGGTTAAATGACAATAACATGAACATTAAGTTGACTTTCTGTCATGATAAAAATAAAATTGAATTTCTAGATGTCAAGCTGACAAGAGATGAAGACCATCTAATTCAGACTACAATTTTTAGGAAGTCTACTGCCACCAACATGTTGTTGCACGCCTCCTCCTCTCATCCGTCACACATGATTAGGGCCATACCTACTGGCCAATTCATACGACTTCGACGTATCTGTTCAAATGATATTGAATTTGAGAGACAGGCCAATATACTAAAAGGACGTCTGACCGAAAGGGGTTATAGCAATCGTTCTATAAAAAAAGCTTTCAATAGAGCGAAATTTAGTCAAAGAAATTCTTTATTATATAAAATCCAAGATAGGCCTCAGCCAGATTTAACCAGATTCATTACTACCTTCAACTCTCAATCTAATAATGTTAGGAGAATTTTGGAAAGAGCCTGGCCTATCTTAAAAACAGATTCCATTTTGGCTAAAATTACTCCTGCTAGGCCATATATTACATACAGACGTTCTAAAAATCTACGGGAATTTCTCACTTCTAGCCATTACAAAGGCAATCCCCTCGAACCTTCCTTGATGACTTTAACAATCGTAAGGGCTGCTTTAAGTGCGGACACTGCGTGGCATGTGTTAATGTAGATCGCAGTGATTCCTTTATGGACTCATCGGGGATGAAATCCTTTAAAATTAAAAAATGTATTACATGTACCACGAAGTGTGTTATCTACTATGCCACATGCCCATGCTCCCTGATTTATATAGGTCTTACTACATGACAACTCAAAGTGAGAATCAGGGAGCATGTGCTTGGGATAGAGGCAGCTATCAATGAAGAGGATCCGCTAACCTCAAGACACTCCCTAGACACTTTAAGACATACCATCAATGTGATAGCAAAGCTCTACGCGTCAAAGGGATAGATTGTCTAGACCTAGGGATCCGAGGGGGTGGTTTTTCACAGCGTTTAGCTCAGTTAGAAGCTCGTTGGATTTGGACCCTTAATACAGTACATCCCAACGGTCTAAATGAAAATTTAAGCTTTGCACCGTTTCTTTAATCACCTGCTGTTTTGGGTGGCTGTCTACTTGTGACATCTCCATTTCTTTTAACCGTTTGTGCTTTTAATATGTGTTTTGTTTACTTTGTTGTTTTTTATAAATTTTAGGTTTTCATTCACAATTGTTGTTCTGGACCATTAATATGGATGATGCCCTACAACATTTCCACAGTATCCCATTAACATCAATCGTATGCGTCTTATCTGAGGCCATTCATGATTTTTTGTCTTCTATATTCATTAGTATATGTTTATAATTTACAGATATTGAATTTATGTTGTTCTAAAAAATCATGTTAAGTTATGCACTGTATATTTTTTCTATATGAAATGTCTGTGCAGTAGATAGGATATTTGATGTGATTCTATGTGTACCCCTTATCAGATATAGCTTGGTTAATTGGACTATATGAATTTGATCTTTTCTTCTATATAAAGGTATTTAATACTGCTTATTAAGACTCTGTCTGGAGGGATATTTAGAAGAATTTATAGATTGCCTGTCTGGACATCTATGATGCATTCATGCATCTATATACACACATTTCTATGATGGAAGGCCATAACACTGATGTTTTTGCTCTATTGTATATTCAATGTCATGGCTTAATCCATATTTCACAAGTGACAGCCACGTACCTGCACGCTTGTGGGCTGGGGCACTCCGCGCCGCTCCGCCTCCTGTGTCTCCCACGCATGGTTGCCATGGTTTTCCCATGGCGTCCGTTCGTTTGACGCAGGCACGGTGCGTTGCACGGTGTCATCGGCTTCTCACGCGTCACTTCCGGTACGCGGCTCATCACTTCCAGTCCAGCGGTTTTTATAGCACTTGGTCATTAGTATTAGCACGCCCCCTGACGAAGGACGAGCATCCGAAACGTGCGTTGGGGCACGTTTGCACATACCTGAGTGTTAGGGTCTGCGGAACGCACCAAATAAATGAGATAGAGAGGTGCGTTCGCAGCCTGGGGTCCACCGTGCAGGCGGAACCTGCTGCTAGTAAAATGGCGCAAGACGCGAACTCTGTTATCACGCAGAGTCGCCAAAATAAACACCGCAATGCGCTGTGGCAATATGTGCGAACTCTGTTATTTCACAGAGCCGCTAGAAGGAGTGCCGCAGCGCTATATGGCGATGTGTGCGAACTCACTAAACACAACTGAGTCGCAAAATAAACACGCTAGGGCGCTGTCTAGCGTTGAAAGCGAAGCCTGTTACGTCACAGGGCCGCTGAGAAAAAGTTCTGTGTCCTGTCAGGCACCCAGGTACACAGTTAAGTGCTAGGCGAACATAGAACGTGATCATGCGCTAATGTCCTCGCGGGAGTGACCCGCAATCTATGGCGTCTGAACGCCAGGCCCTGAATACGGCAATCAAACTCCTCACCGGTTATGCTGGTAATCTAGGGCATCTAGGACACCGACCCTGACCAGCTAGCATACCAAACTCCTCACCGATTAAGTCGGTATTCTAGGGGCTTATTTCAGCCGGGGCCCTAACCACACACACGCATGACCACACTGGCGCATAGCATATAAAGATTGATATTAGCGCATGGCGGCCCAGCCATGCTACCCTTTTATAGCAACAGCTACAAGACCTTCCAGAAACAAGGACCAATGGAACTTGTTCCAGAACAACAGTAGTCAAAGGACCTTCCTGGCGGACCAATAGGAGCCGCCGCAGCACCTGAGCATGTGACCCCTGATCTCCAATGAGAGATCTCACTCCGGGCATGCTCAGAAGGAGAAAACAAGGACTTTGTCCTAAAGACGTCTGCTCGCCACTAACCAGTATTGGTCACAATAGCAGAGCCTGGAGGAGCAGCAGTAATCCTCTGCACACTGTTAGACTGGGCGAGACGCTGGGACCGACATCTAAGCTGAGCAGGCTCCACTGCGGATGGAGATGAATGGGAGACCGCAGCGGGACTGGTTCGAGACTCCCCTTGTGCAGCAGCAGGAACTCAAACCCTAACACCTGAGTTTCCCTGTTAGTGCCGGCTATTGTATACAAGAGGTAACGTTTCCTCATTTACCTTATCGCTCTGCCTGCATAGCTGGCCATGTATGGACTTCCCACTTATATTGTGGATATCATATGGGACAATGTATTGCTTAGCTGCTGATACTTAGTACATGGTAACATCATATATTCTGCAGTGGATATTTCCTCCATGAGACATATCATTGTCTTTATTCATTCTTTTCATTGCATGTGGTGGCACACATTTTCTTATATGCTTTTGTATCTTTACATATTGATGTGCTGAATCGGTCATGTTCACTGCTGCAATGTCTAAACTTTCAATTGTGCCCTTCAAAAGCTGATTTTTATCAGGGAACCCAGTTATGTGCATGCATTGGTAGATGTCCGTGATAGACATCATACCCCACTATTTTGTCACTGTTCAAGTACACCTGTCCCTTACTACATATGTTATGTAATTAATAAAGAATTTTGCATTTTACTTATATTGTGGATCTGTTGTCGTTGCTCTGGTCTTCGGACCAAATTGTTCTCATATGTATTTTAGCGATAGATCCTTGATTTCCTCAATAGCAACATTTATGTCCAGCTACGTTTATTTGGTATCATGGTAACGCTGCCTTTTGTGTTGCTTTGTCATATAATTTTATCTTCTTCTGCACAAAGAAGAACCCCGCTCCTGCTGGTGACACCGACTTCCTAATGAACCCTCTTGCCAGATTCTCCTGGATATATTGAGACATAGCCTCCGTCTCAGGAAGAGAGAGGGGATAGACCCTTCCCCAAGGAGGTTCTGCTCCAGGCAAGAGGTCAATAGGACAGTCGTAGGGACGATGGGGCGGCAGAGTCTCTGCAGCTTTTTTAGAGAACACATCTGCATATGACTGATAACACTTGGGAAGAGGAGAAAGATCTGCGGGTATCTCTGTAGTGGTAACCTGAATGCACTCCCTGACACATCTGTCCTTACATGACTCACTCCAACCCAGTATTCTACCGGAGGTCCACTCAATATGAGGGGAGTGGGAACGGAGCCAGGGTACTCCCAGTAGGATTTCGTCTATTCCCTCAGGAAGGACGGGAAGGGAAATAATTTCCTGATGGGAAGGGGGTACACACAAAGTAAGAGGGACAGTCTGATATGTAATTGGCGAGGGCAATGTCAACCCATTCACTACCCGGACAGTCACTGGTTTGTCGACCGCTACCAGATGTATTGCGTGGCGACGAGCAAAGGTGGATGACATGAAATTCCCCTCTGCTCCTGAGTCCACACAAAGCTCGACTGTAAGTGTGGAAGAGTCCACAGTGACTGTCCCTTTAAATGTCATCTTGGAGGAAAATGCCACTGTCTCTAGTGAACCGCCTCCCAGGGCCACTAGACGCGATCGCTTCCCCAATCGCTGTGGACATTTGTTGGCATAGTGTCCTGTCTGCTGACAAAGGTTACAGACCACAGATACTCGGACGACTCGAGACTTAGGTCCTGCACGAGGAACCTCTGTGGCCTTTTGGGATTCGGAGGCCAGATCGGGGGATTCGAGAGGTGTGGCAAAGTTGGGAGGCAACCGAATCCTCTGCCTACACTGGGCCCGCTCCAACCTCCGCTCATGAAAACGGAGGTCGATGCGGGTAGATATGGAGATAAGCTTCTCCAGTGTGGCGGGAATCTCCCTGGTAGCCAAAGCGTCTTTAACATGGTCAGCCAGTCCTCGCCAGTAGACTGGAATGAGAAAATTATACGACCAGTCTAGCTCTGAGGCCAGAGTCCGAAACTGGATGGAAAACTGACTGACCAAAGACGAACCCTGTGCCAATGCCAGCAGTTGTAGCGCCGTATCGTGGGTGACCTGAGGTCCTAAAAAGACCTTTTTAAGAGCCTCCAGGAAACGAGGAGCACTCCGCACAACACGATCGTCGCACTCCCACAGCGGCGTTGCCCACTCCAACGCTCTGCCCGAGAGTTTAGACAGTACAAAACCCACTTGTGCCCGATTCGTGGGGAAACGTGCAGCCAGAAGCTCGAGCTGTATAGAGCACTGACTCACGAATCCCCAACATTGCTTGCTGTCACCGGCAAACTTGTCAGGAAGCGGGAGGTGGGATAATGTAGGGGCAGAGGTAGCAGAGGACAAACTGGCTGCAGCCACGCTAGCAGCCTGAACAGCAACTGCGGTAACATCCACAGCTGAGGTTGTGCGCTCAAGAGCCGCCAACCTACCCTCCAGCTGCTGGATGTACTGCGGTAGACGCTGGTCATCCGCCATTTTACTAGCCAGACCCTGACGCTAATATTATGTTAAGGGCCTGCGGAACGCACCTAATAGATATTATGGAGAGGTGCGTTCGCAGCCCGGGGTCCACCATGCAGGCGGAGCCTGCTGCTAGTAAAATGGCGCAAGAAGCAAACTCTGTTATCCCGCAGAGTCGCCAAAATAAACGCCGTAACGCGCTGTGGCAATATGTGCAAACTCTGTTATTCCAAAGAGCCACTAGAAGGAGTGCCGCAGCGCTATATGGCAATGTGTGCAAACTCACTTAACACCACTGAGTCGCAAAATAAACACGCTAGGGCACTGTCTAGCATTGAAAGCGAACCCTGTTACGTCACAGAGCCGCTGAGAAAAACTTCTGTGTCTTGTCAGGCACCCAGGTACACAGTTGACTGCTAAGCGAACATAGAACGTGATCATGCGCTAATGTCCTCGCGGGAGTCACCCGCAATCTATGGCGTCTGAACGCCAGGCCCTGAATACGGCAATCAAACTCCTCACCAGTTATGCCGGTAATCTAGGGCATCTTGGACACCGACCCTGACCAGCTAGCATACCAAACTCCTCACCGATTAAGTCGGTATTCTAGGGGCTTATTTCAGCCGGGCCCTAACCACACACACGCATGACCACACTGGCGCAAAGCATATGACAATTGATATTAGCGCATGGCGGCCCAGCCATGCCACCCTTTTATAGCAACAGCTACAGGACCTGCCAGAAACAAGGACCAATGAGAAACTGTTCCAAAACACATGCAGTTTCTGGACCTTCCTGGCGGACCAATAGGAGCTGCTGCAGTACCTGAACATGTGACCCCTGGTCTCCAATGAGAGATCTTACCCTGGGCATGTTCAGAAGGGGAAACGCAGGACTTCGTCCCAAAGACGTCTGCTCCAGCACTGGCTATAATAGCAGATCCAGGAGAGGCAGTAGTAAGTCTCTGCACAGTACTGGAATGGGCAAGACGCTGGGACCAACGTGTAAGGTTCTTTGTACATGTTCTTGAAACTCAGTTTTCCGTCAGCCATTTTTGATTCTCTCCCTCTTGCTTCTTAAGCAGCCACAGCTGAGCAATCAGTGCTTCAGAATCTAGCCTGCAGTGAACCTGTGACCTGACTCCTGGAAGCCTTGGACTATGTACTCCAGCTATTCCTACTGAGGAACTCTGAACACTTGTGGACTCTGGAACCCTGCTCTTTGAAAGATCCACGTTTGCATGGACTTACGGTAACAGAGAAGAAGATCTTGAACCTGTTGTGGAGAGTGATTGCTGAGCTTAAGTTACTCTGGCCTGCTGTGTCTCCTGCTTCTGTATCTGCAAACTGTGTGACTATTTTTGCCACTTGTATGAAGTAATACAAGACCTTCTATATCAAACCTGTGTCTCATGTATTTTCATCGCACCCAAGCACAAGACGCTATATGAACTGTACTACATACATTACAAGATTCTGAAGCCAAAACGTTAGTGTCTGCTGGGTCTGGAAAGGCTGTGTCTGCTGTAACTGTGGATATCGGATGTCCGGTTGTACTTTCTGTGATGACAGTGGTTGTGACTTCTCACAACCATTCCAGGTGAGCAATTCCCTTAAGTTTTTTTTTCTGCAGTGTTACCACAGGTAAACACTATTGTTTTTTTTTTTTTCTCTTCCCTCTTTTGTGTCTGCTGTAACTGTGGATATCAGATGTCCGGTTGAACTTTCTGTGATGATAGTGGTTGTGACTTCTCACAACCATTCCAGGTGAGCAGTTCCCTTAATTTTTTTTCTCTCTGCAGTGTTACCACAGGTAAACACTATTGTTTTTTTTTTCTTTTCTCCTCTCCTTCCAGTACTCCTGTCTTAAAAGATCTGGAAAATGGAGGCCCGCATAAAGGAACTTTGCGGAGTGACTGATAATATCCTTGCAGATTTACAGACTATAAAAAACCGTTTTACAAACCTACAGGACCTCACTAATCACAATTTGCAAGTGTTTGGACAGACTGCCCAGGATTTGCGAGCCAGGATTGAGGTTCTAGAGGAGCGAGTCCAGGCTCCTGCCGTAGCCCCAAGTTCTGGGATTCCCAAGTTGCCCCCTTTTCGTTTTGGCGGTGAACGTGAAAAATTCAGGGGATTTATTAACCAATGCAATCTGTTTTTTTCTGCACATGCTTCACAATTTCCCACTGAACGATCTAAAGTGCTTACTATAATTATGTTACTTACCAACAAGGCTTTGATGCGGGCAAACCCTCTGATTGAGACTGAGGATGAATGTTTGGATCATCTTGATGCTTTCATTTCAGCCATGGGGCAGGTGTTTGATGACCCCAATCGAGGTGCAACAGCTGAAGCAGCCATGTTAACTTTGCGCCAAGGTAAGCACTCGGTAGCCGAATATGCCTTGGATTTCAGGAGATGGGCCCTTGATACCACCTGGGACAGTTCCGCCAAAAAATCTATTTTTCGAAAGGGGTTGTCTCCACTAATTAAGGATGAACTTGCTCGTGCCGACCCTCCCACTGCGTTAGGTGACTTTATTAACTACTGCATCCGTATTGATGCTCGTCTGACTGAACGCAGGCAAGAGAGATGGTTCGAAAGCAATCGCACTAACCTTTTCCTACCTTCCTCCCCAGCTAAGGAACCTTTGAGTAGGATCACACGGGAACCTGAACCTGAACCCATGCAGGTAGACTCTTTACAAAGATGGGTTAGTGATGCACGCAAGGAACATCGTTTTAAGGAAAATCTATGTTTCTATTGTGGTAAGTCAGGGCACTTCATTATAAACTGCCCCAGCCGTTCTCGTAAGACTACTGCAGCACTCATTCACTGTGAGTGTTGCGAGAGGAGATCTGTCAGGTCCGAGCCTCAGGCTCCAGAGAGATCTGCAGCAACAGATCTTGATTTCTCTGACTTAAACTCCGTTACTTCTGAGGACGATGACTGTGTAAACACTGCAATTTTTCAAGTTTCCTCAGCGGTGTCCCAGCTGAGTTGTAGGAAAAACAATTCTCATTGCTTCCTTTCCATCAAACTCTGGGTTAACTCAGTCTGGGTGTCTAGCTCTGCTATGATCGACTCAGGGGCAAGTGGGAATTTTATGGATGTCTCCTTTGCTCTGAAACAGGGGATACGTTCAGTGAAGAAGGCTACTCCAGTACAGATGGAAACTGTGGATGGCTCCCTGCTGACCTCTGGACCAGTGGATCAGGAAACGGAGCCTTTGAGGGTCCTTATGGGTAAAGATCATCAAGAGAAACTGTCCTTTATGCTTATCTCTTCTCCCCACTTTCCCATTATTCTAGGGCTACCATGGCTGCAGGCTCAGAACCCTACCATTAACTGGGAGACCAAGGAATTACACTTTCCAGAGAAACAGATGAGTCCAGAAGTTTCAGCTTGCTCTGTTCCTAAAGGAACCATGTCAGTCCCGGAACTACCAGCTGTATACCAGGACTATGTGGATTTATGTGACAAGAAGAACGCTGACCAGCTTCCCCCTCACCGTCCATATGATTGTCCAATTGAATTATTGCCTGGAGCAGAGATACCTTTTGGTAAGATCTACCCCCTGGCGGGGCCTGAGCTAAAGGCTTTAAAGGATTACATAGACGAAAATCTAGCCAAGGGCTTCATACGCCCCTCTTCATCTCCTGCAGGTGCACCCATCTTCTTTGTGAAGAAGAAAGATGGATCTCTGAGACCCTGCGTAGACTATAGGGAACTCAATAAGGTTACTATTAGAAACCGTTATCCATTGCCTTTAATCCCTGAGTTATTGGAGAGAGTGCGGCATGCCAAAATTTTCTCTAAATTGGATCTCCGTGGGGCCTATAACTTGGTCCGTATTAGACCTGGGATGAATGGAAGACTGCATTCAGGTCACGCTATGGACACTTTGAATATCTAGTTATGCCTTTTGGTCTGAGTACCGCCCCAGCCACTTTCCAACACTTGGTGAATGACATCTTCAGGGATCTCCTAGATACATTCGTGGTAATTTATTTGGATGATATTCTAATTTTTTCTAACTCCACAGAGGAACATCATGGACATGTGAGAATGGTCTTGGAACGTCTAAGACAAAACCATCTTAACATCAAACTTGAAAAGTGTGAATTCCATAGGACCGAAATTCAATTTCTGGGGTATGTACTGTCTACACAAGGAATTAGTATGGATGGAAGTAAGACCCAAGCCATCAAGGATTGGCCAAGTCCTAGAAATGTGAAGGAGGTGCAGCGCTTCATCGGGTTTGCCAATTTCTATAGACGTTTCATTAGGAATTTCTCTGAGGTAGTGTCACCTATCACCCAACTTACCCGGAAAGAGTCTAGGTTCTCCTGGACTCCCCAAGCCCAGGAAGCATTTTCTCGTCTAAAAGATAAATTTACCACCGCACCTATCTTGGTACATCCCAACCCCGAACTTGCCTTCATAATAGAGGTGGATGCTTCAGATTGTGCCATTGGAGCTATACTCTCTCAGAGAACAGGTGAGAAGAATGTCTTGCATCCCTGTGCCTTCTTTTCCCAGCAGTTGTCTTCGGCTGAGAGGAACTACGATGTGGGCAATAGAGAGTTGTTGGCCATTATTGCCGCCTTCAAAGAATGGAGACACCTTCTTCAGGGAGCTGCACAGCAAATAGTCGTCCTGACAGACCATCGTAACCTTGAATTTATCAGGTCGGCTAAGTGCCTGACTCCTCGCCAGGCTCGCTGGAATCTTTTCTTAAACCAATTTAATTTTGTCATTTCCTATAGACCAGGATCGCGCAATGGAAAAGCTGATGCACTCTCTAGGATTCATTCAGCAGAGACCCGTCCACTTGCTCCTCCTAAAACTATTCTTCCTGACTCTAGATTCCTGGGAGTGATTCATAATCAAGACCTACTTAAGGACATCAAGGAAGCATACCATGCGGATTCCTTGTTGGCACAACCCCCAAGGGACGTAAGTCTTGTCTTTAAGAATGGTGTGTGGATTCTGGGACAACGTCTGTATATTCCTGAAACAGTCAGATTGAGAGTATTGCAACTCATTCACGATTCCAAGATAGCTGGGCATAGAGGAATTCTAAAGACACAGGAATTTCTTTCTCGTTTCTTTTGGTGGCCCACTTGCAGGAAGGATGTTTTAAACTATGTCACTTCATGTGAAGTCTGTGCAAGATGCAAAACACCTCGCTCCTCACCAACTGGTCTGTTACAACCTCTTCCCACCCCGTCCCGCCCGTGGGGATCCATTTCTATGGACTTCATTGTGGAGTTACCAACCTCTCAAGGGAAAAACACCATTCTAGTGGTGGTTGATCGTTTAACAAAGGCAGCTCATTTTATTCCTTGTGTCGGCTTACCCACTGCAAAACAGACATCAGATTTGATGATTAAAGATGTGTTTCGCTTACATGGAGTACCGGATGAGGTTATTTCGGATCGAGGGGTGCAATTCACTTCAAGGTTTTGGCAAAATTTCTGTGCAGCATTGGACATTAAAGTAAACCTTTCTTCTGCTTTTCATCCCCAGACTAATGGACAGACCGAACGAACCAATCAAACTCTGGAGCAGTATCTCCGCTGCTTTATCTGCCACCTACAGGATGATTGGGTGGATCTACTTCCATTGGCTGAGTTCTCTTATAACAACTCTCAGAGCGCCTCCACTAAGCAGTCTCCTTTTTACTCCAATCTAGGTTATCATCCTAACATTTTTCCACGATTTCCCATAGAAACGCCTTTACCAGCAGTGGCCGAAAGAATCACGTCTTTACAGAAGAATATGGATCTTCTAAAGGAGAATCTGGAATTGGCTCAGGAAAGGTACAAGAAAGCAGCAGATAAATTTCGTAAACCTGCACCAGTTTTCAAGGTAGGAGACCTGGTCTGGCTGTCAACCAGAAATCTTAAGTTAAGGATTCCATCGTCTAAGTTGGGACATAAGTACATTGGACCCTATAAAATCAGTAAAATTCTAAGTGCCGTTGCTTGTCGTCTTCAACTGCCTAGAACTATGAGAATCCATCCTGTCTTTCATGTATCCCTACTAAAGGCTGCAACACCCAATACGTTTCCTGGACGTTCTTCTCCTTGCCCTGACCCAGTTCTAGTCGATGGTCAGGAAGAATTTGTGGTGGAAAGAATTCTAGATTCCTGGTTATACAGGAATCAGTTACAATATTTGATTAAATGGCAGGGCTACCCAGTGGAGGACAACTCATGGGAACCAATCAATAACGTTAATGCTCCTCGTTTGCTCCGCCAGTTTCATCAGAGGTACCCAGACAAGCCTGGTCTGAGGCCATCCGGAGGTTGTCCCTAAGGGGGAGTAATGTAAGGTTCTTTGTACATGTTCTTGAAACTCAGTTTTCCGTCAGCCATTTTTGCTTTCTGTCTTGCTGCAGCTATCTTGCCCTCAGTCAATATGGAGTTTTCAGCTTTCATGTTCCCGCCCTGATTCTCTCCCTCTTGCTTCTTAAGCAGCCACAGCTGAGCAATCAGTGCTTCAGAATCTAGCCTGCAGTGAACCTGTGACCTGACTCCTGGAAGCCTTGGACTATGTACTCCAGCTATTCCTACTGAGGAACTCTGAACACTTGTGGACTCTGGAACCCTGCTCTTTGAAAGATCCACGTTTGCATGGACTTACGGTAACAGAGAAGAAGATCTTGAACCTGTTGTGGAGAGTGATTGCTGAGCTTAAGTTACTCTGGCCTGCTGTGTCTCCTGCTTCTGTATCTGCAAACTGTGTGACTATTTTTGCCACTTGTATGAAGTAATACAAGACCTTCTATATCAAACCTGTGTCTCATGTATTTTCATCGCACCCAAGCACAAGACGCTATATGAACTGTACTACATACATTACACAACGTCTCTGCTGAGCAGGCTCCACTGCGGCCGGAGACGAATGGGGGACCGCAGCGGGACTGGTTCGAGACTCCCCTTGTGCAGCAGCAGGAACTCGAACCCTAACACTCACCACCTCCCGTGGCAGCCTGTTCCACTTATTGATCACCCTAACTGTGAAAAAGTTTTTTCTAATTTCTAACGTGTATATTCTCTCCTTGTGTCTCATTCCTTTGCTTCTGGTATTTCAATGTGCAAATGAGAATAAGGATGGTCCTGCTACACTTTGGCATCCCTTCAGATATTTGTAGACGGCTATTAAGTCTCCTCTTAGCTTTCTTTTTTAAAAGCTAAACATTCCCAGATCCTTAAACCGCTCCTCGTAGGACATACTCACTATCCCAGTAACTCTTCTCTGAACTTGCTCCATTTTTTCAATGTCTTTTTCAAAATGTGATGCCCAGAACTGGACACAGAATTCCAGATGAGGCCTGACCAAAGAAGAGTAGAAGGGGATAATTACTTCATGGGCTCTAGACTGTATGCTTCTGTTAATAGATCCTAGAACTGTATTTGCCTTTTTTGCTGCTGCATCACACTGTTGACTCATGTGCAGTCTGTGATCTGTTAGTATACCCAAGTCTTTTTCTTTTCCAAAATTTTTATTAAGTATTTATGAAACAATAAGGGAGGAGAAGGGGAAAAGGGAACGGGAAATACAACAAGGAAAGAAGGGACCAAGTGGACCTTGCGTCCCAATTTACAGGAAAATAACATTAATTTATACAGGCATTACACATATTATATGACTACAAAGGCAATATTATAAATATTAACCATTAATCAAGAAAGACGAAATAATATGGCTTATTTGAATATACTTTTATGGGAATAAAGGTATCCAGCTGGACCATTTTCGAGAAAATTTGTCTAGGTTGTTATGTATCAGAGCTAGTTTGTGCTTGAAGGCTTTATGTAGGGTCATTCTGTCAATGACATCTTGGATAACGGGAGGGTCAGGCCTCTTCCAATGGTACCCAAGTCTTTTTCACCCGTGTTGTTCCTTAATTCTATTCCTACCATTCTATAGATGTAATTTTCGTTTTTCTTTCCCCACAGAGACGGAACAGGAGGCGTTAGCTAATCTTGAACAATTGGCCAGGGAACACAACTATCATGAAGGTGAGGTTCCTGATATTATTAAGAGACCGTCCAACAGATTCCCCCCGTTATCATCTTGTCCGGCAATTGATATATTTGTTAAAACTGTGAGCAGTGAACTGGACAACATCCCTGGTTATCCGTTTTTGAACAATTTCAGTACAGATGAACATGCAGGTCTTAAGAGACTTATGGGACTTGATGATGTTGTTTTTAAGGCAGCAGACAAAGGTGGGAACGTGGTGGTGTGGCCGAAGGATTTGTATGAGTCCGAGGCATTACGCCAATTGAATGACACAATGTGTTATAAAAAGTTAACCTTCAATCCTTTATCGAAGTTCCAACATGAACTTAGGACTTTTCTACAGGATTCTAGGGATGATGGGATTATCACTAATGAGTTATTCTTGGCCCTTCAGGTTCATGAACCCGTGATTCCCACTCTTTATCTGCTGCCCAAAGTGCACAAGAACCAAGAGGTTCCTCCTGGTAGACCCATTATATCAGGGCGAGGTAATTACTTAGAAAATGTCAATAAATATATTGACTCCATTTTACAGCCGTTTGTTACTTCGCTTCCCTCATACACGAAGGATACAAATGATTTTTTGAAAAAGGTGGATGATCTGCATGTTGAATCCAATTCGTTGTTGGTAACATGTGACGTTGAGTCATTATATACCAGTATACGACATTCGGATGGACTGGCAGCAGTCACTTATTTTTTGCAACACTCATCTTTTTCTCGTGCATTTATTGTGTTTTTCACTAATTTATTAGAATTTACTTTGTCACACAATTTTTTTATTTTTAAGGGGTCCTTCTTCCTTCAAATCCAAGGAACAGCTATGGGAGCAGAATTTGCCCCAGCCTATGCCAACCTGTTCCTTGGATTTTGGGAGAGGGACCTCTTTTTGTCTGACATTTTTCAATCTATGGAGCGTGTCCCTTTTTGGACACGCTACATAGATGATGTTTTCTTTATTTGGCAGGACTCAGTGGACATGTTATCTGAGTTCATTAATGCACTTAATCAAAATTCAATCAATATTCGGTTGACTTTTTCTCATCATTCCAAAGTGATTGATTTTCTAGACGTTCGTGTAATGAGGGATGTGAATAACTGTTTGCAAACTGATTTATTCAGAAAACATACGGCTGTGAATTCTTTGGTCCACGCTTCGTCCTCGCATCCCCGAGCTCTAATCAATTCAATTCCACTGGGACAGTTTTTGCGTCTTAGACGTATCTGTTCTAGTGATCAAGATTTTGATAGACAATCTGAATTGATGGGTGCGAGGTTTTTGGAGCGTGGATACAGTCGTAGATCGATTAAACGTGCATATAATGGAGCTTGGCACACTACCCGCCATGATGCCCTTTATGGGCCTGGTACATTGAAATCTAATAATAATACTGTACGGTTTATTACCCAATTTAACGGGCAAAGTGACTATTTTAGAGCTTTGCTTTCTGAAAACACTGGCAGATTCTAAAATCTGATCCAATTCTGACGAAATTTATAGGTAAAAAACCATCAATGGCATTCAGAAGGTCACCAAATTTGGGTGACCATTTGGTTAAAAGCTTATATACAGGAGTTCCTACTAACGGTTCTTTGGCATCTAACTTACCTTTGACTGGATGTAAACCATGCGGTTCTTGTGTTGCATGCCCTAATGTTGTTAGGGCCCGCAATTTTCTTAGTTCTGATAAGACACGTTCTTATGACATCAGACACTGCATTTCATGCACATCATCTGCGGTTATATATTATGCCACATGCCCCTGCTCCCTTATTTATGTGGGCATGACTACGAGACAGCTCAAGATAAGGGTGCGGGAACATGTTTTGGGTATCGCAGCAGCTAAAGATGTGACTGATGTTGCCTCACTCAAGACTCTTCCTAGGCACTTCAAGATGCACCACAATTGCGATTCCAAATTATTGAAAGTGATTGGCATTGATTTGTTCAAAAGCGGGATTAGGGGTGGGTGTTGTGAATGGGTTTGAGATGAGTTCTGAGCAGAGGCTCCCTCTGGTGGTTACAAGCGGTACTAGTGAGGATTGTGAGGACTGGGAATCAGGTGTTACTGATTGGTCTTATATAAGGGAGTGATTTTCCCATCAGGGTTGTCGGTGATCAATTGTTCTGGTCTGAATCCTTCTTTCCAGTTTCCCTTGTAGCCTGCTGTGTCGTTTCTGCATCTCCTGCTATCAGATAAGACAATTTCTTATTTTGTGTTTTTGCTATATTTTTGCATTTTGTCCTGCACTTCTGTGGGGGCCTTCAGGGTCCCCTCCGGGGGCTTTTGCCCTCTCAGTTTAGTCCAGCCACTGTGTTTTGTACTTTTGCTTTTTCCAGTTTTTTTTCAGTGGCTGCTGTTTTGTTTTTGTTACACCAGAGAACTAATTTAGGTGGTAGAGGTCGTGTGATCTCAGGTGATTTTGAAATTAGTAGAGTTGGTGTTTTTTCAGGGTTTTCTGAGATTGCAGTAAGTACCCTTCCTATCCTTTTCTATTTAGATAGTTTGGGCCCCAGCGTTTGCTCATACTATTTTCTTTCTGTGTCAGTATTTCCTCTTGTCTAACCGCCATTACATGTTTGGGGGCTTTCTATTATCTTTGGGGTTCTGCTCCGGGGCAGATAGCTTTCCTATTTCTATCTTTAGGTGTAGTTAGTTTCTCAGGCTGTGACGAGGCGTCTAGGAACAACGTAGGAATGCTCCACGGCTGCCTCTAGTTGCGGTGGTTAGTCAGGGTACTGCAATCTCATAGATTCCAACTGCTCTGGTGTATTTCCTTTTTTACCTGCACTCCTCAGCTACCGTAACATAACAGTATCACCGGCCATAAAAATTGTATGGTACTCACAGAAGGGAAAAAATATTTTGAAGGAAGAAAAGTTGTCAGAGATATTTTTCTGTTTGTTGCATTTTTTTTTTTTCCCTCTGTATCTCTGGGTGCTGGGGAGGATCTTTTCTCCCAATGGAGTTTGCACAGTTGTCAGGCCGTGTGGATCAGCTTGCCACTGAGGTTCAGAGTATTGCTGCATATCTTGCTAGGTTGCCTGTTGTGGAACCTAGGATCCCCATGCCAGATTTGTTTTTAGGGGATCGAGCTAAGTTTCAGAATTTCAAAAATAATTGTAAATTGTTTCTTGCCTTAAAATCTAAGTCCTCAGGAAACGCAGCGCAGCAGGTTCAAATTATCATCTCTCTCCTGCGCGGCGATCCTCAGGATTGGGCTTTTTCCCTGATACCTGGGGATCCTGTTTTGAGTGATGTTGATGCATTTTTTCAGGCTTTGGGGTTATTGTACGATGAGCCTAATGTCACTGATCAAGCTGAAAAAGCCTTGTTGGCATTAAATCAGGGGCTTGATGACGCTGAGTTATACTGTCAGAGATTCCGTAGGTGGGCAGTCCTGACCAAGTGGAATGACGACGCTTTGGCAGCCCTTTTCCGGAAGGGTCTGTCGGATAATGTAAAGGATGTTATGGTGGGATTCCCTGTCCCCTCTGGTCTCAATGATTCTATGTCATTAGCGATTCAAATTGACAGACGTTTGCGTGAGCGGAGAAGTATGCATGGAGTGGTGTTGCCTTGTGAGCCAGCTGCTGAGCCCATGCAGTGTGATGGAGTGGTGTCTGGGGCACAGCGTCATGAGTTTCGAAAGCGCAATGGGTTATGTTTCTACTGTGGTGATGCCTCTCATGCTATTTCAGTCTGCCCTAAGCGGGGAAGACATTTTGCACGCTCAGTTGTCTTGGGTAGTGTTCAGACTAAGTTTTTATTAACTGTCACTCTGATATGCTCTCTGTCCTCATTTTCTGCTCAGGCTTTCGTTGATTCTGGAGCAGCTATTAACCTGATGGATTATGATTTTGCTAAACGTTGTGGGTTTCCCTTGATACCCCTACAGAAGTCTATTCCTTTACTGGGGATCGATTCTACCCCTTTGGCTGAGAATAAACCCCAGTTTTCTACTCAGGTGATAATGAGGGTTGAACCTGATCACCAGGAGTGCTGCAAATTTTTGGTTCTATATAATCTGCATGACATTATAGTGCTGGGTTTCCCTTGGTTACAGTCTCATAATCCTGTTTTGGATTGGAAATCTGTGTCTGTAACCAGTTGGGGCTGCCAATGTGTTAATACCAACACTCCTGTTTTTTCTGCCTCCCCCCAGGCTGAGGATGTTCCTGACTTTTTGTTTGATTTTTCTGATGTGTTTAGCGAAAGTAAATCTGCATCCTTACCTCCCCATAGGAGCTATGACTGCGCTATTGAATTAGTGCCAGGTAGTAAATTCCCTAAAGGTCGCCTTTTTAACTTGTCTGTACCTGAACATGGCGCTATGCGGTCTTATATCAAGGAATCATTGGAGAAGGGTCATATCAGACCATCCTCTTCACCCTTAGGTGCCAGTTTTTTCTTTGTGGCCAAAAAAGATGGTTCATTAAGGCCGTGTATTGATTATCGTCTCTTGAACAATATTACTGTGAAATATCAATACCCGTTACCCTTGATTTCTGACCTGTTTTCCAGGGTGAAAAACGCTACTTGGTTTACCAAGCTTGACCTCAGGGGGGCGTATAACCTTATTCGCATTAAGCACGGGGATGCATTGAAGACGGCATTTAACACCCCTGAAGGGCATTTTGAGTACCTTGTGATGCCCTTTGGGCTCACTAATGCTCCTTCCGTCTTCCAGTCCTTCATGAATGACATTTTCAGGGATTTTGTGGACAAGTTTCTGATTGTTTATTTGGATGATATCTTGATTTTTTCTAATGACTGGGACTCTCATGTGAAACATGTTCGAACTGTATTCCAGATTTTGAGAGAGAATGCTCTGTATGTGAAGGGATCAAAGTGTCTTTTTGGCGTACAGAAGATCTCATTTCTGGGATTCATTTTGTCCCCATCTGTTATTGAAATGGACCCGGTCAAGGTTCAGGCCATCTGTGATTGGGTCCAACCTACTTCATTAAAGGCTCTTCAGAGATTTTTGGGTTTTGCCAATTTTTATCGTAAATTTATTGGTAATTTCTCGGTTATTGTTAAACCATTAACTGATTTGACCAGAAAGGGTTCTGATGTGGTGAATTGGCCTCCTGAGGCAGTCTCTGCGTTTCAGGAACTTAAGCAGAGATTCACTTCTGCTCCTGTTCTATACGGCAGCCTGATGTTTCTCTGCCATTTCAGGTGGAGGTTGATGCCTCTGAAATTGGGGCAGGTGCCGTTTTGTCCCAAAAAGATCCAGAGACCTCTAAAAGTAACCCTTGTGCCTTTTTCTCTCGAAAATTTTCTCCTACTGAACGTAATTATGACGTGGGTAATCGGGAGTTATTGGCCATGAAGTGGGCTTTTGAAGAGTGGAGACATTGGCTGGAGGGAGCCAAACATCAGGTGGTGGTCCTTACGGACCATAAGAATCTGGTCTATCTGGAATCTGCCAAGCGACTCAATCCTAGACAGGCCAGGTGGGCCTTGTTTTTCACACGTTTTAATTTTGTGGTTTCCTTTCTTCCTGGCACTAAGAATGTTAAGGCGGATGCCCTCTCGAGGAGTTTCCTTGCGGACTCTCCTGAGCTATCTGATCCCTCTGTTATTTTGAAGGAGGGTGTAGTTCTTTCCGCCATCTCGCCCAATTTGAGACTTGCTCTGGAGGGGTGTCAGGAGGATAGGCCCGAGCGCTGCCCTGTTGGAAAATTGTTTGTCCCGGACCAATGGAAAAAGAATGTGATGTCTGAGATTCATTGTTCCGCATTGGCTGGGCATCCCGGAATTTTTGGTACCAGAGACTTGGTTAGTCGGTCCTTTTGGTGGCCTACCTTGTCTCGCGATGTCAGGGAATTTGTGCAGTCCTGCGGGACTTGGTCTGGTTGTCCTCAAAGAATATTCCTATGAGAGTAGCATCTCCTAAATTTAAGCCTAGGTTCATTGGACCTTATAAGATCATGGAGATTATTAATCCTGTTTCTTTTCGTTTGCTTCTTCCAGGGACATTTAAGATCCATAACGTGTTCCACAAGTCCTTGTTGAAGAGGTTTGTTGAGCCAGTGGTTCCTGCTGCTGTGCCTCCTGACCCTGTTTTGGTTGAGGGCAATCTGGAGTATGTGGTTGAGAAAATATTGGATTCTCGTTTTTCTAGACGAAGACTCCAGTATTTGGTTAAATGGAGAGGTTATGGTCAGGAAGACAATTCTTGGGTGTTTGCTTCGGACATCCATGCTAGGAGACTTATCCGTGCATATCATAGAACTCATCCTGACCGACCTGGTTACTCAAATGAGGGTTCGGTGACCCCTCCTCAAGGGGGGGGTACTGTTGTGAATGTGTTTGAGATGAGTTCTGAGCAGAGGCTCCCTCTGGTGGTTACAAGCGGTACTAGTGAGGATTGTGAGGACTGGGAATCAGGTGTTACTGATTGGTCTTATATAAGGGAGTCATTTTCCCATCAGGGTTGTCGGTGATCAATTGTTCTGGTCTGAATCCTTCTTTCCAGTTTCCCTTGTAGCCTGCTGTGTCGTTTCTGCATCTCCTGCTATCAGATAAGACAATTTCTTATTTTGTGTTTTTGCTATATTTTTGCATTTTGTCCTGCACTTCTGTGGGGGCCTTCAGGGTCCCCTCCGGGGGCTTTTGCCCTCTCAGTTTAGTCCAGCCACTGTGTTTTGTACTTTTGCTTTTTCCAGTTTTTTTTCAGTGGCTGCTGTTTTGTTTTTGTTACACCAGAGAACTAATTTAGGTGGTAGAGGTCGTGTGATCTCAGGTGATTTTGAAATTAGTAGAGTTGGTGTTTTTTCAGGGTTTTCTGAGATTGCAGTAAGTACCCTTCCTATCCTTTTCTATTTAGATAATTTGGGCCCCAGCGTTTGCTCATACTATTTTCTTTCTGTGTCAGTATTTCCTCTTGTCTAACCGCCATTACATGTTTGGGGGCTTTCTATTATCTTTGGGGTTCTGCTCCGGGGCAGATAGCTTTCCTATTTCTATCTTTAGGTGTAGTTAGTTTCTCAGGCTGTGACGAGGCGTCTAGGAACAACGTAGGAACGCTCCACGGCTGCCTCTAGTTGCGGTGGTTAGTCAGGGTACTGCAATCTCATAGATTCCAACTGCTCTGGTGTATTTCCTTTTTTACCTGCACTCCTCAGCTACCGTAACATAACAGGTGGGAATGTTAGCAAACGGCTTGCTCAAATTGAAACGAAATGGATATGGACACTTCAAACAGTGTCCCCGTTGGGTTTAAACGAAAATATTTCCTTTGTCCCATTTCTATAGGTTTTTATATGGTTTTAACTTATTTCTATTTTTATTTTAGTAACCATGTGGCTATTCCAATTATGCGACGTATTTTACTATTATTCAACGGATTTCTACCTACCGATCAATTATCCATCTCCAAGATTTTGGTGGCGTGGGTGTTTCGTATATGTTCTTTGCATTAATGTTTTGGTGCATATGTTTAGTGATGCATATATGTACTGGTGCAGTTTTTGTAAAGATATCATACTTGTTACATCATGTAAAGATATTGTATTTTTGTATTGATGTATTTTTGATTGCATCATTGTATCTACTGTATGTGTATATTTGTTGAAATTAGTGCGTTTTGTGCAATATTTTCACATAGATATATATTTATATATTTGCTTTTTTGTAACAATGTTTTGTTCTACTTATGCATACCACCTGATTAATATGCATCTATTATGATACTCTAGTGTTGAATCACCCATGTCGATAATACAAATTGGATGCTTTGCCAGCGTTCCTCTTATCACTGCAGACTATGGTATTTGGCAGTGCGCATGCGCGGGTTGTAGTGCCGAATGTTGCCGTGGTAGCGGCGTCTCTATGCGGATGTCCTGTCTGTGTTTCAGGCGGTGATCTTCTGCATGATGCCGGCTGTCACGTCACTTCCGGTATTTGCGGCCTGCGCATGCGCCGCTATGCTACACACATAGCTGCATGTTACACGATGGCAATTATGTAACTTCCGGTTTTCGCAGCTTGCGCATGTGCTGGTATGGTGTTTATACAACTGTACGGCATTAATGCTGGCTGTCGCTGGGTTTAAATAGCCCCATTATTCAGTGGTCTTACCATCCCCTGACGAAGGAGTTATCTCCGAAACGGGCGTCGGGGCGCGTTCTTTTCAGACACACCACGCTGGTCTCTTGCTCCCAGGTATAGCGGTCTTGTCTTTTTTGGTTTTTGCACATGTCTATTTGCCCACAGTGGTCAGTATACATATATGTAGCGGTATTTGGCGTGTATTTCTATATTTATCTCACATGTTCATTTCACATGTTTTTGTTACACATTGCATTGAACACGTTCACATTAGTGCATCTTAGTGTGTTATTGCACAGTATATACTAGTGCAACCATTGTGCCATTGCTCTGTTTATAATTTTATTTTTTTCATTTTTTTGTCCTTCCAGTTACCACATTTGAGCCTAGTGAATAAGCTTTAGTACACCTAATGTGCTATTGCACAACATATTATTTTATTTTTTGATAATTTTTTATTGCTTTCCTGATCACTAGATATACACTAGTGCAACCATTGTGTCATTTCATTGCATATAATTTTATTTTTTTCATTTTTTATTGTCCTCTTGGTCAGCACACACGTTCACATTAGTGCACTTTGCGTGCTATTGCACAGCATATAATTTCATTTTTAATAATTTTTTATCGCTCTTTTGGTATACACACTAGTGCAATTATTGTGCCATTGCACAGTATATAATTTCAATTTTTTTCATTTTTTTGCCCTCCTGGTTATATACTGGTATTATACTTGAGCTAAATTGTTTAAACACATTATATGTCTATCGAATCAACTTGTGTTGATGCATTATAACAATATTGTTTTGTGTTTATTACATTGTACCAGTTGTGATGTGTCTGTTTTAATACATTTTTATTACATGGTTTTATTCTTTCTTGAGCCATTTTTTGATTAATAAAGGCAATTTTTCTATTCTGTGCTCCCAGTCTCTTTGTCTTTCTCCCTTTCATCAAGGCATTCCCCTCCACACCCTGGGTGGTTCTTTATTTCTGGATGGTCTACCATCCTTTTTGGTTCAGGTGATAGAGTCACAGATTGGTGTTATTATTATTTCATTATTATTTTTTTCAGATAAAAATATATATTATATCATATTATATTATAATTATTCTATAGTACTTGAATTTCTTTAGTTTTTCTTACCCAGATGTAGAATCTTGCATTTCTCCCTGTTAAACACTATTCTATTAGTTGCTGCCCATTGTTCAAGCTTATCTACAGTAGATCCTTCTGAATCCTTTCTCTGTCTTCTCTAGTGTTAGCTTTAATAGTAGGGTGCTGGTGCCCGAAAGGGCTGAAGACTCAATAACCAAACTTTGTTTAACAAATTATTTTGTCTATGATGAGAAACAAGTTGTCTGCATATATTGCTTGCATTTTTTCAAGTAGTAAGTCCCCCTTTTGCTTTGGGCCTTGCCAAGAGTGATGCTGTTTCTGGAAAAAAAAACATATACAGTATATGCATGATAGACAAGCTATCATTTATGTATAAATGCTTCCTATAATCTACCGTCTTCTAATACCAGTACGTCTTTTATTTCTTCCTACTTTAATACCAGTAAACAGAGATGTGATTTGTGCTTTTAGCCTAAAGCTCTGGAGGGTTTAGAAACTGCATGCCATGTGTCATGTTTAGGTGCTTCCAAGGGCTTAGTTCATTCATGGGATAAACCTGCATAAGCCAGACCACACAATTATTTGAACCTTAGAAAAATCTTTAAGATTTAGCAGTGGGATTAAATGGAGCACTTTGGATCTGTTTTTTCTTCTTCAGTAAAACACAATGAATAATCCTGTTGAAAAATCAGAACCTTTCTCAATCTTTATTGAAATACATTTATTTCATTTGTTATATTGAGTGTAGTTAGTTACTAGTAAAAACAATGTTTAACGTCATCTGATATTTGATATGATACAACTGTACATAACATCTCTTACGTTCTACTTCAGACTGAGTACTCCACAGATGTAAGGATATGTTGCTTTAATTGTTCTTTACTTTTCATTTTTCATTTCATTTTCAATTTTCCGACTGCAATTTTAATCCTTTGTTAGAACTGCAGTAATGTTTATTGATCTGACCTTAAGTTGTATTAGGCCTGTTTCACAAACACTTTTTTATGTGTTTTTAAATGTTTTTGAGATAAAACACCATTCATTTTTCTTTGCATTTTTTATGAATATTTATGGTATTTTTTTCTTTTCTTATTTTGTAACATGCATTTTTTTTTTCAAAACAAGATAATAACATAATATATGGCACTATAACTTTTAAGCTAAGATCTGGCTATATAGTAAAATGCTAAAAAGACTACAAAAGATATGATGCGATACGGGAAATTGTTGCGTGAGAAACCAGACTATTTTTTATTAATTTATTGCTTCTAAATTATATAAATTGTACATTTTAATTGCTAATTTTGAACAACGAGGTTCAAGCTCAGTACACACAGCTTTTCCAACGTTGACAAGACCGATGTACCCAGCTTTTCTAGCCACCAGCCACTAAAGCCTAAGGTAACAGTTTGAGCTTTTGATGTTATACTATATGCATCAGCATTAATATATATGTGGTGACAGTCTGGCTTATATATTATACAATCATATTGAGACTCTGTATGCAATGCATTCAGCTTTCCTGATTTAGCAGTATTAGTGCACCCAGCTTTTCTAGATACCTGTACACAGGACAGCAGTTGGAACTCCTATGTTAACCACACGCATATGTATGAGCATCATCATACGTATGGTGACATTTTCAGTATTCTATTTCACAAGCATACTGATACCTTGGTGAAATTAAACATACCCTCCCATAGTGTTGTATTAACTCTAGCGCTAGTATTGTAGTATACTTACCGCACAACCCTGCAGGAGGACACTTTTTTTCTCCTATTTCTACCTAGTTCTGAGCACTGTTTGGAAGTTTTACTTGTACCTATCATATTAATCAGCATCACAGCCATTACAGCCATGACTTTAATTTATAGGGCTAAATCCTGCTGACAGGTTATCTTTAACCCGTTTACCCCGAAGGGTGGTTTGCATGTTAATGACCGGGCCAATTTTTACAATTCTGACCACTGTCCCTTTATGAGGTAATAACTCTGGAACGCTTCCCTGGATCCCGGTGATTCTGACACTGTTTTCTTGTGACATATTGTACTTGTCACACAAAATACTTAATAAGTAACATTTCCCACATGTTTGCTTCACATCAGCATAATTTTGTAACCAAAATATTATTTTGTTAAGAAGTTATAAGGGTTAAAAGTTAAACAGTGATTTCTCATTTTTACAACACCATTTTTTGGGGGGAACCATATCACATTTGAAGTCACTTTGAGGGGTCTATATCATAGAAAATACCCAAAAGTAACACCATTCTAGAAACTGCACCCCTCAAGGTGCAGAAAACCACTTTCAAGAAGTTTATTAACCCTTCAGGTGCTTCACAGGAAATTTTGGAAAGTTTAAAAAAAATGAACATTTAACTTTTTTCACAAAAAAATGTATTTCAGATCCAATTTTTTTTATTTTACCAAGGGAAACAGGAGAAATTGGACCCCAAAAGTTGTTGTACAATTTGTCCTGAGTACTCTGATAAGCCATATAAGCAGGTAAACAACTGTTTGGGCGCATGGCAGAGCTTGGAAGGGAAGGAGCGCCGATTGACTTTTCAATTGGCTGGAATTCAGATTGAACACCATGTCGCGATTGGAGAGCCCCTGATGTGCCTAAACAGTGGTAACCCCCCACAAGTGACACCATTTTGGAAACTAGACCCCCTAATGAACTTATCTAGATGTGTGGTGAGCTCTTTTAACCCCCAAGTGCTTCACAGAAGTTTATAATGTAGAGCCATAAAAATAAAAAATCATGTTTTTTTCACAAAAATGATCTTTTCGCCCCCAATTTTTATTTTACCAAAGGTAACATGAGAAATTGGACCCCAAAAGTTGTTGTGCAATTTGTCCTGAGTATGCCGATACCCCATATGTTGGGGTAAACCACTGTTGGGGAGCACAGCAGATCTCGGAAGTGAAGGCGCACCGCTTGACTTTTTCTAAGCAGAATTGGCTGGAATTGAGATCAGACACCATGTCGCGTTTGGAGAGCCCCTGATGTGCCTAAACAGTGGAAACCCCCCAATTCTAACTCCAACCCTAACCCCAACACACCCCTTAAACTAATCCCACCACTAACCCTAATTCCAACCTTAATCCTAACTCTAGCCCCAACCCTAACCTTAGCTTTAGTTCAAACCCTAACCCTATCTTTAGCTCCAACCCTAAGACTAACCCTAACCCTAACCCTAACGTTAGCCCTAACCCTACCCTAACCTTAGCCCTAACCTTAACTGTTAGGGTCTGCGGAACGCACCTAATAGATATAGTAGAGAGATGCGTTCGTAGCCCGGGGTCTACCGTGCAGGCGAAGCCCGCTGCTAGTAAGATGGCGAAAGTAACGAATTCTGTTATCCCACAGAGTCGCTAAAATAAACGCTGTAGCTGTCACGCTGTCTAATGATATGTATACAATGTCAGTAAACTATTAATACAGGAACAACACTCTATACAACAACTAGTATAGCAACATCAGCATGTAAGTATAGAATAGATTTACCTGACACGATATCTGCTGAACTCAGGGTTAATCTTGAGGACTTGATGAGCTGAAACAGGAAAGAGGTGGACCGGGATCTAACCTGACCCTAAACTGGGGTCCTAACTAATCCCTCACCTTGGAGGTACTGATAATGGTTCAGAGGTCCAAGTCTCCAACCTAACCCTGTCTCCTATCAGACCCTGAACCCTGTAATCAGTCCTAAGAAGGATCCTGACTACCACCAAAGGGATATGGGCTGATCTCAGCTAAATACACAGATTAGACATATAAGACAGACAGGATAACACTCGCTTGCATACACACTCAAACACCAAAGGAACATAAATGGTCTGGGAAATAAACTCTAACCAAGTTGAGCTTAGAACAACTAAGGAGCTCACAACTAAAGTCTATACAGATTCATTCCTATCTGTGGTCTGCATGAAGGTTTCACTGGCAACTCCCCAAGCAGACAACCAGGAATTTAAAGGAAACCAATCAACAAATAATCAATTGCAGCCGGGAGAAACTGCACCCAGTCCCAGCACCGAGCACAGACAGAATTAACTCCCTAGCTGCCAAACACAAAGAAACAGCAGATCAGCTGTGAGAAGTCAAAATGTGCAACCGCGACGATCTTCGTGGCAATGCACACATGACAGTACCCCCCCTTCTACGAGGGGCCTCCGGACCCTCAGGGCCAGGCCTGCCCGGGTGAGTTCTGTGGAAGGTCCGAACCAAACGATCTGCGTTAACATCAGACGCAGGGACCCACGTCCTCTCCTCTGGACCATACCCCTTCCAATGCACCAAGTACTGAAGGGACCGGCGATTCAGACGTGAGTCAATGATCTTTGATACTTGAAATTCCAAGTTACCATTGACCAACACAGGAGGAGGAGGTAGAGGTGACGGTATGACTGGTGCCACATACCTTTTAAGTAATGACTTGTGGAACACATTATGAATTTTAAACGTAGAAGGGAGGTCCAGACGAAATGCCACAGGATTAATTATGGAACTGATCCTGTACGGCCCGATGAATCTGGGACCCAGTTTCCAGGAGGGCACCTTAAGTTTTATATTCCTGGTAGACAACCATACCAGATCGTTCACATTCAGATCTGGACCAGAAACTCTCCTCCTATCAGCCATACGTTTGTAACGGTTCTCCATCGCACTCAGATTATTCAATATACCTCTCCACACAGAAGCAAGTGACGACGAGAAACGCTCCTCCTCAGGAACCCCAGAAGGGCCCCCCCAATGAAAGTACAAAACTGGGGATGGAAACCATATGCCCCAAAAAACGGGGACTTACCAGTGGACTCGCTCCGCCTGTTGTTAAGAGCGAACTCTGCCAGAGGCAAGAAAGAAGACCAGTCCTCTTGGTTCTCTGAAACAAAACACCGGAGATATGTCTCTAAGCTCTGATTCAGACGCTCTGTCTGACCATTGGTCTGCGGATGAAAAGCCGAGGAAAATGACAATTGCATCCCCCGACGTAAACAAAATGCCCTCCAAAATTTGGACACAAACTGAGACCCCCTATCTGACACCACATCAGAAGGCAACCCATGAAGTCTAACGATCTCCCTAATGAACACCTGCGCCAGAGTTTTAGCATTAGGGAGTGCAGGAAGAGCAACGAAATGTGCCATCTTACTGAACCTGTCAACAACCACCAGTATGACAGTATTCCCTGACGACGGAGGAAGGTCCGTAATGAAGTCCATAGATAAATGAGTCCATGGATGCTCCGGAAGTTTCAAGGGTAAAAGGGTCCCAGACGGACGGATATGAGGGGTTTTAGAGCGAGCACACACCCCACATGACGCGACAAAAGTTATAACATCTTTATTAGCATTAGGCCACCAAAACCGGCGAGAAAGGAGATCTAAAGTAGCCTTACTCCCTGGATGTCCTGCTAGAGCAGAATTATGATGTGCCTCAATAACCTTTTGTCTCAACAGATTTGGGACAAACAGTCTCCCTGGAGGTCCTGCAGGGGCGTCCCCCTGAGCCTCTAACACCTCCTCCTCAAGCTCAGAAAATACAGCCGACACTACCACCCCTCCTGAAGGATAGGACTCGGGTCATCCGTTTTCCCGGCCCCTGGGAAACTGCGAGACAAGGCATCAGCCTTTACATTCTTAGACCCCGGGCGATAAGTGACGACAAAATTAAACCTGGTAAAAAACAACGACCATCGAGCTTGTCTGGAATTCAGACGCTTAGCGGATTCCAAATACAACAGGTTCTTGTGATCAGTAATAACGGTAACCGGGTGGACTGCCCCCTCCAAAAAGTGACGCCATTCTTCAAAAGCTAACTTAATGGCCAAAAGTTCCCTATTGCCGATATCATAATTCCTTTCGGCGGACGACAATTTCTTAGAAAAGAAAGCGCACGGATGCCATTTACCAGGGGACGGACCCTGGGACAATATAGCACCCACCCCTACGTCAGACGCATCCACCTCCACAATGAACGGCTGAGATGCATCTGGTTGGATGAGAATGGGTGCCGAAGCAAAACATTTCTTCAAAGAGGAAAAGGCTTGGCAAGCTTTGTCCGACCATTTAGAAAAATCCGTCCCTTTTCTTGTCATGTCAGTGAGAGGTTTGACGACAGATGAGAAATTACAAATAAATTTCCGGTAGTAGTTAGCAAACCCCAAAAAACGCTGCAGAGCCTTAAGATCCCCTGGCTAGAGTTGAGCGATACTTTCCGATATCCTAAAGTATCGGAATCGTAATGGTATCGCCGATATCACTAAAATATCGGCGATACCCGATACCGATACCGGAAGTCCCATGTAAGTCTATGGGAACAAAATATCGAAATTAAAAAAAACCCATTCTTGCCTTGTTGGTTAATTGTACATGAAGGAAAACAAGAAAGAGTAATGTAGAATGTATTGGGGGAGGTTGAGGAGACATTAAAGGCATAGATGTTTGACCCAATCCAATGGAATAGCATTAATTTTTTTTTTTAGGAAATACGTTCGGATTGACGAACAAATTGACAATGTTGTTAACCTTTTTTCTATTTTGTCAAATATGTCTGTTTCACAACTTCCATGGTCTTCACCTTTTTAACTTTTCACACACTTTCTCCTTCATAATTTTCAGCAGCATCATCTTTCTCATCAAATTATTCTTCATCTTCACCTTATTAATCTTCTAAAACTTCTTGCTATTCATCTTTTTGTTAACATTACTTATATTGTTCTTATTAAACAGTTATTATTCTTCATATTCTACTTCTTCATCTTCTTCCTATTCATCCTTTTCATCATATTCTTATTTGTGACAGACATTCCTGTACTTGTAATCTGTAAAACTCTGAATTTTCATCCTTCCGTTCTTGCTGTCACGAAAGATTTTAATTACAACAGTATTTGTCCGCGTTCAGTTTAGCCTGCAGCAGCATCAGGCATTTTCCAGGGGCACCACGAGGAGGAACGGACTCACCCCCATACACTGCTTAGTCTTCTTCTGCTTAGAATTTAGAGCATATATTTTGCTCTTCATTTTGGTCTTATACTTAATGTTCTTCTGCTTTTTGATCTTCTGCTTATTGTTCTTCTGTCTCTTGTTCTGTATCTTGTAGTTTGTCTTAACCTTCTTTGTCCTGTTGGTGATGGTACAAAAGCCAATGGAAGTAACGAGGACCAGCTGACTGTGCTGGAACCCGGAGGGTCAGCAGAAGGAAAAGAGCCAATGGCACAACCGAGGACCAGCTGACGTTACTGGGACAGGGTTACTAAGCAGGAGGTACCTGTGCTCCAAAGCACTACCAAGGACCAGCAGACGTTGCTGGAACTCGGATACCGACATGGAGGCACCTAGGCCAAAGGCACTGCGGAGAACCAGCTGACGGTACTGGAACCCGGATGGGTAGCAGAAGGTACAAGAACCAATGAAAGTAACGAGGACCAGCTGACTGTGCTGGAACCCGGAGGGTCAGCAGAAGGAAAAGAGCCAATGGCACAACCGAGGACCAGCTGACGTTACTGGGACAGGGTTACTAAGCAGGAGGTACCTGTGCTCCAAAGCACTACCAAGGACCAGCAGACGTTGCTGGAACTCGGATACCGACATGGAGGCACCTAGGCCAAAGGCACTGCGGAGAACCAGCTGACGGTACTGGAACCCGGATGGGTAGCAGAAGGTACCCATGGAAATTAAAGTTGAGGCAGCAGGACTGTTTGCCGTTCACACAGCAGGGGAACAGCTGACATTACTGAACCCCAGTAACACAGGAGCAAGTGTAGACTGTGCTAACAGCACTTCCGAGAAACAACTGGCGGTGTTGTAACCCAGGGATGAGAAGAGAACATGGTGGAGGCAGCAGGACTATTTGCCGTTCACACAGCAGGGGAACAGCTGACATTACTGAACCCCAGTAACACAGGAGCAAGTGTTCACTGTGCTAACAGCACTTCCGAGAAACAACTGGCGGTGTTGTAACCCAGGGATGAGAAGAGAACATGGTGGAGGCAGCAGGACTTTTTGCCGTTCACACAGCAGGGGAACAGCTGACATTACTGAACCCCAGTAACACAGGAGCAAGTGTTCACTGTGCTAACAGCACTTCCGAGAAACAACTGGCGGTGTTGTAACCCAGGGATGAGAAGAGAACATGGTGGAGGCAGCAGGACTATTTGCCGTTCACACAGCAGGGGAACAGCTGACATTACTGAACCCCAGTAACACGGGAGCAAGTGTAGACTGTGCTAACAGCACTTCCGAGAAACAACTGGCGGTGTTGTAACCCAGGGATGAGAAGAGAACATGGTGGAGGCAGCAGGACTATTTGCCGTTCACACAGCAGGGGAACAGCTGACATTACTGAACCCCAGTAACACAGGAGCAAGTGTAGACTGTGCTAACAGCACTTCCGAGCTACAACTGGCGGTGTTGTAGCCCAGGGATGAGAAGAGAACAGGGTGGAGGCAGCAGGACTTTTTGCCGTTCACACAGCAGGGGAACAGCTGACATTACTGAACCCCAGTAACACAGGAGCAAGTGTAGACTGTGCTAACAGCACTTCCGAGCTACAACTGGCGGTGTTGTAGCCCAGGGATGAGAAGAGAACAGGGTGGAGGCAGCAGGACTTTTTGCCGTTCACACAGCAGGGGAACAGCTGACATTACTGAACCCCAGTAACACAGGAGCAAGTGTAGACTGTGCTAACAGCACTTCCGAGCTACAACTGGCGGTGTTGTAGCCCAGGGATGAGAAGAGAACAGGGTGGAGGCAGCAGGACTATTTGCCGTTCACACAGCAGGGGAACAGCTGACATTACTGAACCCCAGTAACACAGGAGCAAGTGTTCACTGTGCTAACAGCACTTCCGAGAAACAACTGGCGGTGTTGTAACCCAGGGATGAGAAGAGAACATGGTGGAGGCAGCAGGACTATTTGCCGTTCACACAGCAGGGGAACAGCTGACATTACTGAACCCCAGTAACACAGGAGCAAGTGTTCACTGTGCTAACAGCACTTCCGAGAAACAACTGGCGGTGTTGTAACCCAGGGATGAGAAGAGAACATGGTGGAGGCAGCAGGACTATTTGCCGTTCACACAGCAGGGGAACAGCTGACATTACTGAACCCCAGTAACACAGGAGCAAGTGTAGACTGTGCTAACAGCACTTCCGAGCTACAACTGGCGGTGTTGTAGCCCAGGGATGAGAAGAGAACAGGGTGGAGGCAGCAGGACTTTTTGCCGTTCACACAGCAGGGGAACAGCTGACATTACTGAACCCCAGTAACACGGGAGCAAGTGTAGACTGTGCTAACAGCACTTCCGAGAAACAACTGGCGGTGTTGGAGCCCAGGGTCAAGGAGGGTGTAGGCAGAGGCCTAGTATGAGACGTTTGAAGTTGAAGTTGTAGTTAGCAGCAGTAATTTTTGCCAGACACACAGCAGGGGAACAGCAGGCGTTACTGAACCCCACAAACACATCAGCGATTGTTTTCATCTGTGCATCTAACACTTCTGAGCAGCAACTGGCGCTGTTGAAGCCCAGGGTCAAGGAGGGTGTAGGCATAAAATATAGAGTTATTGCCTTGTTACGTGGCCATTGCAAATGTATGTACTTCAAACAAGAATAAATGAAGTTTTACTACAACAATAAAATGATAAATTTCAATTACAAGAATATAAAAATATTTATACTTGACAGTCCTCTGTGGTTGATAACGTTTAATGGCTAACTGAAAATATGGTAACAAATTCAAAGCTTTCGAGACTACTCAGGTGTCTTCATCAGGCTAAGAGTAAAGCCAAAAATGAAGAATCACATATTTCTACACACAACAGGACACAGGAATAGCTAAGACAAGTGAGGGAGGGACAAGTGAGGGGAGACCGGCAACAAAAAGGAGAACAAGGATGAATTATCAGCACCACACAATCACAGATAAATTAATGAATTTAGCTGTGGCAAAAGACTTTTGTATGCCCGGTCATAGCATCATGGATATGGAATTACTGTTATTAAAATATAACTTCAAATATGAGAAACGTACAAAGGTTTCAGAATATAAGCTCATCATGACCTTTGACACTGTTAGTGATGGAATGAATAGATCACATGGATTTATGTCATTCTATATCAATTAAGGAATCTGCGTCTATGCCCTTCCAGGGTCATGAAAACCCCAAAAAATACGCCAATGAGAGGGCAATCAAACTTTCTATCCTTATCTAGGAACTGTTCGAATATTTATGTTCATCCCTGTGAGATAATGACAGTTCTGATACACGTCACTTACTTGTCTTACCTATTGCACTATTCCTGTGTCCTGTTGTGTATAGAAATATGTGATGCTTAATTTTTTTAGTTAGTCTTTCCCTGATGAAGAGACGTGAGTAGCCTTGAAAGCTTGCAATTTGTTTCCATCTTTTCAGTTATCCATAAAAAGGTATCAACCACTGCTGACTCTGAAGTCTAAATATTTTTCTATCTACTGGCTAACACGGTACAAAGATACACATGTTTTCTAATTTCAAGAAGGAAAAATAAAGAAAATACAAATATAAACGCATATATGCACATGCCAAAAATAAATGGAACAACACAACACCCAAAAAATTGGTAACAAAATATAGTGTTGTAAATTTAATAATAAAAGTAAATTTTTTTTTTTATGAATAATGCTTAAGGAACGCAATGTTAAACCATAACATAGTGAAGACAATGGATTTTGTAATAGTCACTCATCATCATCATCGCAAATTTTATGTGACAGTCACAGACAATTCAATTATTTAAGTTCATAAAATCGTAACTTTCTATAGCATGTATGACATGTCCAGCATGGACTCATCAATGTGATTGATGACACAATAATGTACAATAAAAAATAAGCATTTAAAAAAACATTAGGCATTGTTTGTCACAATTTAAGTGTGTGCCTGCAAGTGTAGGTGAAACAAAGGCTACGGATAGCAAAGGTATATTCTATGTCTGTATCACACAGTGGACAGCCTCTGATGGGTAATGCCGATGTTATACTGTACGTCAATAAAGTCTGCGGCTGAAATCATGCATTTTTTGCTTGTAGAGTGTTGAAGAGGGTAAAAGAATGTCTGGTTGCGCAAAGCTTTATCCGTCAACACTACCTTCCTACTGTCACGCGTAGGGTAGGGTAGCGTGTGGCAATTAGCTGACTATCAAATGTGAGGTTAGGCTGCGTTATTGCGCACTAGGGACGCCAAAAAAAAGTACAGCAGTAATAATTTAATGTGTAATACTACACCTATGACAAACCAAAAAATTACGTTCCCTCTTTAACAATGTACAAGACTAACAAGCCTAATGGTTGACACTGACTTAATTGAGATACAGTATTACATCAACATTGTCCATGAGTAACTATGCACTGTGATACCTATATACCAGTATTAATTTATATCTCTTGTGGTTGTTTCAACAGCACTTGCAGGTATAAGTACCTATTGTCAGTATGCATGATGCACTTTCTAGATGTAATAATTTATTATTGGACATTATTACCATGTTTACATGCTGGCCATTTCATATATGGTGTTTGAAGTTACAGTTGGCATCAGTATGTGTATTTTATAATGTCTGTCATAAATAAAACTCGTGATGATGATGATGAGGATGTAATGATTCGTACATCCATTGAGTGCATTATCTTACAGGTACAGATAAAGTTCCTTAAAAAGCATTAATTCATAAGTCTGAAATGTACTTTTATGCATTAATTTAAAAATGTGAAGAGTAGACTATGTTTTATTTTTTGTTACCATTTCTAATAGACATGTGCAGATATGCGCTGTGATGACAAATTATTATTTGTCCATATTTGTCATAAAATTTATCATTCTAGGCCTGCAAAACTTCACAATTTCATGTTTTCAGCATAACAAGCAGGGTGACGGCTCTTCCCTATTTGGAGCATGTTGGTCATGTGTTTTTCTGTCCATGTGTCGGGAACAGGAGACTTCTTGCCGTTGACACAGCAGGGGAACAGCTGGCGTTACTGAACCCCACTAACAGTAGAGCTTGTGTTTTGTTCTGTGGACACGACACTTCTGAGCAGCAACTGGCAGTGTTGGAGCCCAGGGAGTAGAGTTCAGGTGGTAGAAAGATGAACATAACAGGAGACATGGATAACGTTGCGAACCAGTTATTTAATCTGAAAACGGACAGACAAATTCTGGCGAGATCCATGCCTTGTTCATTTTCAGAAAAGTAAGCCGGTCTACATTATCGGAGGATAGTCGCATGCGACGGTCTGTTAGTACACCACCTGCAGCACTAAAGACGCGCTCCGATAATACACTGGCAGCAGGGCAAGCCAGCACCTCCAATGCATACTGGCTAAGCTCTGGCCATGTATCCAGCTTAGAGACCCAAAACTTGAATGGGGAAGAGCCATCTGGGAGTACACTGAGAGGCAAAGCCAAGTAGTCTGTCACCATCTGACGGATACGTTGCCTCCCGCTGACTGGAGCCCTCTCGGATGGTGTAGACATTTGTGGCGCTGCCACAAAACTTTGCCACATTTTGAACATACTGGTCTTTCCCTGTGCAGAGGCACTGCGTGTGCTCCCTCTTGTTGCAGAGCTCTCTACACTGCCTCGACGCACAGAGCTGCTTTGTAAAGCAGTAGCAGCAGCAGTGCTCTCGGCAGTAAGGTAGAACATTAGGGATTGCACCAGTGTGTCTTGGTACTCCCGCATTTTACGCTCCCGGTTCAACGGTGTGATGAGGCTTTTGACGTTGTCCCGTAGCGAGGGTCTAGGAGGGTGTACACCCAATAATCAGACGTCGTGAGAATGTGGGCGATGCGGCGGTCGTTTCTTAGGCACTGCAGCATGAAATCAACCATGTGCTGTAGACTCCCAACTGGCAAAGAAACGCTGTCCTCTGCAAGAGGCGTTATCTCTGCCTGCTCTGCATCACCCACCCTCGCTCTACATACTGACTAGAGCGTTGTGTACCTCCCTCTGGAGCGATGTCTTCCTCCTCCATTGACTCCTCCTCCTCATCCTCCTCACAAAGTGAGCCCTGCCCAGCCCTTTGTGAGGAACCACGTTGCGCTGACTTTCCAGAAGGTGATGGAATTTGTGACTCCTCATCCTCCACCTCTTCCAAAACCTCATCCCTTATTGCTTGCAGTGTTTTTTGAAGCAGGCAGATAAGGGGGACAGTCAGGCTGACTAGTGCATCATCTGCACTCGCCATCCGCGTTGACTCATCAAACGCACGCAAAACGTGGCACATGTCCTTCATAGTGGCCCACTCATTAATGGTGAAGTGTGGACGGCGCAAATTGCGTGTTGATTGCGCCTGATGCAGCTGATACTCCATAACTGCTGGCTGCTGCTCACACAACCGCTCCAACATATGTAACGTTGAATTCCACCTGGTGGATACGTCACATATGATGCGATGTTCAGGAAGGCGCAATCTGCGTTGCAGAGCTGCAATGCGCGATCTGGCCATGCTGGAACGTCGCAAGTGAGCGCACTCTAGGCGGACCTTGTGCAGCAGTGCATCAAGATCCGGATAGTCCCTCAAAAAACTCTGCACGACCAAGTTGAGCACATGTGCCAGACATGGTATGTGAGTGAGGTTGCCAAGGCCCAGAGCTGCCACCAGATTTCGGCCATTGTCACACACTACCAAGCCTGGCTGGAGATTCGCTGGCAAAAACCACACGTCGCTCTCCTGCTTGATGGCATTCCAGACCTCCTGCGCTGTGTGGCTTCGATTCCCCATGGGAATTAATTTCAGAACGGCCTGTTGCCGTTTGGCCACGGCTGTGCTCATATCGGTCGCATCAGGTAAGCGTCCACGGGTCCATGTGGAGGTAGACCGTGACGGCTCCTGCAGCGATGATTCTGAGGAACTGGAGTAGGAGGAGGAGTCAATGTGGACAGACTTGATTCCGGCAATCCTTGGAGTTGGCAGAACACGTACAGCGCCACTCGCAAGATCTGTACCCGGCTCCACAACATTCACCCAATGGGCAGTGAGTGAAAGGTATCGTCCCTGGCCATGGGTACTGGTCCACGCATCGGTGGTCAGGTGGACCTTGCTACTGACGGCGTTTAGTAGCGCATGTTTAATTTTTGCCTCAACATGCTTTTGCAGACCAGGGACGGCTTGCCTGCTGAAATAAAATCGGCTGGGCACATTGTATTGTGGGACTGCCAATGCCATTAATTCACGGAAACTGTCAGTCTCCACCAGCCTGAATGACAGCATTTCAAGGGACAGGAGTTTTGCAATGACAGCATTCAGAGCCTGTGCTCGTGGATGGTTTGCCGAGTATGGCCGTCTTTTATCCCATGCCTGTGCTACCGATGGCTGTTTTGTGGCCTGGGTGTGTGAGGATGACAGGGAACTTGCACCTGTGGGTGGAATAACACTGTGTCTCTGGACAACAGTGACAGAGGTTCTTCCATGGCGATCCTTTGAGGAAGCCTTACCAGCTGTGTGTGAACTGGAGGAAGAGGCTCCAACAGGAGCTGAAGATGTAGGTGCTGCTGTAGGTTGGCCTACATCTCCAGTGTGTCTTTGTAACTCAACAAAGTGCTTTGACCGCACATGTTTCCACATATTTGTTGTATTAAGGTTACTGACACTTTTACCTCTTTTAATTTTTTGATTACACAGCTTGCATTTGACATAGCAAATATCATCTGCAACTGTATCAAAAAAGGACCACGCAGAGCAAGTCCTGGGAGCGCCCGGTTTGGCTGTTGTAAGAGAACTGCTCCGAACGGGTGCCAAACTGGAGGCTACAGGCAAGCGAGTCTGCAGCCTACCTCTCCCTACTGTTTGGACCGTTGGTGCAATCTCTTCCTCAGAGCTGCTCCCACCACCTTCCTGTTCCTCACGCCATGTTGGGTCTTGGACCTCATCATCTCCACCACTACCCTCTTCCAACACCTGCTGTTGTTGGGTGGTCTGGCCAGCACCATGCTCAACAGAAACTGGCAACTGAGTCTCATCATCATCAGATGCGTTCTGCGGTGTGCTGACCATCGGCACTGGCTCACCCGCCTCTTCAGATTCAGAGAGACACAGCTGTTGCGCATCACTGCATACTGCCTCTTCTTCACATTCCAGAATGCTGCTTGGCTGGGCCCCTGTTTCCAAGCCAACAGATTCTGAGAACAGAAGCAGAGACTCAGCTGGCTCCTGTACAGAGCTCTCTGACTGCCTGGGCAATTTGGCAGGCGGTGAAGAGACTGATGGTTGTTCAACAGTGCTGTGGTCCTGAGAGGAGGTGGAAGGTATTGAAGTCGATGCATTGGCTGCCATCCAACCAACAACGGCTTCAATTTGTTCTTCACGCAGCAGGGGGGTACGCTGAGCTCCTACAAAAGTGCGCATAAAGGAACGCTCACGGGGAAAACTGGTGGATGCTGTGTCACTGGGTGCGGCAGCAGCCACAGAATCCCCACGTCCTCTCCCTGCTGCAAATCCACGGCCTCGACCACGACCACGTGCCTTACTCACTGACTTCTTCATCTTGGTAGATTGATAAAGAAAGTCAGAAAAGTTAAGGCCTAAGTGTGGTTATTCCTCACAGACTACAGTGAACCCTGCAGACAACTGTTCAGTATCTGTGAAAGGCCCCTTTGTGTACTTCTATAGTGTTTGCAACCAATGTATTGTATACGGATGGAAGCGCGTCACACTAATAGATTAGATTTTTTTCCACTAAAATGGAGCAGCACCAATTAGAGAAAAATGTGAAGGATGAGGCAGTGACACACGCTCAGCAGACTACAACCGGCAGTGGTTGAAGTACAAACTGGAGCGTAATCTGCACTCACAAAATGAAAAGCTCACAGACTACAGTGAACACTGAAACACAACTATTCACTATCTGTGAAAAGCTCCTTTGTGTACTTCTATAGTGTTTGCAACCAATGTATTGTATACGGATGGAAGCGCGTCACACTAATAGATTAGATTTTTTTCCACTAAAATGGAGCAGCACCAATTAGAGAAAAATGTGAAGGATGAGGCAGTGACACACGCTCAGCAGACTACAACCGGCAGTGGTTGAAGTACAAACTGGAGCGTAATCTGCACTCACAAAATGAAAAGCTCACAGACTACAGTGAACACTGAAACACAACTATTCACTATCTGTGAAAAGCTCCTTTGTGTACTTCTATAGTGTTTGCAACCAATGTATTGTATACGGATGGAAGCGCGTCACACTAATAGATTAGATTTTTTTCCACTAAAATGGAGCAGCACCAATTAGAGAAAAATGTGAAGGATGAGGCAGTGACACACGCTCAGCAGACTACAACCGGCAGTGGTTGAAGTACAAACTGGAGCGTAATCTGCACTCACAAAATGAAAAGCTCACAGACTACAGTGAACACTGAAACACAACTATTCACTATCTGTGAAAAGCTCCTTTGTGTACTTCTATAGTGTTTGCAACCAATGTATTGTATACGGATGGAAGCGCGTCACACTAATAGATTAGATTTTTTTCCACTAAAATGGAGCAGCACCAATTAGAGAAAAATGTGAAGGATGAGGCAGTGACACACGCTCAGCAGACTACAACCGGCAGTGGTTGAAGTACAAACTGGAGCGTAATCTGCACTCACAAAATGAAAAGCTCACAGACTACAGTGAACACTGAAACACAACTATTCACTATCTGTGAAAAGCTCCTTTGTGTACTTCTATAGTGTTTGCAACCAATGTATTGTATACGGATGGAAGCGCGTCACACTAATAGATTAGATTTTTTTCCACTAAAATGGAGCAGCACCAATTAGAGAAAAATGTGAAGGATGAGGCAGTGACACACGCTCAGCAGACTACAACCGGCAGTGGTTGAAGTACAAACTGGAGCGTAATCTGCACTCACAAAATGAAAAGCTCACAGACTACAGTGAACACTGAAACACAACTATTCACTATCTGTGAAAAGCTCCTTTGTGTACTTCTATAGTGTTTGCAACCAATGTATTGTATACGGATGGAAGCGCGTCACACTAATAGATTAGATTTTTTTCCACTAAAATGGAGCAGCACCAATTAGAGAAAAATGTGAAGGATGAGGCAGTGACACACGCTCAGCAGACTACAACCGGCAGTGGTTGAAGTACAAACTGGAGCGTAATCTGCACTCACAAAATGAAAAGCTCACAGACTACAGTGAACACTGAAACACAACTATTCACTATCTGTGAAAAGCTCCTTTGTGTACTTCTATAGTGTTTGCAACCAATGTATTGTATACGGATGGAAGCGCGTCACACTAATAGATTAGATTTTTTTCTAATATAATGGAGCTGCACCAATTCCACTAAATAAAATAAAAAAAAAAGAGTCAGTGACACGTGCAGATGCCTACAAACAGCGGTGGATGCAGAGCAAACTGCAGCGTCACCTGCACTGTCACACACACACCTTGCACAGAGCTGTTAAAACAACACTGGCAAAATGAAGCTTTACACAGCGGTTGGTAAACTAGCCTGCCTCAAGCACAGTAGTACACAAAATCGCAATATCTAACTGTCCCTCAGAGTGAGCAGAGTAGCGTTCTGTCCCTTACTGAGTTCACAGCACAGTGACGCTAAAATGGCGGCGGCGCCTTTTATAGTGCATTCTGACATCATTTCAGCAGCCAATCACAGCCATGCCATTAGTTAAGATGACCGCAGCATTACAGGATGTGCCCACACTTCGTAGGATTCCTCATTGGCTGACTAAAATCACATTGCCTCTCAAAGAATTATGGAACTTCCGATTCCGGTATACGATATGGAAAAAGTATCGGAATTAAGTATCGGAATTCCGATAACGCGAATATCGGCCGATACCCGATACTTGCGGTATCGGAATGCTCAACACTACCCCTGGCTGATCCCATTCAAGCACTGCTCTCACCTTTTCAGGGTTCATACGGAAACCGGAGGCTGACACCAAAAAACCCAAAAACTGAAGTTCCTGTACGGCAAATACACACTTCTCCAGTTTGGCGTATAGTTTATTGTCTCGCAAGATCTGCAACACCTGTCTCACATGCTCCTGATGAGACACAAGATCTGGCGAGTAAATTAAAATGTCGTCCAAATATACAACCACAAACAGCCCCACAAGGTGACGAAAAATGTCATTAACAAAATGTTGGAATACTGCTGGTGCAGTAGTCAGACCAAAAGGCATGACAAGGTTCTCATAATGTCCCTCCGGCGTGTTAAACGCCGTTTTCCACTCATCCCCCTCTTTTATCCTAATCAGATTATACGCCCCCCTGAGATCCAATTTAGAGAACCATTTGGCGCCAACAATTTGATTGAAGAGATCAGGAATAAGAGGGAGTGGATACGGATCTCGAACAGTAATCCGATTAAGTTCGCGGAAATCCAAGCAAGGGCGTAGGCCTCCATCTTTCTTCTTCACAAAGAAGAACCCCGCGGCTACTGGGGAAGATGAAGGTCTAATATGCCCTTTGGCCAGACTTTCAGAAATATAATCTTTCATAGCCTGCCTCTCAGGACCAGAAAGATTATACAACCTAGCTTTAGGCAACTTAGCATCAGGAAGGAGATTAATAGAGCAGTCATACACGCGATCAGGAGGCAACTCCTGACACCCCTCCTCAGAGAAAACATCCCCAAAATCCTCCAAAAAAGGAGGCAATGTACTAGGCACGACCGCACTGATGACTGTGTTCATGCAGTTGCTTTTGCAAAACTCACCCCATTGGCTTATTTCTCTGGACTGCCAATTAATCACAGGGTTATGTTTAACCAACCAAGGAAGTCCCAACACAATGGGAGTAGGTAGACCCTCCAACACATAACAAGATAATTGTTCCCTATGTATTGCCCCTACCCGAAGGTCAATGTTATGAACCTCATGAACAAAGCTACCTTGGCCGAGAGGCCTGGCGTCAATGGAGAATATAGGGATCGGTTTGACCAATACACTCAGATGCATACCTTGAGCCTGAGCAAACTGAGCGTCAACCAGATTAGCCCCGGAACCACTATCAAGAAGAACAGACAATCTCTCCACTCTCGTACCAACCACCACCTCCACTGGTACAAGGAACTGAGAAGAACTGGCGGATGAAATACATACTCCCAGGTTGTCGTCCACCACACAACCTGGGATTAACAGTTTTCCGGCGACTTTTGGCTCAACAAGGCACGGGATGGACATTCTCCAACAAAATGTCCCTCTTTCCCGCAGAAAAAACATCTTCTAGTCCTGCGGCGTACCGCCAATCCCCTCCTACGAAATGATGTCCCTCCCAACTGCATAGGCTCATCCGAACAGACAAGGGGAACCTCAACATAAGGGACTTTAGTGGTAGGTGGAGAAACAACAGGGAGTGGGGTTACCTCACCCCTCTCCCGAAGCCGTCTATCAGTATGGATAGCTAAGGCCATAGCAGCCTCCAGTGAATGAGGAGACTCATACTGAGCCAAAACGTCTTTTAATTTGTCAGAAAGCCCATGACAAAACTGGCTCCTAAGAGCTGGGTCATTCCACTGAGTATCTGTGGCCCATCTACGAAACTCAGAAGCAAATTCCTCTGCAGGACGATCTCCCTGCTGTATCTTACGTAATTTTGTCTCAGCAAGAGAGACCCGATCTGGGTCATCATATACCAATCCCAGGGCAGTAAAAAATTGATCTACAGACAGTAGAGCCGGGATCCCGGAGGAAGGGAAAATTCCCCCAGGATTGAGGGTCCCCTTGCAGAAGTGAGATAACAATTCCCACTCTCTGCTCATCACTCCCTGATGATCGAGGCCGAAGCCGAAAATACAATTTACATGCCTCCCGGAAGGTGAAAAATTTGTCTCGCCCACCAGTGAACCTGTCCGGGAGAGCTACTTTAGGTTCAACTCTGGTTTGCTCCAGGGGAGACAAAACTTTGGACTTAATGTCCGTCAGCTCCATGGATAATCCCTGCAACTGCAGAGCCAGCTGGGCTACTGGATCCATGGTAACTGGAGATAATTTTTATGGCCAGTGAAAATGTCACGCTGTCTAATGATATGTATACAATGTCAGTAAACTATTAATACAGGAACAACACTCTATACAACAACTAGTATAGCAACATCAGCATGTAAGTATAGAATAGATTTACCTGACACGATATCTGCTGAACTCAGGGTTAATCTTGAGGACTTGATGAGCTGAAGCAGGAAAGAGGTGGACCGGGATCTAACCTGACACTAAACTGGGGTCCAAACTAATCCCTCACCTTGGAGGTACTGATAATGGTTCAGAGGTCCAAGTCTCCAACCTAACCCTGTCTCCTATCAGACCCTGAACCCTGTAATCAGTCCTAAGAAGGATCCTGACTACCACCAAAGGGATATGGGCTGATCTCAGCTAAATACACAGATTAGACATATAAGACAGACAGGATAACACTCGCTTGCATACACACTCAAACACCAAAGGAACATAAATGGTCTGGGAAATAAACTCTAACCAAGTTGAGCTTAGAACAACTAAGGAGCTCACAACTAAAGTCTATACAGATTCATTCCTATCTGTGGTCTGCATGAAGGTTTCACTGGCAACTCCCCAAGCAGACAACCAGGAATTTAAAGGAAACCAATCAACAAATAATCAATTGCAGCCGGGAGAAACTGCACCCAGTCCCAGCACCGAGCACAGACAGAATTAACTCCCTAGCTGCCAAACACAAAGAAACAGCAGATCAGCTGTGAGAAGTCAAAATGTGCAACCGCGACGATCTTCGTGGCAATGCACACATGACAGTAGCGCGCTGTGGCAGTAAGTGCGAACTCTGTTAATCCCCAGAGCCGCTAACGGGAATGCCACAGCGCTATATGGCGATAAGTGCGAACTCACTTAGCTTCAGTGAGCCGCAAAGTAAAACGCTAGGGCGCTGAACCAGCGTTATAAAGCGAACCCTGTTGTGTCACAGAGCCGCTGAGAAAAAGACTGTGTCCTGTTAACACCACAGGGATACACAGATAACTGCTGTGCGGATAGCAGTCCGTGATCATGCAGACAGCCACACAATCAAGCAATTTCCTCACCGGAGAAGCCGGTATTCTAGGGGCTTATTTTAGCCAAGCCCTAACCACTTGCACTCAAATCTCCTCACCTGAGGTGCCGGTATTCTAGGGGCTTATTTCAGCCGAGCCCTAACCACATGCGTGCATGATCACACTGGCGCAAAGCACATAATGCAATTGATACTAGCGCATGGCAGCCCAGCCATGCCACCCCTTTATAGCAACAGCTACAGGACCTGTCAGAAACAAGGACCAATGAAACTGTTCCAGAACACCAGTAGTCACAGGACCTTCCTGGCGGACCAATAGGAGCTGCTGCAGTACCTGAGCATGTGACACCTGATCTCCAATGAGAGATCTCACCCTGGGCATGCTCAGAAGGGGAAAACAAGGACTTTGTCCTAAAGACGTCTGCTCGCCGCTAACCAGTACTGGCCACAATAGCAGAGCCTGGAGAGGCAGCAGTAATCCTCAGCACACTGTTAGACTGGGTAAGACGCTGGGACTGACATTTAAGCTGAGCAGAGTCCACTGTGGCCGAAGATGGATGCGAGACCGCAGACAGATGGCTCAAGGTTCCCCTTGTGCAGAAGCTGAAACTCAACCCCTAACACTAACCCAAATGTTAATAAATACTTTTTTTATTTTATTATTTTTCGCTAACTAAGGGGGTGATAAAGGGGGGTTTGATTTACTATTTAGAGTGGGTTTTTATAGTGGGTTTTTATGTTTGGCAGCTGTCACACACTAAAAGACTCTTTTTATTGCAAAAAATAATTTTTGCATCACCACATTTTGAGAGCTATAATTCTTCCATATTTTGGCCCACAAAGTCATGTGAGGTCTTATTTTTTGCGGGACGAGTTGACGTTTTTATTGGTACCATTTTTGTGCACATGACATTTTTTGATCACTTTTTATTACGATTTTAGTGAGGCAGAATGATTTTTGTGAGCGCACTGTGGCAGTAGTGCGAACTTGTTAATCCCCAGAGCCGCTAACGGGAATGCCACAGCGCTATATGGCAATAAGTGCGAACTCACTTAGCTTCAGTGAGCCGCAAAGTAAAATGCTAGGGCGCTGAACCAGCGTTATAAAGCGAACCCTGTTGCATCACAGAGCCGCTGAGAAAAAGACTGTGTCCTGTTAGACTCACAGGGAACACAGATGACTGCTAAGCGTATTGCAGTCTGAGGTTATGCAGACAGAACACAAGCAACAATCTCCTCACCGGAGTAGCCGGTATTCTGATGGCGTTTTCAGCCGAGCCCTGAACTCGTGCATACAATCTCCTCACCGGAGGTGCCGGTATTCTAGGGCTTATTTCAACCAGACCTAACCACATGCATACATGACCACACTGGCACAAGCACGTAACAGATTTGATACTAGCGCATGGTGGCCCAGCCATGCCACCCTTTTATAGTAACAGCTACAGGACCTGCCAGAAAAAGGACCAATGAGAAACTGTTCCAAAACACATGTAGTTTCAGGACCTTCCTTGTGGACCAATAGGAGCTGCTGCAGTACCTGAGCATGTGACCCCTGATCTCCAATGAGAGATCTTACCCTGGGCATGCTCAGAAGGGGAAGGACTTGGTCCTAAAGACGTATGCTCCAGCACTGGCTATAATAGAAGATCCAGGAAAGGCAGCAGCAAGTTTCTGCACAGTATTGGAATGGGCAAGACGCTGGGACCGACGTTTCTGCTGAGCAGGCTCCACTGTGGCTGGAGACGGATGGGGGACCGCAGTGGGAATGGCTTGAGATTCCCTTTGTGCAGCATTGGGAACTCGAGCCCTAACACTAGTGGGACAATTTAATAGGACATGTTGTTACGGACGCGGCAATACCAAATATGTGTACTTTTATTGTTTACATTTTTTTTTAATTCAAATATTGATTTAATGATAGAATAAATATAGATTTTTTTATTATTATTTTTCATTATTTTTTAAAATATTTTTTCCAATTATTTTAATTTTTTTTAATTTAATTCATAGTTTTACACTTTGTCCCACTATGGGACAGTCATTTTCTGCAGGCTGATCGCTTCTATAGCATGCAGATCTGTATGCTATAGAAGCTGTCAGTGCTGCAGCTTCAATACACTGACCTGAGAGACTTCCTGGTCACTACTGCACATGACAGGAAGCCTCTCAGGCCTGGAGACCCATCATGACGACATCGGGTCTCCATTGCAGCGATCGGGACCTCATGTCATGCACCGGGGTCAGGCCCAGATTGATAAACTGCCCAACCAGCCATTTTCCCATTGGGCCGTGATGTGTTTGACTCCTGTGGGCCACTGGCTTGCGGCACCTGCTCATCTGGCCACCGCCGATGCGGTCACTGGCCCGTTTTAAATTCCTGTTGCCGGCCCTTTAAATCTGCAGGCACTGCGGTTTTACAGGTGCGCGCACTCCCGCAAGCATCAGTCAGTGGGGGGCACAGGGGGTTAAGAATGCGTGGCATAGCTGACACACGTCAGGATGTTCTTTGTGGGTGGAGACAGCACGCTCTGTTCTCCTGCCCCAGGCTGCAGCGCTGAAGGTATAAAGACATCAGGCCTACCAGCACGTGCCTGCAATAATCACAGGATTGGATACCCTCAGTCAGTGACAGTCAGGGACCTGTGTGAGTGAGTGACTGTGAGAGTGTAATACTGTACTCCCAGCCCAGAAACATGTTAAATTAAAATACATCAGTGTCATGTGTGCATTGCCACGAAGATCGTCGCGGTTGCACATTTTGACTTCTCACAGCTGATCTGCTGTTTCTTTGTGTTTGGCAGCTAGGGAGTTAATTCTGTCTGTGCTCGGTGCTGGGACTGGGTGCAGTTTCTCCCGGCTGCAATTGATTATTTGTTGATTGGTTTCCTTTAAATTCCTGGTTGTCTGCTTGGGGAGTTGCCAGTGAAACCTTCATGCAGACTACAGATAGGAATGAATCTGTATAGACTTTAGTTGTGAGCTCCTTAGTTGTTCTAAGCTCAACTTGGTTAGAGTTTATTTCCCAGACCATTTATGTTCCTTTGGTGTTTGAGTGTGTATGCAAGCGAGTGTTATCCTGTCTGTCTTATATGTCTAATCTGTGTATTTAGCTGAGATCAGCCCATATCCCTTTGGTGGTAGTCAGGATCCTTCTTAGGACTGATTACAGGGTTCAGGGTCTGATAGGAGACAGGGTTAGGTTGGAGACTTGGACCTCTGAACCATTATCAGTACCTCCAAGGTGAGGGATTAGTTTGGACCCCAGTTTAGGGTCAGGTTAGATCCCGGTCCACCTCTTTCCTGTTTCAGCTCATCAAGTCCTCAAGATTAACCCTGAGTTCAGCAGATATCGTGTCAGGTAAATCTATTCTATACTTACATGCTGATGTTGCTATACTAGTTGTTGTATAGAGTGTTGTTCCTGTATTAATAGTTTACTGACATTGTATACATATCATTAGACAGCGTGACATTTTCACTGGCCATAAAAATTATCTCCAGTTACCATGGATCCAGTAGCCCAGCTGGCTCTGCAGTTGCAGGGATTATCCATGGAGCTGACGGACATTAAGTCCAAAGTTTTGTCTCCCCTGGAGCAAACCAGAGTTGAACCTAAAATAGCTCTCCCGGACAGGTTCACTGGTGGGCGAGACAAATTTTTCACCTTCCGGGAGGCATGTAAATTGTATTTTCGGCTTCGGCCTCGATCATCAGGGAGTGAGGAGCAGAGAGTGGGAATTGTTATCTCACTTCTGCAAGGGGACCCTCAATCCTGGGCATTTTCCCTTCCTCCGGGATCCCCGGCTCTACTGTCTGTAGATCAATTTTTTACTGCCCTGGGATTGGTATATGATGACCCAGATCGGGTCTCTCTTGCTGAGACAAAATTACGTAAGATACAGCAGGGAGATCGTCCGGCGGAGGAATTTGCTTCTGAGTTTCGTAGATGGGCCACAGATACTCAGTGGAATGACCCAGCTCTTAGGAGCCAGTTTTGTCATGGGCTTTCTGATAAATTAAAAGACGTTTTGGCTCAGTATGAGTCTCCTCATTCACTGGAGGCTGCTATGGCCTTAGCTATCCGTACTGATAGACGGCTTCGGGAGAGGGGTGAGGTAACCCCACTCCCTGTTGTTTCTCCACCTACCACTAAAGTCCCTTATGTTGAGGTTCCCCTTGTCTGTTCGGATGAGCCTATGCAGTTGGGAGGGACATCATTTCGTAGGAGGGGATTGGCGGTACGCCGCAGGACTAGAAGATGTTTTTTCTGCGGGAAAGAGGGACATTTTGTTGGAGAATGTCCATCCCGTGCCTTGTTGAGCCAAAAGTCGCCGGAGAACTGTTAATCCCAGGTTGTGTGGTGGACGACAACCTGGGAGTATGTATTTCATCCGCCAGTTCTTCTCAGTTCCTTGTACCAGTGGAGGTGGTGGTTGGTACGAGAGTGGAGAGATTGTCTGTTCTTCTTGATAGTGGTTCCGGGGCTAATCTGGTTGACGCTCAGTTTGCTCAGGCTCAAGGTATGCATCTGAGTGTATTGGTCAAACCGATCCCTATATTCTCCATTGACGCCAGGCCTCTCGGCCAAGGTAGCTTTGTTCATGAGGTTCATAACATTGACCTTCGGGTAGGGGCAATACATAGGGAACAATTATCTTGTTATGTGTTGGAGGGTCTACCTACTCCCATTGTGTTGGGACTTCCTTGGTTGGTTAAACATAACCCTGTGATTAATTGGCAGTCCAGAGAAATAAGCCAATGGGGTGAGTTTTGCAAAAGCAACTGCATGAACACAGTCATCAGTGCGGTCGTGCCTAGTACATTGCCTCCTTTTTTGGAGGATTTTGGGGATGTTTTCTCTGAGGAGGGGTGTCAGGAGTTGCCTCCTGATCGCGTGTATGACTGCTCTATTAATCTCCTTCCTGATGCTAAGTTGCCTAAAGCTAGGTTGTATAATCTTTCTGGTCCTGAGAGGCAGGCTATGAAAGATTATATTTCTGAAAGTCTGGCCAAAGGGCATATTAGACCTTCATCTTCCCCAGTAGCCGCGGGGTTCTTCTTTGTGAAGAAGAAAGATGGAGGCCTACGCCCTTGCTTGGATTTCCGCGAACTTAATCGGATTACTGTTCGAGATCCGTATCCACTCCCTCTTATTCCTGATCTCTTCAATCAAATTGTTGGCGCCAAATGGTTCTCTAAATTGGATCTCAGGGGGGCGTATAATCTGATTAGGATAAAAGAGGGGGATGAGTGGAAAACGGCGTTTAACACGCCGGAGGGACATTATGAGAACCTTGTCATGCCTTTTGGTCTGACTACTGCACCAGCAGTATTCCAACATTTTGTTAATGACATTTTTCGTCACCTTGTGGGCTGTTTGTGGTTGTATATTTGGACGACATTTTAATTTACTCGCCAGATCTTGTGTCTCATCAGGAGCATGTGAGACAGGTGTTGCAGATCTTGCGAGACAATAAACTATACGCCAAACTGGAGAAGTGTGTATTTGCCGTACAGGAACTTCAGTTTTTGGGTTTTTTGGTGTCAGCCTCCGGTTTCCGTATGGACCCTGAAAAGGTGAGAGCAGTGCTTGAATGGGATCAGCCAGGGGATCTTAAGGCTCTGCAGCGTTTTTTGGGGTTTGCTAACTACTACCGGAAATGTATTTGTAATTTCTCATCTGTCGTCAAACCTCTCACTGACATGACAAGAAAAGGGACGGATTTTTCTAAATGGTCGGACAAAGCTTGCCAAGCCTTTTCCTCTTTGAAGAAATGTTTTGCTTCGGCACCCGTTCTCATCCAACCAGATGCATCTCAGCCGTTCATTGTGGAGGTGGATGCGTCTGACATAGGGGTGGGTGCTATATTGTCCCAGGGTCCGTCCCCTGGTAAATGGCATCCGTGCGCTTTCTTTTCTAAGAAATTGTCGTCCGCCGAAAGGAATTATGATATCGGCAATAGGGAACTTTTGGCCATTAAGTTAGCTTTTGAAGAATGGCGTCACTTTTTGGAGGGGGCAGTCCACCCGGTTACCGTTATTTCTGATCACAAGAACCTGTTGTATTTGGAATCCGCTAAGCGGCTGTATTTTCTGAGCTTGAGGAGGAGGTGTTAGAGGCTCAGGGGGACGCCCCTGCAGGACCTCCAGGGAGACTGTTTGTCCCAAATCTGTTGAGACAAAAGGTTATTGAGGCACATCATAATTCTGCTCTAGCAGGACATCCAGGGAGTAAGGCTACTTTAGATCTCCTTTCTCGCCGGTTTTGGTGGCCTAATGCTAATAAAGATGTTATAACTTTTGTCGCGTCATGTGGGGTGTGTGCTCGCTCTAAAACCCCTCATACCCGTCCGTCTGGGACCCTTTTACCCTTGAAACTTCCGGAGCGTCCATGGACTCATTTATCTATGGACTTCATTACGGACCTTCCTCCGTCGTCAGGGAATACTGTCATACTGGTGGTTGTTGACAGGTTCAGTAAGATGGCACATTTCGTTGCTCTTCCTGCACTCCCTAATGCTAAAACTCTGGCGCAGGTGTTCATTAGGGAGATCGTTAGACTTCATGGGTTGCCTTCTGATGTGGTGTCAGATAGGGGGTCTCAGTTTGTGTCCAAATTTTGGAGGGCATTTTGTTTACGTCGGGGGATGCAATTGTCATTTTCCTCGGCTTTTCATCCGCAGACCAATGGTCAGACAGAGCGTCTGAATCAGAGCTTAGAGACATATCTCCGGTGTTTTGTTTCAGAGAACCAAGAGGACTGGTCTTCTTTCTTGCCTCTGGCAGAGTTTGCTCTTAACAACAGGCGGAGCGAGTCCACTGGTAAGTCCCCGTTTTTTGGGGCATATGGTTTCCATCCCCAGTTTTGTACTTTCAATGGGGGGGGCCCTTCTGGGGTTCCTGAGGAGGAGCGTTTCTCGTCGTCACTTGCTTCTGTGTGGAGAGGTGTATTGAATAATCTGAGTGCGATGGGGAACCGTTACAAACGTATGGCTGATAGGAGGAGAGTTTCTGGTCCAGATCTGAATGTGAACGATCTGGTATGGTTGTCTACCAGGAATATAAAATTTAAGGTGCCCTCCTGGAAACTGGGTCCCAGATTCATCGGGCCGTACAGGATCAGTTCCATAATTAATCCTGTGGCATTTCGTCTGGACCTCCCTCCTACGTTTAAAATTCATAATGTGTTCCACAAGTCATTACTTAAAAGGTATGTGGCACCAGTCATACCGTCACCTCTACCTCCTCCTCCTGTGTTGGTCAATGGTAACTTGGAATTTCAAGTATCAAAGATCATTGACTCACGTCTGAATCGCCGGTCCCTTCAGTACTTGGTGCATTGGAAGGGGTATGGTCCAGAGGAGAGGACGTGGGTCCCTGCGTCTGATGTTAACGCAGATCATTTGGTTCGGACCTTCCACAGAACTCACCCGGGCAGGCCTGGCCCTGAGGGTCCGGAGGCCCCTCGTAGAAGGGGGGGTACTGTCATGTGTGCATTGCCACGAAGATCGTCGCGGTTGCACATTTTGACTTCTCACAGCTGATCTGCTGTTTCTTTGTGTTTGGCAGCTAGGGAGTTAATTCTGTCTGTGCTCGGTGCTGGGACTGGGTGCAGTTTCTCCGGCTGCAATTGATTATTTGTTGATTGGTTTCCTTTAAATTCCTGGTTGTCTGCTTGGGGAGTTGCCAGTGAAACCTTCATGCAGACCACAGATAGGAATGAATCTGTATAGACTTTAGTTGTGAGCTCCTTAGTTGTTCTAAGCTCAACTTGGTTAGAGTTTATTTCCCAGACCATTTATGTTCCTTTGGTGTTTGAGTGTGTATGCAAGCGAGTGTTATCCTGTCTGTCTTATATGTCTAATCTGTGTATTTAGCTGAGATCAGCCCATATCCCTTTGGTGGTAGTCAGGATCCTTCTTAGGACTGATTACAGGGTTCAGGGTCTGATAGGAGACAGGGTTAGGTTGGAGACTTGGACCTCTGAACCATTATCAGTACCTCCAAGGTGAGGGATTAGTTTGGACCCCAGTTTAGGGTCAGGTTAGATCCCGGTCCACCTCTTTCCTGTTTCAGCTCATCAAGTCCTCAAGATTAACCCTGAGTTCAGCAGATATCGTGTCAGGTAAATCTATTCTTTACTTACATGCTGATGTTGCTATACTAGTTGTTGTATAGAGTGTTGTTCCTGTATTAATAGTTTACTGACATTGTATACATATCATTAGACAGCGTGACAATCAGCCCCAGCACCTGGAACCTGGGCTGATGCATATACAGGTGCTGGGCTGCAATGGGACTGGTATATACAGGTGCTAGGCTCAGTGGGCAGAGGGGCTGGTGGTCATGATATATATGATATATATACAGGTGGTGCTGGGCTCAGTGGGCTGGGGCTGGACCTGGTGATGATGTATATACAGGTGGTGCTGGGCTCAGTGGGCTGAGGCTGGACCTGGTGATGATGTATATACAGGTGGTGCTGGGCTCAGTGGGCTGGGGCCGGTGATTATGTATATACAGGAGATGCTGGGCCCAGTGGGCTGGGGCTGGTGAAGATGTATATACAGGTGCTGGGCTCAGTGAGCTCGGGCTGGTGATGATATATATACAGGTGCTGGGCTCAGTGGTCTGGTGATGATGTATATACAGGTACTGGGCTCAGTAGGCTGTTGATGTATATACAGGTGCTGGGCTCAGTGGGCTGGTGATGATGTGTATACAGGTATGGGGCTCATTATACTGTATAGGTTATTATATGGGGAACTGTTGTGAATGTGTTAGAAATGAATTCTGAGCAGAAGCTCCCTCTGGTGGTTGCAGACAGTGCTGAACCATTCAATGAGGATTGGCAATCAGGAATTACAGACTGGCTGGATATAAGGGAGGTTCCCTCCCATCATGGTTGCCGGTGATCAATTGTTCTTGTCTCAACGTTGTTTCCTGGTTTTCTTGGAAGCTTGCTGAGTCTTGCCTCTTCTCCTGCTCTCAGATAAGATATTTTCTGTTTTTTGTTTTTGTGCTTACCATTTGCATATTTCTCTGCATTTCTGTGAGGTTAGCCAGGTTTCCCCCCCCCCCGGGGGTTTGGGCTCCTCTCAGTTCCTCTGGAGCCACTGTTATTTGTTCATTTGCCTTTTCCAGTTTTTTCAGTGGCTGCGGCTTTGTTTTGTTATACCAGAGAACTAATTTAGGTGGTAGAGGTCATATGATCTCAGGTGTTTTTGCAATTAGTAGCGTTGGCTTTTTTTTAGGGTTTTTTTGGATTGCAGTAAGTATCCTTCCTATCCGTTTCTGTCTAGGCAGATTGGGCCCCAACGTTTGCTCATACTATTTTCTGTCTGTGTCTGTATTTCCTCTTGTCTAACCGCCATTACATGTTTGGGGGCTTCCTATGTTCTTTGGGGATCTGCTCCGGGGCAGATAGCTTTCCTCTTTCTATCTTTAGGTGTAGTTAACCTCTCAGGCTGTGTCGAGGCGTCTAGGACCAACATAGGAACGCTCCACGGCTGCCTTTAGTTGTGGTGGTTAGTCAGGGTACTGCAATCCAGTAGATTCCAACCTATCTGGTGTATTGCCGTTTTTGCCTGCTCTCCTCAGCTACCAAATCATAACAGTATCACCGGACAAACTGAAAATTATATGGTACTCACAGAATGTGGCTTATTATTCTGTATGGAGCAATATATGGGGCTCATTATTCTGTATGGAGCAATATATGAGGTTCATTATACTGTATGGAGCACTATATGGTACCCAAAATACTGTGTGGAGCAATATATAGGGCTCATACTATATGGAGCAATATATGGGGCTCATTATTCTGTATGGAGCAATATATGGGGCTCATTATACTGTTTGGAGCACTATATGGTACCCAAAATACTGTGTGGAGCAATATATGGGGCTCATTATACTGTATGGAGCAATATATGGGGCATGTTGTTCTGTATGGCGCCCTATGTGGTGCCCATAATACTGTATGGAGGACTATGTGGTGCCCATAATACTGTATGGAGCAATATATGTGGCTTATTATTCTGTATGGAGCAATATATGGGGTTCATTATACTGTATGGAGCACTATATGGTACCCAAAATACTGTGTGGAGCAATATATGGGGCTCATTATACTGTATGGAGCAATATATGGGGCTCATTATTCTGTATGGAGCACTATGTGGTGCCCATAATACTGTATGGAGCAATATATGGGGCTCATTATACGGTATGGAGCAATATATTGGGCTCATTATGCTACATGGAGCAATATTTGGGGCTCATTATACTGTATGGAGCATTATGTGGTGCCCAGAATACTGTATGGAGGACTATGTGGTGCCCATAATACCGTATGGAGCAATATATTGGGCTCATTATACTGTATGGAGCTATATATGGGGCTCATTATACTGTATGTAGCACTATGTGGTGCCCAGAATACTGTATGGATGACTATACTGTCTGATTTATGACCTATTGTAGAATGTACAATAGTTATCACTCATGTAATGTAAGAAGTGAAATCTTTGGCATTGTGTACCTGTATTTCTCTGCTGTATCTGTGCATTATGAATTTCGGTATGTGTAAAAGTGACTGAGACTTTCACACGGGGCCCACAAAAACTGGGAACCAGCCCTGTATGCACTGCACAGTACCACTTCTCCTGTCCTGTTGTCGAAGAGGCGACATTGGACTTTGGGAGGTCATTATTGGTGTAGTCTTTTCAATATTACTATGGCCAAATAAAATATTGGAAAAGCTGTTTAAATGCATTATCCGAATGCATTAACAATGCATTAACTTTCCAATTGCTGGAGATTTGACTGCTGGGACCCCTACGATTCTGAAAATTGGAGCTCTGTAGAGCACCATGTAAATGCAGCTGTGGTCGCTCATACACACTGTGGCACCATTCACATGAGGCTCTTCAAATATCTCCTTTTAGGAGAGTGAAGAGTATGACAAAGTAAATCGAAATTCACTGATCGGGGTGAGGAGTGTTATAGTTTGTGGGCTGGTGGGGTTTTTGTGGCAGGGCTGCTTTTTTGTCCCCGTCCGGCCCTGCGCGGGGTCTCCGATCCAAAGGCAGAGGGGCTGTCAGAGCTGACAGCCCCTCTGCCTGCTCTGGAACGCTGCAATCATGTTTTATCGCAGTGTTCCGGGGGTTAAAGCGCCGGAACCGGTCCATGACCGCTCCTGGCATTTAGTGCAGGGTGTCAGCTGTGAGATTCAGCTGATACCCAGCCACGATCTGTCGCGCTCCCCTTGTGAGCGCGACTGATCCCGTATGACGTACTATCACTGGTCATAGGGGCCCAGGTCACATAGACGGGATAGTACATCAGATGTCAGAAAGGGGTTAAGTCACAATGAAAATAAATCTCTTCTAAATGGATGTTTAACTTTAGTCATGTATTATGTAGAAAACATTGCAACTTCTAACACATTTTATTAATATCACTAAAATATTCTTTAGGGCATGTCTGACATTATTGTCATTTACTATAGACAATAAAATTCAAGGTGCTAAAACATCATTCTGCATTTCAAGTATGTGTCTATATCACTCCTATTTGACAGGTATTAATTTCATTATAGCATTGCACAAGTTACCTCTGGCAACTGTAATTAACCTGGATTATGTTTCAGTTTTAGCAAACATCAGCCGGGAACATAAATGCTGATTTATTTAGTCACAAAGTCAAATACTTCTCTAGTCATAATGAACAGGAGAGCATGCTCCTCTTATTACAAATAATATCCTTTTGTTTTAAGCTCTTAATAGCTTTCATTTACTATCAGACTACACAGTTTATCTCCGAGCCAGGCAGCATGATTAGTATTTAATATTATTTTACAAATGTATAAAGTGCAGACGAATAATGGATGAGTAATGAATGTATTAATTGGGATTTTCCTAATAATAAAACCATTCACAAATTGTTCTTCGTGTACTATGGCTTTTATGGTTTCTTCCAATAATACTGTACGCTTCACTTTCACTTATTTTGTTTGTATTTAAGATAATAATTTAATATTATTATATAGTTCAATCATTAATTATGTTCTAATTATATCCTTATATACGCCTTATAAATTCCTTATATACTCCAAATATCTAAATTGAAGCTATTTCAAACAAGACCAATTTGATTTTTGGGGGGTTGAGTAGTACCAGGAAAATTAAAGTCATAAGGGCTATATTTATTATAAGCTGACAATCCAAAGAAAACTGTCAAGTAAACTTTCTATCTGAGAATATGATGAGGAATGGTATATGTAAGTACTCTATGTGGACAAAAGTATGTGAAACATACACAAGCATTACATCTACAGGATCTTTTGTGACTGAAAAAGCTTCAACTCTTTTTGGAAGTCAATCATCAAGATTTTGTAGTGTGTCTCTGGAAATGTTGGCTCGTTCATTCCGAAGAGCATTTGTGAGGTCAGATGCTGATGCTGTATGAGACGTCTGCAATGCCAGATGTGTTCGATGGGGTTGAGGTCAGGGCTCTGTATGCACTGGTCAAGTTCTTCCACACCTAATTCACTAAATCAGTCCTTTGTGGGACTACTCAGTGCACTTGGGCACAATAATTAAGGATCTTCCCCAAAATGCTCTCACAAAGTTATAAGTAAACATTTGTCCAAAATGTCTTGATATGCTGAAGTATTAAAATGTATTTTCACTGCAACTAAGGGGCCTAGGCTGACCCATAGGAAATAGCTACATAGCATTATATACCCCCACTAGAGTTGTCAGGCAGATAACATTCTCCTGGGATTTACCAAATCCCAATCTTGTCCATCAGAATGTCAGATAGAGAAGAGAGATTCGATACTCCACAGAATATCTTTCCTTTGCTCCAGAGTCCAGTGGCCGAGTGCTTTACACCAGATCATCTGACTATTGGTATTATGCTTGTTGAGCTAATATTCGATATAGCTATTCAACCTTGGAAAACCATGTCCAGAAGCTCCTGGCGCACAGTCTTGTGTTGGTGTTAATGCCAGGAGGTTTGGACTCCGCAGTTATTGAGCCAACAAAGCATTGGTGACTGTTATACCCATGGCACCTCAGCAATCTGTGACCCTGCTCTGTAACTTTATGTGGTCTGTGATTCTTTATTAGAATGACACATTCTGTAGAAAAATTTGTAAAGGCAAATTTTTTGCACCTGTTCAAATATGACTTAATGAAAAACCTGAATTCAATGATTAGGTGTGTCTCAATAGTGTTCTCAATATAACGTATGTTACTTGAGAAAATTGCTACACTGACTATAATACATAAATCTGTGTAACTCAAAGCGTAGATGTTAAATTGACAAAACTACTAATTAATTATTTTTTAAAGGGATTATCATTACATTTTAAGGAAGAAAATAGCACTACCTAATAATCTATGTATAAAATGGAAAATACAAAAACACATTTTTCACCTGATTTGAGTGAGATTTTGTACGGGTTGTCTTTAACATCATACTAAAAATACTGCAAACATTATTACCCTTACAACCTATGACATATAGGCACGTCATAGGTCGCCTCTCCCTGTTAGACGCGGGCTACAGCCCTGAGCCCGCATGTTTTCTGGCACATAACAGCTGATTTAGTTAGCTGACATGTGCCACTAACAGACACGGATTGAATCGCGATTCACTCGCTGCTATTAAAATGTTAAATGCTGCTGTCAATCTCCGACACCAACATTTAACATTGCTGCACCAGAAGCACGTCATGAAACTCTAACATCAGCGCCCGTCACATGTGATGAGTTGGCATGAAATCCGGGGTTTTCAGGAGACCCCTGTGGTTGTCATTGCTGCCCTGCTATGAACATCACCCAGTGGTCGGTGCTCATAGCAGTTGAGCATTTCTGCCAGACTTACAAGAGCTTAAGCCCTGCTATGTGTAGCACAAGTGATCAGAAGATCGCAGCTTAAGTCTCCTCTCGAGATTATTAAAGCAAGTAAAAAGTAGAAAAAAAGTTTTTAAAAATATAAAATTTTGTTAAAAAATATAAAGTTCAAATCACCCCACTTTTTCCTCATTTAAATTAAAACAATCAAAAAAATAAATTTACATTTGGTATTGCCATGTTAAGAAATGCCTGATTTATCAAAACATAAAAATAATTAATCCGATCAGTAAACGTCGTAATGAGAAAAGAAATCAAAATGCCAGAATTACGTTTTTTGGTTGCTGCAACATTGCAATAATATGAAATAAACTATCAAAAGATCATATCTAACCTAAGATTGTATCAGTAAAAATTTCAGCTTGGCACGCAAAAAGTAAGCCCTTACCCAGCCCCAGATCACAAAAAATGGAGACGCTACGGGTCTTGGAAAATGAATCTATACATGTTTGGTATCTACAAACTCATAATGGCCTGGAGAACTACAGGGTCGGCCATTTATATGGATACACCTAAATAGAATGGTAATGGTTGGTGATATCAACTTCCTGTTTGTGGCACATAAGTATATGGGAGTGGGAAAACCTTTCAAGATGGGTGGTGACCAAGGCGGCCATTTTGAAGTTGGCCATTTTGGATCCAACTTTATTTTTTCCAATGGGAAGAGGGTCACGTGAACACATCAATCTTATTGAGAATTTCACAAGAAAAACAATGGTGTGCTTGGTTTTAATGTAAATTTATTCTTTCATGAGTTATTTACAAGTTTATGACCACTTATAAATGTGTTCACAGTGTTGCCCATTGTATTGGATTGTCAATGCAACCCTCTTTTCCTACTCTTGATACACTGATAGCAACACGCAGAAGAAATGCTAGCACAGGCTTCCAGTATTCGTTGTTTCAGATGCTGCACATCTCGTATCTTCACAGCACAGACAATTGCCTTCAGATTCAATCTGTATCAAATTGTGTGTATCAATTCTGTATCACCAGCAAAGCACCCCCACACCATCACACCACCTCCTCCATGCTTCACGGTGGGAACCAGGCATGTAGAGTCCATCTGTTCACCTTTTCTGCGTGCAAAGCAGTAATCAAAGCAAAAGATGGCTACTTTGAAGAACCTAGAATATACGACATATTTTCAGTTGTTTCACACTTTTTTTAAAGTGTAATGTATAATTCCACATGTGTTAATTCATAGTTTTGATGCCTTCAGTGTGATTCTACAATTTTCATAGTCATGAAAATACAGAAAAATCTTTGAATGAGAAGGTGTGTCCAAACTTTTGGTCTGTACTGTATATATTTATTATTATTATAGCACCAATTATTCCATAGAGCTTTACATGTGAAAAGGGGTATACATAAAGAACAAGTACAATAATCGCGAACAAAACTAGTCACCAGTTGGTACAGAAAGAGCACAGACCCTGTTGCAAGGGCTCCCAATCTACAAGAGATGGGTGAGGATACAGTAGGTGATGGCATAGCTTGTCTTGCTGAGTTATGGTGGAATGAAGGTTACTGCAGGTTGTTGGCTTGTCGAAAGAGATAGGACTTCAGATTCCTTTTGAAGGTTTCTGTAGGAGAGAGAGCCCCCACTGTCTGACTGGGCCGGAACCAAGGGGGCTGTCACTTAAGTTCCTAGGGGGCAAGTTCCCGGGGAAAGGAACTGCAGGATGACTCAAAGACTGTTCTGGAAAGTATGGGGGCGGGACGATTATAAAAGGAGCACAGGAGACAGCAGGGGGCACTTGACGCAGAGGCAGACAAGAGGCAGGAAGGAGGAACCTGATGGGGATTGGAGAGCAAGAAAAGGCCAGCAGCCATGCATGAGAAAGTACAGGGACTCACGTGACTCGGGGAGAGGCCGAACCGAGCGGAGCGAAGAGGGAGCAGAACTCTGACACCTTCACCCACCACTGCCCCGCTCCAGCCTGCGGCTGCAGCCTGTGCACTATCACCCACGACCGATGCTGTCCCGTTCCAGCCCGTGGTTGCGGCCTGTGCACTGCCACCCATAGCCGCTACTGTCTCACTCCATCCTGCGGCTGTGGCCTGCATGACAGGATCCGCGGCTGCCGCGTTCTCACCTCCAAGAGGGGCGGTCTCAACGCCGGGTAACTTCTCCAGGGCCTGTTGCGCCCCATCTGCACCTGGGTGTAGGAACGCCTGAAGCCTTCAACAGCTCCTCGTCAGCTGGGCCCAGCGGCTGAGACGTCGAACGGACACCTCCCGGACAACAGCTCTGCCGGACATCACAGAAAGATAAGTGACACTCCGTTAACTGTTCATTATAGTTATAGGACTTTTAGATAGCCATATGGCGGCCCTATAGTCGTTGGCACCTGCCTAGTAGCCGTTTGCTCAGTTATTTGTGTATTGGTGTATACTTTCCCTGCGAGGAGAACTACTGTCAGCTTACTAGTTATTCCTATAACCCCTATATAAAGGTTAAGTTTAAGCTTGCTCCGTTTCCGACTCGTCACTGCATCCCATGTACCTGTGAATACCATATTTCCACAGTATGCAAGAGTCTGATATGTTGGGGTAGAGAGTTCCAGAGTAGGGGGAAGCATGGGAAAAATCTTATATGCGATTGTGGGAAGAGGAGATAAGAGGGGAGTGGAGAGGGAAATCTTGTGAGGATTAGAGATTGCGATCAGGTAAGTACCGGGATACTAGGTCACAGGTGTATGGAGGATGCAGCTTGTGGATGGTTTTGTATGCCATGGTTAGAGTCTTGAACTGGAGTCTCTGGGCAATGGGGAGCCAGTGAAGAGATTGACTGAGAGGAGAGGCTGGGGAATAGCAAGGGAATAAGTGGATTAATCAGGCAGCAGTGTTTAGGATAGAGTGGAGACGAGTGAGAGTGTTAGAGAGGAGGCCACAAAGCAGGAGGTTGCTGTAGTCGAGGCGGGAGATGATGAGGGCATGCACTAGTGTTTTTGCATATTCCTGGTTGAGGAATGTGTGGATCCGGGAGATATTTTTGAGTCTGAGTCGTCAGGAAGTGCAAAGCACTTGGATGTGTGTTTTGAAGTCGAGATAAGAGTCAAGGGTTACCGCAAGGCAGTGAGCTTGCAGAACTGGAGAGAGTGAGCAGTGACTGACTTTGTTGTATAGGTCTGTTGGGGAGATTGAGTGAGATGGTGGGAAGATGATGAATTCTGTTTTAGCCTTGTTAAGTTTTAGAAATCTGGCAGAGAAGAAAGATGAAATAGCAAACAGAAATTGTGGTATTCTGGTTAGTAAGGAGGTGATATCGAATGTACCGACATAGATCTGTGTGTCATCAGCATAGCGGTGATACTGAAAGCTGTGGGACTCTATGAGATGTCCCAGGCCCAAGATGTAGATGGAAAAGAGCAGGAGTCATAGAACTGAACCTTGGAGGACACCGACAGATAGAAGGTGAGCTGAGATGATGATGTGTGAGTGGGAGAGGCAGATTGTCAGATCTATTGGGTATGAGGAAATCCAAGGTAGGGTCAAGTCTGTCAATGCAAGAGTTGAATCTGCAGTAAGAGGGAATTCAAATAATTTAGCATATAATTAAAATTTAATTTAGCATATAAGATAAAATTAGAGTCTTGTTTTTTCAATCAATGGGATGACAATCAGGTGTCAGTGAGCGACCTGTTTTTATTTCATCCTTCTCTGACATCAGATATGCTACATTCATTGTAGTTAAATTAAATCTCTGATAATGGCATTAAAAAGAATCTGCCAGTAGAATCAAACCTTCTAAGCTGTCTACAATCATGGCCAAAAGTTTTGAGAATGACACAAATATTATATTTTCACATGATCTGCTGCCCTCTGGTTTGTATGTGTGTTTGACAGATGTTTTTATCACAGACAGAAATATAATAATTGCAAACATATGAGTAACAAAAGCTTATATTGACAGTTAGAATGAGTTAATGCAGCAAGTCAATATTTGCAGTGTTGACCCTTCTTCTTCATGACTTCTGCAGTTCTCCCTGGCATGCTCTCAATCAACTTCTGGACCAAATCCTGACTGATAGCAGTCCATTCTTGCACAATCAATGCTTTCATTTTGTCAGAATTTTTAGGTTTTTGTTTGTCCACCCGTCTCTTGATGATTGACCACAAGTTCTCAATGGAATTAAGATCTGGGGAGTTTCCAAGCCATGGACCAAAAATCTCTATGTTTGTTCCCTGAGCCATTTAGTTATCACCTTTGCTTTATGGCAAGGTGCTCCATCATGCTGGAAAAGGCATTGTTGATCGCCAAACTGCTCTTGGAGGTTTGGGAGAAGTTGCTCTTGGAGGACATTCTGGTACCACTCTTTATTCATGGCTGTGTTTTTAGGCAAGACTGTGAGAGAGCCGATTCCCTTGGCTGAGAAGCAACCCCACACATGAATGGTTTCAGGATGCTTAACATGTTGGCATGAGACAAGACTGGTGGTAGAGCTCACCTTGTCTTCTCTGAATGAGGCATTTTCCTGATGTCCCAAACAATCGAAAAGGGGATTCATCAGAGAAAATAACTTTACCCCAGTTCTCAGCAGTCCACTGCCTGTACCTTTTGCAGAATATCAGTCTGTCCATGATGTTTTTTCTGGAGAGAAGTGGCTTCTTTGCTGCCCTCCTTGAGACCAGGCCTTGCTCCAAGAGTCTCCGCCTCACAGTGCGTGCAGATGCACTCACACCTGCCTGCTGCCATTCTTGAGCAAGGTCTGCACTGCTGGTAGCCCGATCCCGCAGCTGAAACACTTTTAAGAGTCGGTCCTGGCGCTTGCTGGTCTTTCTTGGGCACCCTGAAGCCTTTTTGGCAACAATGGAACCTCTCTCCTTGAAGTTCTTGATGATGCGATAGATTGTTGACTGAGGTGCAATCTTTCTAGCTGCGATACTCTTCCCTGTTAGGCCATTTTTGTGCATTGCAATGATGACTGCACGTGTTTCTTTAGAGATAACCATGGTTAACAGAAGAGAAACAATGATGTCAAGCACCAGCCTCCTTTTAAAGTGTCCAGTGGTGTCATTCTTACTTAATCATGACAGTTTGATCTCCAGCCATGTCCTCATCAACACCCACACCTGTGTTAATGGAGCAATCACTAAAAGAGGTTAGCTGGTCCTTTTAAGGCAGGGCTGCAATGATGTTGAAATGTGTTTTGGGGGATAAAGTTCATTTTCTAGCCAAATATTGACTTTGCAAGCAATTGCTGTTAAGCTGATCACTCTTTATAACATTCTGGAGTATATGCAAATTGCCATTACAAAAAGTGAAGCAGTAGACTTTGTAAAAATTAATATTTGTGTCATTCTCAAAACTTTTGGCCATGACTGTATAGGGGCATGTAGCTATTTGGTATACAAATACTATTAATATGTATTCCAATATCATCATTTTTTTATATACACAGTTCCTCTTTTGCACATTGTTAATTGTGGTTATCTGTATAAGTGGAAGTGTCTAAGCCTTAAACTTTTAATAAAACCTACAAGAAAAAGGAAGTGAATGCCCAATATAAGTGAATTAACATCTTTACTAATTCAAGAAAAGAAAAGAAACATACATGATAAAAGGAGAAAAATGCAGAGTTGCGAAGTCATTCAGAAATACACAAAAGAACTTTCTGGAAAAAATGCAAAGGACGCTACATTTTACTGATGGTACACTGAGTGAACATTGTAGAGACTGGGGCCGAGTCCCACCCTGGCTTGTCACATGTGCTACCGACACTGAGGATTGCTGGCCCTACTTCTATCAGGGTTTCCTCCACCTCCTACACACCTTCCTGGTCATCCTCATCCTCTATCTCCGACGTACTATCTCAGAGCACGTCTGTTATGTTTCGGTAGCTGAGGAGGACAGGAACAACAGCAGGGTAGCCGAACACCTGAGATGTTGGTAACTAATGGGTTGCAGATTCCTAAACTAATGACACAACTATCGGGAGCCGTGGATTGTTCCTACGTTGATCCTAGACGCCTCGTCACAGCCTGAGAGATAACTACACCTAAAGGAAGAAAGATGAAAGCTATCTGCCCCAGGGCAGATCCCCAAAGAAAATAGGAAGCCCCCAAACATATAATGGCGGTTAGATAAGATGAAAATACAAACATAGGCAGAAAATAGACTGAGCAAACGCTGGGGCCACAAGCTGACTAAATAGGATAGGACTGGAGAGATTACTTTCTGCAACCCAGAAAACCCTACAAAAATCCAACAATTCTGATTACAAAAATACTGAGATAACACGATCTCGCCACCCACTAAATCAGTTCTCAGTGTGAACAAAAACCAAGCCGCAGCCGCTGAAAAAACAGGAAAAAGCAAATGAGCAAATAACAGTGGCTGCAGATAAACTGTGAGGAGCTCAGGCCCCAGGAGTGGACCTGGCTGACCTCCACAAAAGTGCAGAAAACAATGCAAAAAGCAAGCACAAAAAGAAAAGCAAACAATATCTTATCTGAAAGCAGGAGATGCAGGCAAGACTCGAGCAAACTTCCAAATGAACCAGGAACCACAATTGAGACAAGAACAATTGATCACCAGCAACCATCATGGGAAGGAGCCTCCCTTATATCAGACCAGTCAGTGAACCCAGATTGCCACTCCTCGCTGAAAGATTCAGTACTGTCTGTAACCACGGAGCCTCTGCTCAGAAACCATCTCTAGCACATTCATAACAACGTCATCCACATCAGCTGGAAGCTCTGCAGAACTGTCTGAGCAAAGCAGTAACAGGCACTGCGGAAACTAATTTGTCTAGGAGACAAATCGAACACCACAGCACAGTTATTGCAAGACCACACAGATAAGTTGTTCTCGCCACTTAATCTACAACCAGGCATGGAAGTTTTTGAAAATGATGGTAACCTTATGGCAGCTGTGAAGCTTGGCAAGCTCACACACGTACCATGCTTAGTCCACATTCTCAGCTTGGTATTTCAGAAGTTTCTGAAAACCTACCCATATTTGCCAGAGATTCTGGTCAAGGTACACTGCGTCTGCGTTCATTTTTGCCCTCCTATCCATACAGATTTTCTCCAATTATTTCAGGTTTCAAAGCTGTCACTGGGCAACATTGAGTTTTAGCTCAAAGATTCCCTCTTGGTTTACCCCTGGAGACTGGCTAGACTTCCTTGAAATGCTGCTAAGGCTAGGTTCACATCGCATAAGTGACATTGGATGCATTAAACAGATGTGCTTTCCAACCTCCTATCAAGATCACACCTCACCACTTGCATGCTTGACCCGCTCCCATCCCACCTCATCCCTAGCCTCGGCACCGTCTTCACCCCTACTCTAACACACCTCTTCAACCTCTCACTTACAAATGGTGTCTTCCCCTCATCCTTCAAACATGCCTCGATCACACCCATTCTCAAAAAGACCTCCCTTGACCCATCCTCTGTGTCTAGCTATCGCCCGATATCTCTTCTCCCTTATGCCTCAAAACTACTAGAACAGCATGTCCATCTTGAACTGTCCTCCCACCTCTCCTCCTGCTCCCTCTTTGACTGCTTACAATCAGGCTTCCGACTGCATCACTCAACTGAAACTGCCCTAACTAAAGTCACCAACGACCTACTAACCGCCAAGAGCAAGCGTCATTACTCTGTCCTCCTTCTCCTGGACCTGTCTTCTGCCTTCGACACTGTGGACCATTCCCTCCTGTTACAGATTCTCTCATCTCTTGGCATCACAGGCTTGGCCCTATCCTGGATCTCATCATATCTAACAAACCGAACATTCAGTGTCTCCCTCTCCCACACCACCTCCTCACCTCGCCCCCTGTCTGCCGGTGTTCCCCAAGGCTCAGTTCTAGGACCCCTACTCTTCTCCATCTACAACCTCGGCCTGGGACAGCTCATAGAATCCCATGGTTTTCAGTATCATCTCTACGCCGAAGACATGCAGATCTACCTTATCTGGACCTGACCTCACCTCCTTACTGACCAAAATCCCACAATGTCTGTCTGCTATTTCTGCTTTCTTCTCTGCTCGCTTTCTAAAACTGAACATGGACAAAACAGAATTCATCATCTTTCCCCCATCTCACTCTACCCCCCCACCAGACCTGTCCATCAATGTCAATGGCTGCTCACTTTCCCCAGTCCCGCATGCTCGGTGCCTCGGGGTGATCCTTGACTCTGCCCTCTCTTTCAAGCCACATGTCCAAACCCTTGCCTCCTCCTGCCGTTTCAAACTCAAAAATATTTCCCGGATCCATGCATTCCTTGACCATGAAACTACAAAAACACTAGTGCATGCCCTCATCATCTCCCGCCTGGACTACTGCAACCTCCTACTCTCTGGCCTCCCCTCTAGCACTCTGGCACCACTCCAATCCATCCTGCTCTCTGCTGCCCGACTAATACACCTGTCTCCCCGTTATTCCCAGCCTCTCCTCTCTGCCAAGCCCTTCACTGGCTTCCTATCGTCCAGAGGCTCCAGTTCAAAACCCTAACTATGACCTACAAAGCCATCCACAATCTGTCTCCTCCATACATCTGTGACATGGTCTCCCGGTACATACCCACACGCAACCTTCGATCCTCTCAAGATCTCCTCCTCTACTCCCCTCTTATCTCTTCTTCCCACAACCATACAAAGCTTCTCCCGTGCCTCTCCCATACTCTGGAACTCTCTACCCCAACACATCAGACTCGCGCCTACCATGGAAACCTTCAAAAAGAACCTGAAGACCCACCTCTTCCGACAAGCCTACCACCTGAAGTGATCATCAGTCTACTGAACCACCGCACGACCAGCTCTACCCTCTCCTAGTGTATCCTCACTCATCCCTGTAGACTGTGAGCCCTTGCGGGCAGGGACCTCTCTCCTTCTGTACTTGTGTGTGCCTTGTATTGCTCATGTTTACTGTACTTGTTTATATTTGCCCCTCTTCACATGTAAAGCGCCATGGAATAAATGGCGCTATAAAAATCTATAATAATAATAATAATGCGCTAACGCTGATGTCCTTTTTGGCATCTTTTTATCAATAGCGCTAACGCATTGGCAGCATTGCGGTATCATGCGTTACCATGTGTTAGCAATACAGGTCTATGCACAGCGAACGCGTCCGTTCGCTGTGCGTTAGACCTAACGCACCTGAAAATACAGTAGACCGCGTTCGAGGGTGCTTCACAAAGTAATGCATCATCACTATCGCATGCGATTTGGACATGCGTTAGGATGCGTTACCATAATAGATGCCGATAGGTGGGTTAACGCATCCGTTACATAGCGTTAGTGCCGCTTAGTAACGGATGTGTTAAAATTTTTGCCTTCAAGGGTCTTTTGATGACCCTGTTTATTAATTTTTTCCTGGCTTTGCACTTTGTGCAGAGCTTTTATAAGTGTAGGAATACCACAACTATACTTTGCTCACAATATTTGTATGAGGTACTACAGTTGGTGCCTTCAAAGTTGTATGGATGACCCTGCTTGTAATTTTTGGCTGCCTTTACACTGTGCACAACTTTTATGAGTGTAGGAGTACCACAATACTTTGTTCACAATATTTGAATTAGGCACCACAGTTGGCACTTTGAAAGGTGTTTGTATGACCATGCTTGTAATTTTTGACAGGCTTTGCACAATGCAGAA
>JARQOD010000004.1:314538649-314574233 GCA_033576555.1 Oophaga sylvatica
ACAAAGCCATCCACAATCTGTCTCCTCCATACATCTGTGACATGGTCTCCCGGTACATACCCACACGCAACCTTCGATCCTCTCAAGATCTCCTCCTCTACTCCCCTCTTATCTCTTCTTCCCACAACCCATACAAAGCTTCTCCCGTGCCTCTCCCATACTCTGGAACTCTCTACCCCAACACATCAGACTCGCGCCTACCATGGAAACCTTCAAAAAGAACCTGAAGACCCACCTCTTCCGACAAGCCTACCACCTGAAGTGATCATCAGTCTACTGAACCACCGCACGACCAGCTCTACCCTCTCCTAGTGTATCCTCACTCATCCCTGTAGACTGTGAGCCCTTGCGGGCAGGGACCTCTCTCCTTCTGTACTTGTGTGTGCCTTGTATTGCTCATGTTTACTGTACTTGTCTTATATTTGCCCCTCTTCACATGTAAAGCGCCATGGAATAAATGGCGCTATAAAAATCTATAATAATAATAATAATGCGCTAACGCTGATGTCCTTTTTGGCATCTTTTTATCAATGGCGCTAACGCATTGGCAGCATTGCGGTATCATGCGTTACCATGTGTTAGCAATACAGGTCTATGCACAGCGAACGCGTCCGTTCGCTGTGCGTTAGACCTAACGCACCTGAAAATACAGTAGACCGCATTCGAGGGTGCTTCACAAAGTAATGCATCATCACTATCGCATGCGATTTGGACATGCGTTAGGATGCGTTACCATAATAGATGCCGATAGGTGGGTTAACGCATCCGTTACATAGCGTTAGTGCCGCTTAGTAACGGATGTGTTAAAATTTTTGCCTTCAAGGGTCTTTTGATGACCCTGTTTATTAATTTTTTCCTGGCTTTGCACTTTGTGCAGAGCTTTTATAAGTGTAGGAATACCACAACTATACTTTGCTCACAATATTTGTATGAGGTACTACAGTTGGTGCCTTCAAAGTTGTATGGATGACCCTGCTTGTAATTTTTGGCTGCCTTTACACTGTGCACAACTTTTATGAGTGTAGGAGTACCACAATACTTTGTTCACAATATTTGAATTAGGCACCACAGTTGGCACTTTGAAAGGTGTTTGTATGACCATGCTTGTAATTTTTGACAGGCTTTGCACAATGCAGAACTTGTATGAGTGTAGGAGTGCCATAACTACACTTTGTTCAGAAGATTAGAATTAAGTACTACAGTTGGTGCCTTCAAAAGCTGCACGGATGACATTGCTTGTAATTTTTGGCAAGCTTTGCACTGTGCAGAAATTTTATGAGTGCAGGAGTACCACAATTATACTTTGCTCACAATATTTGAATGAGGCACTACAGCTGGTGCCTTCAAGGGTGTATGGATAACCCTGCTTATAATTTTTAGCAGGTTTTGTCCTCAGTTAATAGCCTTTATTAGTTTAGAAGTACTACTACATGACAATTTGAAAAGAATCTGTATGAGGCTCCACTTTATGTCTAATACAAGGAGTATCTCAGTTCCTCTTCCATCACATTTTTGGCAGTTCTTGCTTCTTTCATAAATTTCACTGAAATTTCCAATAAAATGTTCAATTTCGGCTTACTTAAATTAGTATTATTTTTATTTTTGAACTTCTCTATAAAATTTTATCTTATATTTAAGTCATTATACAGGAAAAAATAATAATAAAAATCTTTATTTATATAGCGCCAACATATTCCGCAGTGCTTTACAGTTTAACAGTTTCAAAACACAAGTCATAAGTAACAACGTTAACAATACAATAATTAAAGCAAAATAAGACGACCCTGCTCGTGAGAGCTTACAATCTACAATGAGGTGGGGGAGATACAAAGTACAGGTGTGTATATACAATGGTGCATTTACAATGATGGTCCAGCCATCTTGAGGGAGTGAGGGATGGATGGAGATAGTGAATGGGCTACACACACACACTTACACATAGAATGACTTTGATTAGTGAATGTGATAGGCCGCTCTGAACAAATATGTTTTGAGGGAGTGCCTGAAACCATGCAAATTGTGGATAGTCCTAATTTCTTGGGGTAGAGCATTCCAGAGGATTGGCGCAGCGCGGGAGAAGTCTTGGAGTCGGGAGTGGGAGGTACAGATTAGTGCAGAGGTTAGTCGAAAGTCGTTTTGCAGTGCGCAGCAGTCGGTTAGGCCGATAGATAGAAATGAGGGAGGAGATGTAGGGGGGTGCTGCACTGTGGAGAGCTTTGTGGGTGAGAACAAGTACTTTGAATTGGATCCTATAATGAATGGGCAGCCAGTGTAAGGACTGGCGAAGAGCGGACGCGTCCGAGTACCGATTAGCCAGATGGATGACCCTGGCTGCTGCATTAAGGATGGACTGGAAAGGGGATAGTCGAGTAATGGGGAGGCCAAGTAATAGAGCATTGCAGTAGTCCAGGCGGGAGTGGATCAGGGCGACAGTGAGGGTTTTTGTTGTTTCCATGGTGAGAAAAGGGCGGATTCTAGAGATGTTCTTTAGGTGTAGGCGGCAAGAGCGGGCAAGAGATTGTATATGGGAGGTGAAGGAGAGATTGGTGTCAAACATAACACCCAGACAGCGAGCCTGCTGTCGGGGTGTTATTATGGTGCCGCCCACGGAGAGGGAAATGTCAAATTTAGGGAGGTTAGTAGACGGTGGGAGTAGAAGAAGTTTAGTTTTGGAGAGGTTGAGTTTCAGATAGAGAGCGGACATGATGTTGGAGACTGCGGACAGACAGTCGGTGGCGTTCTGTAGTACAGCGGGGGGTAAGGTTGGGGATGACTTGTATAGTTGTGTGTCATCAGCATAAAGATGGTACTGAAAGCCAAATCTGCTGATGGTCTGTCCAATTGGGGCCGTGTAGAGAGAGAAGAGAAGGGGGCCAAGGACTGAGCCCTGAGGTACACCGACAGTGAGAGGAAGAGGAGATGACGTGGAGCCAGAGAACGAAACACTGAAGGAGCGGTCAGAAAGATAGGAAGAAACTAGGAGAGAACAGTGTCCTTAATACCTAGTGACTGGATCCTAGACAGTAGGAGACGGTGGTCAACTGTTTCGAAAGCTGCAGAAAGGTCGAGATGTTTCTTTCCATTTTTTTTTCTGTATAATGCAATTTCTCAGCAGTTTGGAATGTTTTATTGTCACTCAATAAAGTGGAGTAAGTGTAACACCATTGTTCTCAGCAGCGAACTAGGAGTCAGAGATTCCAGGGGTCTTCCCCATACTGTTATCCTTCCATTCAGCACTTTTTGCATCCATTTCAACATTTTCACTGCCCTACAAACCTCCTTGTAAGGACTGCCGGAAAAATGCTTGGATTTACCATTGACTCCTATTATTATACTGGTTACTTGAAACAAGCATCTTGGAATTGCTCTGTTCGAGTTACGAGCATCCCAGCATTTTAGTGCTTACTCATCTCTAGTATTTATGTGGAAGTGCATATATTTATTAACATTTGGGCCATATTTGGGATTTTTACATCTAATAGTGTGAGGGTTATCAATCTGAAACTGTATTCATGTTCTGATATATTGTTCTAAAACTTTACTACTGTTAGCAGAAACATTTTTGTTTCTCTTCATTGCTGTGGGCAGGGCTGGCTCCAGGTTTTCGTGGGCCCTGGGCGAAAGAGTCTCAGTGGGCCCATTTAACACATACCACAATTCATGATGCTCAGATACTGCAGAGAAATATAGGTATAGTACAATGCCAAATACTTCACTTCTTACATTACATGAGTGATATCTATTGTAAATTCTACAATAGCTCAGAAACCAGACAGTATTGTCCTCAAAACAGTTTCATGGGCACCACATAGTGCTCCATACAGAATAATGAGCCCCATATATTACTCCATACAGTATTATGGGCAGCACATAGTGCCCCATACAGAATAATGAGCCCCATATATTGCTCCACACAGTATTATGGGCACCACATGGTGCACCATACAGAATAATGAGCCCCATATATTGCTCCATACAGTATTATGGGCACCACATGGTGCGCCATACAGAATAATGGGCCCAATATAATGCTTCATACAGTATAATGAGCCACACCATACAGAATAATGAGCCCCTTATATTGCTCCATACATAATTGGTCCCATATAATGTTCCATACAGTATATGATGAGCTCCACATAATGCTCCAGTATATGATGGTCCGCATATAATGCTCCATACAGTATAGGACAGGCCCCATAGAGTATAATGAGCCCCACATATTGCTCCATACAATATAATGAGTCACATATAAAGCTCCATACAGTATATGATGTGCCCCATATATTGCTCCATACAGAATGGGTTCCATATAATGCTCCATACAGAATAGGCCCCATATGTGCTTCATATGATGCTCCATATATAATGGGCCCTATATAATGCTCCATTATATGATGGGCCCCATATGATGCCCCATATATAATGAACCCCATATGATGCTCTAGTATATAATGGGCCCCATATATGATGCTCCAGTGTATGATGAGCCCCATATAATGCTCCATATATAATGGGCCCCATATATAATGCTCCATATATAATGGGCTCCATGTGATGCTCCAGTACATAATGGGCCCCATGGATGCTGCTCCAGTGTATGAAGGGCCTATATAATGCTCCATATATAATGGGCCCCATATGATGCTCCATTATATAGTGGGCCCCATATATGATGCTCCAGTATATAATGGGCCCCATATATGATGTTCCAGTGTATGATGGGCCACATTCATAATGCTCCAGTGTATGATGGGCCCCATATATAATGCTCCAGTGTATAATGGGCCCCATATATGATGCTCAAATGTATGATGGGCCCCATATATAATTCTCCAGTGTATAATGCTCCCCATATATTGCTCCAAACATTAAAAAAAAAGGAAATAGTCACCTCTCCTCGCTGGGCACTGCTCTACTCTGGACTCCTCAGCATCGCCATCTTCCAGCTCTCTGCACTGTGAATGTTCAGGCAGAGGGTGCACAGACGTGATTTTATCGCGCCCTCTGACCTGAATGTCACTGTCAGGAAACGCGGAAGATGTCACAGCGGTGGAGCAGGGAGAGGTAAGTATTCCAAGTGCTGGGGCCCTGAGCAAGCGGGGGGCCCACTCGTGGGCGAAGGCACTGGTACAGAGCCCCTCATAGTATGCCGGTGTCTCTGATGGCGAGTGGGACCCCCACCTGCTCAGGGCCCCGGCACTTGCCCAGGTGCGCCAGGTGCTGACACCTGCCCTGGCTGTGGGTCATACATTCTGGTCATCTACATCCTTACACTGTAGCAGGTACAAATGTATTTTATAAAGTAAAAATATATGATGGATTAAACTATTAACAATAAAGTCTATTTCTCAATTTTGTTGAAATACATGTTTTCTGCGATTTTTTAACAGCGTTCAAAACTTTTACAGTATTGAAACAACATAAAATCAGCTGTCATTTTTAAAATATTACTTATATAACTTATTAAAAGAGAAGATCACACACCCCAAAGGCTGGCAGAGTGAACAAACCTTGGCACTCTTACAATTCAACCTTTCAATTAAAATATGTTAATGAAGTTATTCTACCTCTGGTTAAAAGAACATTAACCATCTTAATTAATTATTCCCAGTTGTATGAGGTATATTAGCTAATATGTTTTTGCCAATAAAATATTAATAGGAAATATATCTCTGTAACAATAATGATTCAGAAAGATTCAGTTTCTGTGGCAGTAATAAAAATGGTACCAAGCCAAAAACCAAAACCAATAATTAGAGTTGATGTGAATTATAAGTTTGGGTGATGAACTGGTGCACAACAAGTCCAAACCTTTCACCAATAGAAAAAGCTTTCTGTTTACACTGTGCATTGACAGGAAGCTGCCAATTATTGGTGGGGTTATACAGATCCCATCAATATTGAGAAGTACTTTGTATCATGTTTATTAGTTCTTTAATGATAATCTACTGATAATCCACTGCGATAAAAAAGTGATTTTATCAAAGCTACAGTAATCAGCCGGGTAGGTAACACAAAGCTCAAATTAGGGTCTCTGCTCCTACAAAACATTGTTCTCAGATGGCGTAGCAAAAACCTGGTGACAAATTCTCTTTAAAAACTGCACCCCTCAAACTATTCTTAATTGCTGTTAGGAAGTTTGCTTACCCATCATGTGCTTCACATGAATTAATTCAATCTAGAATGAAAAAAAATAAAAATTACATTTTTTCCACTAAATATTGTTTTAGACCCAAATTTTAATTTTCACAAAGAATAATAGGAGAAATTTGACTCCCCAATTTGTCAAGCCATTACTCGCAAATGTGTTAATATCACGTATGTGATTGAAAACTAATGTTTGGGCATGTAGGAGAGCTTGATGAAGCAAAAAACACTGTTTGACTTCTGGAGCACAAATTTGTTTGGAATACATTGCAGACGCCATGTCACATTTTCAGGGACCCTGATGTGCCAAAACAGCTGCTACCTCAACTGACCCCATTTTGAAAAATAGACCACTGATAGAATTGATCTATTTATGTGATGAATATTTTAAACTCACAGGTGCTTCAAAGAACCTTATAGTTTTGAAATGTGAAAGCAACAAAATTTGTTTTTAACAGTAATATGCTGTTTTAGCCCCAAATTTGTCAATTTCACAAAAGGTAAATAGGAAAAAATGAGCGCTATTTACTTAATCCAAAATGCTAATATGCAGATAAAAATGCAACTCCTTAATGACTGCAGAAAAAAGACAAATTGATGAACATTAAGGGGTTAAAATATTGCAGCCATTCTTGAGATATTTGCACTTTTCTTTTGTTTACAGCTCATTTCCTAAGAGATTGATTACCGCTGCTTTCTGTTTTATAACTAATGCACTGCAGTTGCTCGGGATAAGGAGCTAACAGTGTGCTCCAATAATCTTGAGCAGATTTAAAGCAGTGTTTACAAGCTCAATGGATTGGAAAAGAGACAGCGGCAGTGGCTGGTCTCCTACACAATGAACTGTGAATAAATAAAAAGTGTTAATATCTCAGCAGCAAATTTTAATAAAGAGTTGGAGGATAGAAACTGATGGAGGAACGCATCCTATTTTTAAATCCAGGTGCTGTAGCTGAGGCCTAATCAAAATGTTTCATGTAAAGTTGCGATCCAGCCCTGGACCAGCACCTGAGAGTAAATGGGGAAAAGGGTGACAAAGCCAGATGACCACTACAAATGAGAATCAGTTGAAATCTGGCTGAGTTATATCAGGCTAAAATAACTGAGCCTGATGTAACTGATATATGTGAACCCAGCCCATGAAGGAAGTAGAAGCTAGACAATTTTGAACTCCCATTTTCTTCATAGGCTATGTTTCCACTATGAACTTTTAGTGAGTTTTTGATGTTGCTGATTTTGTGCACCATTTTTGAGCATATTAAGTTAGTTAGGTTACTTTTACGACTTTTTATTGCCCTTTTGACACTGTGTTTATCATGCATTTTGGTATGCCATGTTTTAAATAAAGCTGTTTTGTTTTTGATACTTCCTGGTATGTATGTAGCTTGACAAAACTTTATTGGTATAGATATGTGCAGATTACATGCGTTTTTTTATTAATTTTTACTGCAGAAACACACTAAAAATGCATGCGCACTGTTTAGCTGGGGATTTCCTGCATCTAAGGCAAGTCTATGGGGAAAGTCTGCACATAAAACTCAGGACACCCGCAAGAGAAATTGACATACTGCGAGTTGGAAACATGCACCGCAGGTCAGTTTACACTGATTGAAAAACTACAGTGGGAAGGAGATTTCTATAAATCTCATCCACTTTGCTGGAACTGTAAGATGCTGTGTTTTTGATACAGCAAAATTATGCAGCATCAAAAACTCATCATGGGCACCCAACCTTAAAGTCTGCTGAACAACAGAAAACTAGAGAAAAGCAGTACTAACCCCTTCACGACTTATGACATATATATACATCATAGGTCATATCGCTGCATTCCATGTGGGCTCCGACACTGTTCCCGCATGTTTTCAAGCACGTGACAGCTGCACTTGCAGTGCTCCTGCCTCTTTTCCTGTTCTCCCTATTCCTCTCTCACCACCGGCCTTCCGTCTCTGATAAATAGGTCACTCTTGTCTAAATGATCTGCTTCACCTGCCCAAGATATTACGCAGGTGCTTTCATTGTTCAAGGACATGCACCCAGAAGGGCAGAAGGGGTGGTGCGTGTACAGATCGATTGTCCGGCTCTCGCAATTTTACATTTTAATGTTTCATATGCTGTAATCAATAGAAAAACTATTTTCAAGGAGAACGTCTGGTGCCTTGTATACTTTTCATCTCGAGCTATTTGACAATATGGAGGAGAGTTGTACAAAGACTGCATGTTTTTTCACAAATCTTTTTGACATTGCAGCCCATGACAAATGTCTAGAATTCAGTTAGGCATTCCCAGATCCCTGACACCATTCCTGAATCTAAATACATTTTTCAGCTGACAATTATCTAAACTATATTTGTCCTGATGGAAAAGATATAAAATGTTTCAAAAAGAGTTGGAAGGTATATGGCACAATTGGCACTCTATGCTCAGCAGTCATGCCAGTCATCTATTTAAAAAAAAATAGAGAATATAAGTGTGATCTTTGCATAGTTTGGTATATTTTCTATTCCAGCTATTATGGCTGGAAAAAAATCTGTCTGTATAACTTTTCCTTATACCTTTTTTCTCTCGCTTTTTATTACTTTTTTCCAAAGTTTTGTTTGTCAAGCAAAAAATCTACTTTGACAGCTATGCCTTTTACTTTACACATAAAAAATACCCTTCTTGAAAGATGGATAAAGCATACAGGCATTCTGTTCAAGCATGCCAATTTTATTTCTGTCCTCAGAATGGGGAAGTAAAGTGTCCCATGTTCTTAAATCGCAACATATAAAACTACTGTAGTGTATATGCAAAATTGTTTGCATTCTTTCCTTTGTGCAAGATTTAAGATATAAAATGTCAAGACATCTTTGAACAGGAAAAATAAAGGTCAATAAATATGTTATTTTCCAAGGGAAACATTTTTTGAATTGATAATAACAAGGGTTTTGCTGATTTTTTCTCCTGGTATACAGTAAGTGCTTTTCAAGAAGAATGACTGGTATATTTCACAATAAATATTTATTCCCATCTTGTGTCCTTATAGCAAATCCATTTGGATCACATAATGTGCTGCTGGCAGTGGCCGCATATGCACAGCTGCCTTCATACATTTATTTGAGAGCACTGAACATTACAGAGCATTCATATTTGGTACTAGCATAAACACAAATAAATACAGCTGCAAGTTGTGCTAAGTTATATGAAGTTATTAAATACATTAATTCTGAAATGCTTTACTGTTAAATAGTAACAAGTTTTACCTCTCTTACCCCAGGAAGAAGCAAAGAGGTGAAACTCAAGAAGAGTCAAGAAGATGACCTTGAAAATATTTTATATGAAATTTTTAAATGAATGTTTTTGTAAGTAAAGTAAAATAAAAGACCTTTTGCAGAGGAAGTTTTACCCACAGGTCTTCTTCATTGGAGGACATGTCCTCATCTTTTTTGTTTTAGGACTGGGAAGGAGGAGTGACATGGTTATTCATCTATTAGTCCTGTGGACTAGAACGGCTAACTATGCTGGCTCTCTGGGAGTGAGATATCAACAACAAGTGGTTCTCATACTGCACATATCTATAGATAATTAGTAGTGATGGGTGAACCCAAAACCGTAAAGTTTGTTGTCCGTATCGAACACCTTCTGTTCGGGAACAGACTCCAAACACGGACTTATCCAGAAAGTTTGTGTTATTGTTCAGGTATGGCACACTGAACATGTCATCATAGAGTTCACCGCCAGTCACTGAGGCTGCGTTCCCACACTTCATGAGATCACTGTGAGCACCGTGAGAATCTCACAGTGAAATGTGGGAACGCAGCTTCAATGATCGGTGGTGAACTCTATGACATCAACACCCTCATTCAACTTTTTTTAATGTTCAGCCAAACCCGCACGACCTGAACATCCAGGAGTTCGCCCATCACTAATAATTAGGCTTTTGGTAAAAAAAAAAAATATTAGATATACTCTATAGTGATGAGCCACCCCTATAGTGTCCGAGTTTGGTTCGGTTCGCCAAACAGCCGTGTGTTCAACGAACTGTTCATCGAACCGTTCGTTGAACACCGTCGAACACCGTTAAAACCAATGGCAGGCAAACCAAAACACATAGAAACACATAGAAAACACATAGAAAACACTTCAAAGGTGTCCAAAAGCTGACAAATTGCTCAGAAGACACAACTAACACATGGAAAAGTGACAAGTACATATAGTCATGCGAAAAGAAAAGAGGTGGAGGAGTAAAAGGAGGGGGAGACACAGATATAGGCATGTCAGGCCCTTCTAAAACCAAAAAAGTGAGAAGCCGACACAGCCAGTCCGTTCCTGCCCGTGCGACCTGCGTGTCGCCGGGTTTGTGCCAGAGCTGCGGTGGACCCTGACGGCCAGCCCTTCTCCCAGTACTGGTGCCTGGCTGCTGGTGGGTCGAGCGAGCCCCCCTGCGGTGGAGGCAGGTCTAATCTTTCTAATTTAAATTGTCTCTCTAATTTGAATGAGTACACTTTAAATCCTTTTACAAGGATCTATTGGAGGGCAAGTCTCATGCCAGCAGCCACGATAATGCCAGCTCAAGTAGCGTCCAGTAAAGCTGCTGCAGTTAAAAAGCTTTTATAAGGATCGAGCTTGGCGGTCCACCGCAAGGCATCCTACCGCCAGTCACAGCCCCTGTGCCTTGGGGTGCCTCCCCGATGCTCTTCACTGATTGTCCGGGGGCCCGAAGCATTTCCTTTGAAAAAATTAAGCGTCCAAAGTACAGGTGGTGTAGCTTGCTTAACAGCTGGGTTAATCCGCTGACTAGCAGACACTGCTACTAGGCCCAAAATTATTGTCTGGGTTAGATGCAGTTAAAATTTGTAATTAGATCTACAGCCGGTGGCTACTCCGGTGACTAGCAGACACTCAAGCATTGGAGCAGACCTCTGATTCCCAGGCTATAGTATGAGAAAACAGCTCTAGTCTTCACACTCAACCATCTGTGTTACCCAAGCCATAGTGTATATAGTTTCTTATGGTTAAAAGGGGGGTGGGGAAAGACCCAACACACCTGTAATTGACGATGCCAACGTCACGTAAAACACAGCAAGGGGACTCCAAAAAGAGTCTCCATTTTTTTAAAAAATTTGGGGCACAGACACCACTTGAGTAGCATCAATTGCCCCAGAGTTGCTTAGAATGGTTGGTGAGGTGATTTTACCAAATCCTCAAGCTTTTACTCTCCCCAGGATGACACAGGGGTAGAAAAGTCCTTGCGGATCCATGATTTGTTCATCTTTCTGAACGTGAGTCTGTCTACATTCTCAGTGGACAGCCGCGTGCGCTTATCTGTCAGACTCAGCACACCACCATCAGCGCTGAACACACGTTCAGAGAGAACAAAAATTATTATTAATTTGAAAGCTGGTGGAGCTTAGTACAGATGGCCTAATAGAATGAGTACCACACACTGCTACTATGCCCAAAATTATTCTACAGGCAAGATGCAGCTAAAAATTATGAGCATTTCAATGCTGGTGGAGCTTTGTATAGATGGCCTAATACAATGAGCACCACAGACTGCTACTATGCCCACAATTATTCTACAGGCAAGATGCAGCAAAAAATTATGAGTATTTCAATGCTGGTGGAGCTTTGTATAGATGGCCTAATACAGTGAGTACCACAGTCTGCTACTATGCCCACAATTATATTACAGGCAAGATGCAGCCAAAAATTATGAGTATTTCAACGCTGGTGGAGCTTTGTATAGATGGTCTAATACAATGAGTACCACAGACTGCTACTATGCCCACAATTATTCAACAGGCAAGATGCAGCAAAAAATTATGAGTATTTCAACGCTGATGGACCTTTGTATATATGGCCTAATAGAATGAGTACCACAGACTGCTACTATGCCCAAAATTATTGTCCAGGCAAGATGCAGATAGAAATTCTTTTTTTTTTTAAGGCTGATGGAGCTTTGTATAGATGGCCTAATAGAATAAGTACCACACACTGCTACTATGCCCAAAATTATTGTCCAGGCAAGATGCAGAAAAAAATTATTTTTTTTTAAACTCTGGTAGAGCTTTGAATAGATGGCTGTTATGAATGTTTTAGAAATGAATTCTGAGCAGAAGCTCCCTCTGGTGGTTGCAAACAGTACTGAACCATTCAATGAGGATTGTCAATCAGGGATCACGGACTGGCTGGATATAAGGGAGGTTTCCCCCATCATGGTTGCCGGTGATCAATTGTTCTTATCTCAATGTTGTTTCCTGGTTCACTTGGAAGCTTGCTGAGTCTTGCCTCTTCTCCTGCTCTCAGATAAGATATTTTCTGTTTTTTTTTTTGTGCTTGCCATTTGTATATTTCTCTGCATTTCTGTGAGGTTGGCCAGGTTCCCCTCCCCGGGGGGCTTGGTCTCCTCTCAGTTCCTCTGAAGCCATTGTTGTTTGTTCATTTGCCTTTTCCAGTTTTTTTCTGTGGCTGCGGCTTAGTTTTGTTACACCAGAGAACCAATTTAGGTGGTAGAGGTCGTGTGATCTCAGGTGTTTTTGCAATTAGTAGCGTTGGTTTTTTTTAGGGTTTTTTTGGATTGCAGTAAGTATCCTACCTATCCTTTTCTGTCTAAGTCAGATTGGGCCCCAGCGTTTGCTCATACTATTTTCTGTCTGTGTCTGTATTTCCTCTTGTCTAACCACCATTACATGTTTGGGGGCTTCCTATGTTCTTTGGGATCTGCTCCAGGGCAGATAGCTTTCCTCTTTCTATCTTTAGGTGTAGTTAGTCTCTCAGGCTATGACGAGGCGTCTAGGACCAACGTAGGAATGCTCCACGGCTGCCTTTAGTTGTGGTGGTTAGTCAGGGTACTGCAATCCAGTGGATTCCAACCTTTCTGGTGTATTGCCGTTTTTGCCTGCTCTCCTCAGCTACCAAACATAACAGTATCACCGGCCCAAAAAGAAAATTATATGGTACTCACAGAAGGGAAAAATAGTGTGGAGAAAAAAAAAAAGTTGTCAGAGTTGTCAGAGATTTTTTTTTTTTTCTGTTTGTTGCATTTTTTTCCCTCTTATTCTCTGGGTGTAGAGAAGGATTTTTTTTCTCTCAATGGAGTTTGCACAGTTGTCTGGCCGTGTGGATCAGCTTGCCACTGAAGTTCGGAGTATTGCTACCTATCTTGCAGGGTTGCCGGTTGTGGAACCTAGGATCCCCATGCCAGATTTGTTTTTAGGGGATCGAGCTAAATTTCTGAATTTCAAAAATAACTGTAAGTTGTTTTTTGCCTTAAAACCTAAGTCCTCAGGGAACGCAGCACAGCAGGTTCAAATTGTCATCTCTCTCCTGCGCGGCGATCCTCAGGATTGGGCTTTTTCCCTGACACCTGGGGACCCTGTTTTGAGTAATGTTGATGCATTTTTTCTGGCTCTGGGTTTATTGTACGATGAACCTAATGTCACTGATAATGCTGAAAAAACCTTGTTGGCATTAAATCAGGGTCTTGAGGACGCTGAGTTGTACTGTCAGAAATTGCGAAAGTGGGCAGTTCTGACCAAATGGAATGATGATGCTTTGGCAGCCCTTTTTCGGAAGGGTCTCTTAGAGAATGTAAAAGATGTTATGGTGGGTTTCCCTGCTCTCTCTGGTCTCAATGATTCTATGTCATTGGCGATTCAAATTGACAGACGTTTGTGTGAGCGTAGAGGTATGCGTGGAATGGTGTTGCCTTGTGAACCAGCTTCTGAGCCCATGCAGTGTGATAGAGTGGCTTCTGGGGCACAGCGTCATGAGTTTATAAAATGCAATGGGTTATGTTTCTACTGTGGTGATGCCTCTCATGGTATTTCAGTCAGCCCTAAGCGTGGAAGACGTTTTGCACGCTCAGTTGTCTTGGGTAGTGTTCAGACTAAATTTCTGTTGACTGTTACCCTGATTTGCTCCCTGTCCACATTTTCTGCTCAGGATTTTGTTGATTCGGGAGCAGCTATTAACCTGATGGATTTTGATTTTGCTAAACGTTGTGGGTTTCCCTTGATACCCCTACGGAAGTCTATTCCCCTACTGGGGATTGATTCTACCCCTTTGGCTGAGAATAAACCCCAGTTCTCTACTCAGGTGATAATGAGGGTTGAACCTGATCATCAGGAGAGTTGCAAATTTTTGGTGCTGTATAATCTGCATGACATTATTGTACTAGGCTTCCCTTGGTTGCAGTCTCATAATCCTGTTTTGGATTGGAAATCTGTGTCTGTAACCAGTTGGGGCTGCCAATGTGTTAATGCCAACCCTCCTGTTTTTTCTGCCTCTCCCAGGCTCAGGATGTGCCTGACTTTTTGACTGATTTTTCTGATGTGTTTAGCGAAAGTAAATCTGCATCCTTGCCCCCCCATAGAAGCTATGACTGCGCTATTGAATTAGTGCCTGGTAGTAAATTCCCTAAAGGTCGCCTTTTTAACTTGTCTGTACCTGAACATGACGCTATGCGGTCTTAAATCAAGGAGTCATTGGAGAAGGGTCATATCAGACCATCCTCTTCACCCTTGGGTGCCGGTTTTTTCTTTGTGGCCAAAAAGGATGGTTCATTAAGGCCGTGTATTGATTATCGTCTCTTGAACAATATCACTGTGAAATATCAGTATCCGTTACCCTTGATTTCTGACCTGTTTTCCAGGGTGAAAAGTGCTACTTGGTTTACCAAGCTTGACCTCAGGGGGCGTATAACCTTATTCGCATTAAGCACGGGGATGAATGGAAGACGGCGTTTAATACCCCAGAGGGGCATTTTGAGTACCTAGTGATGCCCTTTGGGCTCACTAATGCTCCTTCCGTCTTCCAGTCCTTCATGAATGACATTTTCAGGGATTTTGTGGATAAATTTCTGATTGTTTATTTGGATGATATCTTGATTTTTTCCAATGACTGGGACTCTCATGTGAAACATGTTCGGACTGTGTTCCAGATTTTGAGAGAGAATGCTCTGTATATGAAGGGATCAAAGTGTCTTTTTGGCGTACAGAGGATCTAATTTCTGGGATTCATTTTGTCTCCATCTGTTATTGAAATGGACCCGGTCAAAATTCAGGCCATCTGTGATTGGGTCCAACCTACTTCATTAAAGGCTCTTCAGAGATACTTGGGTTTTGCCAATTTTTATCGTAAATTTATTGGTAATTTCTCTGTTATTGTTAAACCATTGACTGATTTGACCAAAAAGGGTTCTGATGTGGTGAATTGGCCTCCTGAGGCAGTCTCTGCGTTTCAGGAGCTTAAGCGGAGATTCACTTCTGCTTCTGTTCTACGGCAGCCTGATGTTTCTCTGCCATTTCAGGTGGAGGTTGATGCCTCTGAAATTGGGGCAGGTGCCATTTTGTCCCAAAGAGATCCTGAGACCTCTAAAAGTAACCCTTGTGCTTTTTTCTCTAGAAAATTTTCTCCAACTGAACGTAATTATGACGTGGGTAATCGGGAGTTATTGGCCATGAAGTGGGCTTTTGAAGAGTGGAGACATTGGCTGGAGGGAGCCAAACATCAGGTGGTGGTCCTCACGGACCATAAGAATCTGGTTTATCTGGAATCAGCCAAGCGACTTAATCCTACACAGGCCAGGTGGGCCTTGTTTTTCACACGTTTTAATTTTGTGGTTTCCTTTCTTCCTGGCACTAAGAATATTAAGGCGGATGCCCTCTCGAGGAGTTTCCTTGCGGACTCTCCTGAGTTATCTGATCCTGCTGTTATTTTGAAAGAGGGTGTAGTTCTTTCCGCCATCTCGCCCAATTTGAGACTGGCTCTGGAGGGGTGTCAGGAGAATAAACCCGAGCGCTGCCCTGTTGGGAAATTGTTTGTCCCAGACCAGTGGAAGAAGAGTGTGATGTCTGAGATTCATTGTTCCGCATTGGCCGGTCATCCCGGAATTTTTGGTACCAGAGACTTGGTGAGTCGGTCCTTTTGGTGGCCTACTTTGTCTCGTGACGTCAGGGAGTTTGTGCAGTCCTGTGGGACTTGCTCTTGCTCCAAGCCTTGCTCTCGCTCTAGTGGTTTGTTGATGCCATTGCCTGTGCCCAAGAGACCATGGACCCATATCTCTATGGATTTTATTTCCTATCTCCCTGTTTCTCAGAGAATGACTGTTATCTGGGTGATTTGTGATAGGTTTTCCAAGATGATACATCTTGTGCCATTACCTAAGTTGCCTTCCTCCTCCGAATTGGTGCCTTTGTTCCTTCAGCACGTTGTTCGGTTGCACGGCATTCCTGAGAACATTGTGTCTGACAGAGGAGTACAGTTTGTTTCCAGATTTTGGAGAACTTTTGTTCTAAACTTGGTGTTCAATTGTCTTTCTCCTCTGCTTTTCATCCTCAGACCAATGGACAAACTGAGAGAACAAACCAGACATTGAAGACTTATCTGAGATGCTTTGTGTCTGCTGATCAAGATGACTGGGTCTCTTTTTTGCCTTTGGCTGAGTTTGCTCTTAATAATAGGGCAAGCTCTGCCACTTTGATGTCTCCATTTTTCTGCAATTTTGGGTTTCACCCTCGATTTTCTTCGGGACAGACGGAGGCTTCTGTCTGTCCGGGTGTTGACTCTGTTGTGGAGCGTATGCAGCAGATTTGGGACCAGGTAGTGGAGAGGTTGTCCCTCTCTCCGGAGAAGGCCCAGCAGTTTGCCAACCGGCATAGGACTGATGGTCCTCGGTTTAAAGTGGGGGACTTGGTCTGGTTGTCCTCAAGAAATATCCCTATGAGAGTTGCATCTCCTAAGTTTAAGCCTAGGTTTATTGGACCTTATAAGATCATGGAGATTCTTAATCCTGTTTCCTTTCGTTTACTTCTTCCAGCGACATTTAAGATCCATAACGTGTTCCACAAGTCTTTATTGAAGAGGTTTGTTGAGCCAGTGGTTCCTATGGCTGCACCCCCTGACCTGTTTTGGTTGAGGGCAATCTGGAGTAAATGGTTGAGAAAATATTGGATTCTCGTTTTTCTAGACGGAAACTCCAGTATTTGGTTAAGTGGAGAGGTTATGGTCAGGAGGACAATTCTTGGGTGTTTGCTTCGGATATCCATGCTAGGAGACTGATCCGTGCGTATCACGGAGCTCATCCTGACCGACCTGGTTGCACTAGTGAGGGTTCGGTGACCCCTTCTCAAGGGGGGGGTACTGTTATGAATGTTTTAGAAATGAATTCTGAGCAGAAGCTTTCTCTGGTGGTTGCAAACAGTACTGAACCATTCAATGAGGATTGGCAATCAGGGATCATGGACTGGCTAGATATAAGGGAGGTTTCCCCCCATCATTGTTGCCGGTGATCAATTGTTCTTGTCTCAACGTTGTTTCCTGGTTCACTTGGAAGCTTGCTGAGTCTTGCCTCTTCTCCTGCTCTCAGATAAGATATTTTCTGTTTTTTGTTTTTGTGCTTGCCATTTGTATATTTCTCTGCATTTCTGTGAGGTTGGCCAGGTTCCCCTCCCCTGGGGGCTTGGTCTCCTCTCGGTTCCTCTGGAGCCATTGTTGTTTGTTCATTTGCCTTTTCCAGTTTTTTTTCTGTGGCTGCGGCTTAGTTTTGTTACACCAGAGAACTAATTTAGGTGGTAGAGGTCGTGTGATCTCAGGTGTTTTTGCAATTAGTAGCGTTGGTTTTTTTAGGGTTTTTTTGGATTGCAGTAAGTATCCTTCCTATCCTTTTCTGTCTAGGTCAGATTGGGCCCCAGCGTTTGCTCATACTATTTTCTGTCTGTGTCTGTATTTCCTCTTGTCTAACCGCCATTACATGTTTGGGGGCTTCCTATGTTCTTTGGGGATCTGCTCCGGGGCAGATAGCTTTCCTCTTTCTATCTTTAGGTGTAGTTAGCCTCTCAGGCTGTGACGAGGCGTCTAGGACCAACGTAGGAACGCTCCACGGCTGCCTTTAGTTGTGGTCAGGGTACTGCAATCCAGTAGATTTCAACCTCTTGGTGTATTGCCGTTTTTGCCTGCTCTCCTCAGCTACCAAAATATAACAGATGGCCTAATAGAATGAGTACCACAGACTGCTACTATGCCCAAAATTATTGTCCAGGCAAGATGCAGATGAAAAATCTTTTTTTTTAAACTCTGGTGGAGGTTTGTATAGTTAGCCTAATACAATGATTACCACAGACTGCTACTATGCCCACAATTATTCTACAGGCAAGATGCAGCAAAAAATTATGAGTATTTCAACGCTGGTGGAGCTTTGTATAGATAGCCTAATACAATGAGTACCACAGACTGCTACTATGCCCACAATTATTCTACAGGCAAGATGCAGCAAAAAATTATGAGTATTTCAACGCTGCTGGACCTTTGTATAGATGGCCTAATAGAATGAGTACCACAGACTGCTACTATGCCCAAAATTATTGTCCAGGCAAGATGCAGATAAAAATTCTTTTTTTTTAAACTCTGGTGGAACTTTGTATAGATGGCCTAATATAATGAGTACCACACACTGCTACTATGCCCAAAATTATTGTCCAGGCAAGATGCAGACAAAAAATCTTTTTTTTTTAAACTCTGGTGGAGCTTTTTATAGATGGCCTAATACAATGAGTACCACAGTCTGCTACTATGCCCACAATTATTCTACAGGCAAGATGCAGCAAAAAATTATGAGTATTTCAACGCTAGTGGAGCTTTGTATAGATGGCCTAATACAATGAGTACCACAGACTGCTACTATGCCCACAATTATATTACAGGCAAGATGCAGCCAAAAATTATGAGTATTTCAACGATGGTGGAGCTGGCAAAAAGTGATAGCAACTGATGTAACCTAGCCCTCAAAAGGGCTGCAATTACAAAGTCACTACTTCCAAGTTGACCTATCTGTCTATATAGAGCACAGACCTGCCTGCTAAAAGTGCTAGGAACTGCTGTAACCTAGCCCTTAAAAGGGCTGCAATTACAAACTAGTCCCTCCCTACTCCCTAAACCTTCCTGTCTAACTGCAAATTAGCTTCACAGTCACTGTTAGAAAGATAGCGCTAACAGCAGCAGCAGTGCCGTCTAACACTGTGCTGCAGCAGTGAGAAAATGGTGGCGAGGGGGAAATGGCTGGGTCTTATAGGGCAAGGACATGTGACATACATAGCCAATGACACATGCCCTTGCTTGTGTGAAAGAAAAGCACTTCGCTCCGTGTGTGCGCTGCTGATAGGCTGACAGACTGCACCGCCCACTGGAAATGCGGGAAAGAGAAAAAAAAATGGAGATCTTCATTATTTCTGCAGAGATCCATCCCATGCCCCTCCCCCCCGCCCCGCTGTACACTCAAACTGGGTATTAACAGTGATTCTCAGCGTTACTGAGAAAAAATCCAGTGACGATTTAGGTACCCGAACAGTTATTGAACATAACCTCAAACTGCCGGATTTTTTCAAAATTGTTCGGGTTCGTCGAACGGCTCGAACACTGCCCAAAACAGCTCGAATTTGAAATTGGCGAACAGTTCGCTTCGAACACCGCTCATCTCTAATAATTATCCATTCATATGTTTGCACTTTTTAATAAAATTGCTCCTATTATTTTTTTCCAAATAAAAATCTTAAGTATTATAATTTATCATGATAGTGCACACCACATATTTCCTTGGTCTCCCTTTACATGCTATGCTTGGCTATTTCCTTGCACAGTGTTCCAAATGTGGTCTGACTAGTGAACTATATAGAGGCAAAACTACTCTGAAGAGCAAAAGGGTAACAATATTTTGAACTTTTGACTTTCATGTCAAAATTATGTTGCAAAAGTCAAATTTATGTATTAGACAGCCAAGATGATTGTCTATAAAATGTTGGTAGTCTCAAGTTTCAAGCAGTAGTGGCTGGTGAGATATGGAACCTGAAAGTCAAAAGTTCAAAACATTGTTTCCCTTTTGCTCATCAATGTATGCTCTTATCATGAGCATTAATACATACTATAATTATATTTTCCAACCCACAAGGACAGACACCCCAATTCACCCAACTAACATTTAAGGGCCGGCTGTATCCTGCATGAAAATGAAAAAATGTGCAATAGAAAGATAAAAATCTAAAATGGCTCATATAGGACATATAGTAAAGGAAAAAATATCTCAGCGTTTAGGAGACAAATGAAAGTAAATTTTAGCAAAGTTTTGAATTTTGTCACAGATTTGACACTACAGATCCTGAGGCTCCCTGGCTCTATTCACTCAAGTCAGTTTCCTGTCCCCCCTGCCTCTAAGTATTGTTTATGTGTAGTAATTTTAACCAGTGCTTACCCACTTTGCGCATAATTGTACAATTTATTTCCTCAGCAGAAGTGCATGACATTACATTTGTCTATATGAAACCTCAATTATCATTTCTCAATTTAAGCTTCAAGCTTACCTAAATTCATCTGAAGTATTACATTATTCTCTTCAGTGATGCTTGCCTAGAAGTGCTCAGTATAATCTGCAAACATTGAAATCCTATTCGATATGCCCTTAACAGGGGATGTCTAAAAAATGTTTATGAAGTGGCCAGAGTATGAGTGTGCGTGTAAGGTTCTTTGTCTCTGTTGACATGTTCCTTGAAACTCAGTTTTCCGTCGGCCATTTTGCTTTCTGTCTTCCTGCAGCTCTTGCCCTCAGAGTTTCCAGTTTTCATGTTCCCGCCCTGATTCTTCCCTCTTGCTTCTTAAGCAGCCTCAGCTGAACAATCAGTGCTCCTGAATCAAGCCTCAGTCAGTCTGTGACCTGACTCCTGGAAGCCTTGGACTTGTACTCCAGCTATTCCCTACTGAGGAACCTTGGAACACTTTTGGACTCTGGAAACCTGCTGTTTGGTGAATCCATGTTTGCAGAGGAATTACGGTACAGAGAAGAGATCCTGAACCTGCTTTGGAGATTTATTGTAGTGCTTGAAGTTACTCTGGCCTGCTGTGTCTCCTGTCGCTGTTCCTGCAAACTGTGTGAACTTTTCAGCATGCTTGTATGAAGTAATACAAGTCATTTCATTTCAACCTATGTCTCCTGTGTTTTCCTCGCACCCAAGCACAAGACGCTATAGGAACTGTACACTATACATGACAAGCAGTGGCGTAACTAGAAATGCGGGGCCCCACAGCAAAATTTTGAACGGGGCCCCCTCTCCCAAACGGGCGGCGGGGGGGGGGGGGCGGGTTCTGATAGTGGGCGGAGCCAATAGCAGTGGGCGGAGCAAATCACAGCAATTCTCTAGGCCCAAAAAATACTCTTCAGTCTCATAACGGCCAGCTTTTTGCCCAAATCAGAGCTGTATTTAAAGCAGACATTATGGAAACACAATATAATATAATGGACTGGTAGCAATGCAGCCCCCTTATGCTACCATTACTAGTAACCATGTCCCGCATAACTATTAATGCAGGCACATTATGCCCCCATAACTAGTAATAAGCCCTCTTATTCTCCCATCAGTAGTAATGTGCCCCTCAAGTAGTAATGCAGCCAAGAATGCAGAGTTATCACTCACACAGTATGTGCCCCCGTTAATCTTCGGTGGTATCTTCAGCTCCACAGTGGAGCACACTCACCATCAGTCTTCACCCTTCTGGGCGCCGCCGACGAGTGACGTCAGCAGCGTGATCACATGACATGATCACGCTGCAGACGTCGCTCTGACCCGGCGGTCAGAGCTTCAATTGTACTGGCGTCTGTATAGACACCAGTGCAATTGATTCCTGGGAGACGGCACGCAGCAGCTTCTCTGCGCCGGCTGTCAGCATGACAGCCAGCACAGGGAACCGCCGACTCTCAGGCCATGGGCGGCGGAACACAGCCGCAGGGGAGACAGCTGCAGCAGGGACGGGCCCCCTGCTAGCCCGGGCCCTATGGCAGCTGCTTCCCCTGCTTCCACGATAGTTCCGCCCCTGATGACAAGATTCAGGAGCCAATGTTTAGTGTCTGCTGGGTCTGGGAAAGCCGTGTCTGCTGTGACTGTGGATATCAGATGTCCGTTTAATACCTTATGTGATGACAGTGGTTGTGACTTCTCACAACCATTCCAGGTGAGCGCATTCCCTTAAAATTTTACTCTGGAGTGTTACCACAGGTAAACACTATTGTTTTCTTTTTTTTTTCCTTTCCTCTTCTCCTTCCAGCACTTCTGCCTTAAAAGATCTGGAAGATGGAGGCCCGCATAAAGGAACTTTGCGGAGTGACTGATACAATCCTTTCAGATGTACAGACTTTAAAAACCCGTTTTGCAAGCCTACAGGACCTCACTAATCATAATTTGCAAGTGTTTGGACAGACTACCCAGGAATTGCGAGCCAGGATTGAGGCTCTAGAGGAACGAGCCCGGGCTCCTGCCATAACCCCAAGTTCTGGGATCTCCAAATTACCTCCTTTTCGTTTTGGCGGTGAACGTGAGAAATTCAGGGGATTTATTAATCAATGCAATTTATTTTTCTCTGCACATGCTTCACAATTTCCCACTGAACGATCCAAAGTGTTTACTATAATCATGTTGCTTACCAATAAGGCTTTGATGTGGGCAAACCCTCTGATTGAGACTGAGGATGATTGTTTGAATCACTTGATGCTTTTATTTCAGCCATGGGGCAGGTGTTTGATGACCCCAATCGAGGTGCAACAGCTGAAGCAGCCATGTTAACTTTGCGCCAAGGTAAGCGTTCAGTAGCCGAATATGCCCTGGATTTCAGGAGATGGGCTCTTGATACCACTTGGGACACTTCCGCTAAAAAATCTATTTTTCGGAAAGCGTTGTCTCCACTGATTAAGGATGAACTTGCTCGTGCCGACCCTCCCACTGCGTTAGGTGACTTTATTAACTATTGTATCCGTATTGATGCTCGTCTGACTGAACGCAGACAAGAGAGATGGTTCGAAAATTATCGCACTAACCTTTTACTACCTCCCTCCTCAGCTAAGGAACCTTTGAGTAGGATCACAAGGGAACCAGAACCTGAACCCATGCAGGTGGACTCTTTACAAAGACGGGTTAGTGATGCACGCAAAGAACATCGTATAAAGGAAAATCTATGTTTCTACTGTGGTAAGTCAGGGCACTTCATTATAAACTGCCCAGCCGTTCTCGTAAGACTACTGCAGCAGTCATTCACTGTGAGTGTTGCGATAGGAGCTCTGTCATGTCCGAGCCTCAGGCTCCAGAGAGATCTGCTGCAAGAGATCTTGATTTCTCGGACTTAAACTCTGTTAGTTCTGGGGACGATGACGGTATAAACGCTGCAATTTTTCAAGTTTCCTCAGCGGTGTCCCAGCTGAGTTGTAAAAGAAACAATTCTCATTGCTTCCTTTCCATCAAACTCTGGGTTGACTCAGTCTGGGTGTCTAGCTCTGCTATGATCGACTCAGGAGCAAGTGGAAATTTTATGGATATCTCCTTTGCTCTGAAACAGGGGATACGTTCAGTGAAGAAGGCTACTCCAGTACAGATGGAGACTGTGGATGGCTCTCTACTGACTTCTGGACCAGTGGATCAAGAAACAGAGCCTTTGAGGGTCCTTATGGGTAAAGATCATCAAGAGAAAATGTCTTTTATGCTTATCTCTTCTCCCCACTTTCCCATTATTCTAGGGCTACCATGGCTGCAGGAGCAGAATCCTACGATTAACTGGGAGACCAAGGAATTACACTTTCCGGAGAAACAGATGAGTCAAGGAGTTTCAGCTTGCTCTGTTCCTAAAGGAACCATGTCAGTCCCTGAACTACCAGCTGTATACCAGGACTATGTGGATTTATGTGACAAGAAGAACGCTGATCAGCTTCCTCCTCACCGTCCATATGATTGTCCAATTGAATTATTGCCTGGAGCCGAGATACCTTTTGGTAAGATCTACCCCCTAGCGGGGCCCGAGCTAAAAGCTTTGAAGGATTATATAGACAAAAATTTAGCCAAGGGCTTCATACGCCCCTCTTCATCTCCCGCAGGTGCACCCATCTTCTTTGTGAAGAAGAAAGATGGATCTCTGAGACCCTGCATAGACTATAGGGAACTCAATAAGGTTACTATTAGAAACCGTTATCCATTGCCTTTAATCCCTGAATTGTTGGAGAGAGTGCGGCATGCCAAAATTTTCTCTAAACTGGATCTCCGTGGGGCCTATAACTTGGTCCGTATTAGACCTGGGATGAATGGAAGACTGCTTTCAGGTCACGCTATGGACACTTTGAATATCTAGTTATGCCTTTTGGTCTGAGTACCGCCCCAGCCACTTTCCAACACTTCGTGAATGATATCTTCAGGGATCTCCTAGATACATTTGTGGTGATTTATCTGGATGATATTCTAATTTTTTCTAACTCCACAGAGGAACATCATGGACATGTGAGAATGGTCTTAGAACGCCTAAGACAAAACCATCTCTACATCAAACTTGAAAAATGTGAATTCCATAGGACCGAAATTCAATTTCTGGGGTATGTACTATCTACGCAAGGGATTAGTATGGATGGAAGCAAGACCCAAGCCATCAAGGATTGGCCAATTCCTAGAAATGTGAAGGAGGTGCAGCGTTTCATCGGGTTTGCCAACTTCTATTGACGTTTCATTAAGAATTTTTCTGAGGTAGTGTCACCTATCACCCAACTTACCCGGAAACAGTCTAGGTTCTCCTGGACCCCGCAAGCTCAGGAAGCATTTTCCTGTTTAAAGGATAAATTTACCACCGCACCTATCTTAGTACATCCCAACCCCGAGTTTGCCTTCATAATAGAGGTGGATGCTTCAGACTGTGCCGTTGGAGCTATACTCTCTCAGAGAACAGGTGAGAAGAATGTCTTGCATCCCTGTGCCTTCTTTTCCCAGCAGTTGTCTTCGGCTGAGAGGAACTACGATGTGGGCAATAGAGAATTGTTGGCCATTATTGCCGCCTTCAAGGAATGGAGACACCTTCTTCAGGGAGCTGCACAGCAAATAGTCGTCCTGACAGACCATCGTAACCTTGAATTTATCAGGTCGGCTAAGTGCCTGACTCCTCGCCAGGCTCGCTGGAATCTTTTCCTAAACCAATTTAATTTTGTAATTTCTTATAGACCAGGATCGCGCAATGGAAAGGCTGATGCACTCTCTAGGATTCATTCAGCAGAGACACGTCCACTTACTCCTCCTAAGACTATTCTTCCTGACTCTAGATTCCTGGGAGTGATTCATAATCAAGACCTACTTAAGGACATCAAGGAAGCATACCATGCGGATTCTTTTTGGCTCAACCCCCAAGGGACGTAAGTCTTGTCTTTAAGAATGGTGTGTGGATTCAGGGACAACGTCTGTATATACCTGAAACAGTCAGATTGAGAGTATTGCAACTCATCCACGATTCCAAGATAGCCGGGCATAGGGGAATTCTAAAGACACAAGAATTTCTTACTCGTTTCTTTTGGTGGCCCACTTGCAGGAAAGATGTCTTAAACTATGTCACTTCATGTGAAGTCTGTGCAAGATGCAAAACACCTCGCTCCTCACCAACTGGTCTGTTGCAACCTCTTCCCACCCCGTCCCGCCCGTGGGGATCCATTTCTATGGACTTCATTGTGGAGTTACCAACCTCTCAAGGGAAGAACACCATTCTAGTGGTGGTTGACCGTCTAACAAAGGCAGCTCATTTTATCCCTTGTGTCGGCTTACCCACTGCAAAACAGACATCAGACTTGATGATTAAGAATGTGTTTCGCTTACATGGAGTACCGGATGAGGTCATTTCGGATCGAGGGGTGCAATTCACTTCAAGGTTTTGGCAAAATTTCTGTGCAGCATTGGACATTAAAGTAAACCTTTCTTCTGCTTTTCATCCCCAGACTAATGGACAGACAGAACGAACCAATCAGACCCTGGAGCAGTATCTCCGCTGTTTTATCTGCCACCTACAGGATGATTGGGTGGATCTACTTCCACTGGCTGAGTTCTCTTATAACAACTCTCAGAGCGCCTCCACTAAGCAGTCTCCTTTTTACTCCAATCTAGGTTATCATCCTAACATTCTTCCTCGATTTCCCATAGATACGCCCTTGCCGGCAGTGGCTGAAAGAATCACTTCTTTACAAAAGAATATGGATCTTCTAAAGGAAAATCTAGAATTGGCTCAGGAAAGGTACAAGAAAGCAGCAGATAAATTTCGTAAACCTGCACCAGCTTTCAAGGTAGGAGATTTGGTCTGGCTGTCAACCAGAAATCTTAAATTAAAGAATCCATCGTCTAAATTGGGACATAAGTACATTGGACCTTATAAGATCAATAAGATTATAAGTGCTGTTGCTTGTCGTCTTCAACTGGCCAGAACTATGAGAATCCACCCTGTCTTTCATGTATCCCTACTAAAGGCTGCAACACCCAATACGTTTCCTGGACGTTCTTCTCCTTGCCCTGACCCAGTGCTGGTCGATGGTCAGGAAGAATTTATGGTGGAAAGGATTCTAGATTCCAGGTTGTACAGAAATCAGTTGCAATATTTGATTAAATGGCAGGGCTACCCAGTGGAGGACAACTCATGGGAACCAGTCAATAATGTAAATGCTCCTCGCCTGCTCCGCCAGTTTCATCAGAGGTACCCTGACAAGCCTGGTCTGAGGTCATCCGGAGGTTGTCCCTAAGGGGGGAGTAATGTAAGGTTCTTTGTCTCTGTTGACATGTTCCTTGAAACTCAGTTTTCCGTCGGCAATTTTGCTTTCTGTCTTTCTGCAGCTCTTGCCCTCAGTTAATATGAAGTTTCCAGTTTTCATGTTCCCGCCCTGATTCTTCCCTCTTGCTTCTTAAGCAGCCTCAGCTGAACAATCAGTGCTCCTGAATCAAGCCTCAGTCAGTCTGTGACCTGACTCCTGGAAGCCTTGGACTTGTACTCCAGCTATTCCCTACTGAGGAACCTTGGAACACTTTTGGACTCTGGAAACCTGCTGTTTGGTGAATCCATGTTTGCAGAGGAATTATGGTACAGAGAAGAGATCCTGAACCTGCTTTGGAGATTTATTGTAGTGCTTGAAGTTACTCTGGCCTGCTGTGTCTCCTGTCGCTGTTCCTGCAAACTGTGTGAACTTTTCAGCATGCTTGTATGAAGTAATACAAGTCATTTCATTTCAACCTATGTCTCCTGTGTTTTCCTCGCACCCAAGCACAAGACGCTATAGGAACTGTACACTATACATGACAGTGCGCTTACACTTTGTACGTACATATAACAACTTATAGTCCATCTCAGTTTTTTTTGTTTTGCTGTTATCTCTTGCATTTTGTACAAACAGGACTCCCCTTTCTGAACCAAGTATTTCATCTGTATAGCCATGGATGGGTGTCTCATTTTGCTCCGGTCCTGCGCTGCCCTTATTCACAATGATGTCATTTGACACATGGTAAGGTTTTAATACTAGAGACAGGTAAGGATCATCTCAATGGGTACACCTTGATGTGGTAGGATGACGTTTATGCTTTTTTTTAATCAAAATAGCATTAACTAAGTACCCTAGGCTATTTACATGTACTATTACCATTTACTGATTTACTTGCTGTGGGATATAAGCACATTTTTTTTCTTAGGTTTTGACTAACAGCATGCATCAGAGCCCTATGATAAAAGTGGGGCAGCACAGGTCCAAAGTTGTGATCAAATAACCACTAACAAACTTACCAATTCATCAAGGGTATGTTAAAAATCTAGTATTAAAAGTGAGCAAAAATAAAAGGAAAATACACGGTCAAAGGGAGCGCTAAGAACACACGGACAATGCAAAAGTTGCTTTAGCTCACAACACGTTTCAACGGTAACCCGTCTTCATCAGGTGGCAGCAAACTGTTAGCTAAAGAAACTTTTGCATTGTCCGTGTGTTCTTAGCGCTCCCTTTGACTGTGTATTTTCCTTTTTTTTTTTTTTGCTCAGCTATTGTCCTCCATTGGAGGTCACGGCTGGAGCTGCTTTGAACCTTCCATTACCTTTATTGCCATCCTCTTGGCGCTCCCTGGTGACCGCTAATTTGTTTTATATAGTATTAAAAGTGCACACAGATGATTCTTACATAGTGTGCCAATCATACAGGTACATGTGATGCTCAGTGTCTGGCTTATAGCTTATTGATGATGCCTATGCTACTAGATCAAGCGTATAAATACAACCCACAAGGACAGACACCCCAATTCACCCAACTAACATTTAAGGGCCGGCTGTATACTGCATGAAAATGAAAAAATGTGCAATAGAAAGATAAAAATCTAAAATGGCTCATATAGGACATATAGTAAAGGAAAAAATATCTCAGAGTTTAGGAGACAAATGAAAGTAAATTTTAGCAAAGTTTTGAATTTTGTCACAGATTTGACACTACAGATAGTGAGTCCCAGGTATCATATGGTCCTGTCTGGGAAGCTCTGGGTGTTACCTTGGTCTGTGTGGTGGGAAATCACTAGAAAACATTTGAAAAGCCTTGACCTAGAGTGACCAATCTTATGGCTCTATTTGTACAAATCACAAAATGAACATGCATAAAGTATAGAAATATAGCCTTAAAACTATATATATATATATACATATATGTATATGTATATATATATATATATATATATATATTATATATATACAGTGCAGACCAAAAGTTTGGACACACCTTCTCATTCAAAGATTTTTCTGTATTTTCATTACTATGAAAATTGTAGAATCACACTGAAAGCATCAAAACTATGAATTAACACATGTGGAATTATACATTACACTTTACAAAAAAGTGTGAAACAACTGAAAATATGTCTTATATTCTAGGTTCTTCAAAGTAGCCACCTTTTGCTTTGATTACTGCTTTGCACACAGAAAAGGTGAACGGATGGATTCTACATGCCTAGTTCCCACCGTGAAGCATGGAGGAGGAGGTGTGATGGTGTGGGGGTGCTTTGCTGGTGACACTGTTGGGGATTATTCAAAATTGAAGCGGTGAGCGGTCCAGCTCACCCCAAACCATCTCGATTGGGTTCAGGTCTGGTGACTGTGGAGGCCAGGTCATCTGGCGTAGCACCCCATCACTCTCGTTCTTGGTCAAATAGCCCTTACACAGCCTGGAGGTGTGTTTGGGGTCATTGTCCTTTGAAAAATAAATGATGGTCCAACTAAACGCAAACCAGATGGAATAGCATGCCGCTGCAAGATGCTGTGGTAGCCATGCTGCTTCAGTATGCCTTCAATTTTGAATAAATCCCCAACAGTGTCACCAGCAAAGCACCCCCACACCATCACACCACCTCCTCCATGCTTCACGGTGGGAACCAGGCATGTAGAGTCCATCCGTTCAACTTTTCTGCTTGCAAAGCAGTAATCAAAGCAAAAGATGGCTACTTTGAAGAACCTAGAATATAAGACATATTTTCAGTTGTTTAACACTTTTTTGTAAAGTGTAATGTATAATTCTACATGTGTTAATTCATAGTTTTGATGCCTTCAGCGTGATTCTACAATTTTCACAGTCATGAAAATACAGAAAAATCGTGGAATGAGAAGGTGTGTCCAAACTTTTGGTCTGTACTGTATATATATATATATATATATATATAATATAATATAATATATATGTGTATATATAGACACAGACATAGGACATAGATACATATATATATATACATAGACATAGTCAAAAGTCAGAGTCAATCAAAGTTTTACAGTCACATTTTACAACCTAAAATTATGAAGATTACACATTACAAATGCCAATAACTTAGAAACAAGCAAATGAACTAATGGAATATTTTCACTCATCACCAACCTCAAACCCTGAGGCAGATTCCGACTCATGACATTGAGAAGCTCAACCTGATTTAGGAATACAGTAATGTTTTGTATAGATGAGTAAAAAAATGTCTGGAACATTTGACTTTAGAGTCTTCATCAAGGCACACCTATAATTTTACAATATGCCTCTACAACACCCACTTCTAATACATTCATACCTTCTAAAATTATAGAAAATGATTCATATAAATTTCTTCATGCTACCCGAAGCTGTTATTAACTTCAAAAGTAAAGCAAATATAGGAATAATATGTTACACAAACATTGGGAACAATATATGTTTAACAACTTGTTATTTATAACATTATTGTCTTCTGCTGGTTGTAAAGTTTCATTTGGATGGTAAGGATTGAGGATGTGGAAAATCAATACTCTACTCAAGTCTAATGTTCTCCCTTGAGAGATGCCAGGATTGGTGCTGTCTTGTAAAGGCTTCTTGTGAAGCTTTATGTAGAAACAGGAAGTCAATTTTCGCTGCACAAGTTATGGCAATGGGATGGGGCGGAGGAGCTTGGTCAGGAGTTGAAGAGGGGAATGATAAATGGAGGGACAAGATATTTATTTCTACAAAGATCAGAGAAAAGAGAAGAATTAACGAGGTAGAAAGGCAAATGAGCATTTGGAATTACAAAGTGCAATATAATGTGATTATTGCAATATATTAAGAAGATAAAAACTTTGATAGGAGTGCTTCTTTAAGATCTTGAAATCCTGCTGTCCACTGACAGTTATAGTGTACCACAACGTTCAAGCACAACCGTGAAGGGAGGGTGCGCGAGTAGGGTCCTAACCCTATGTCAAATATAGAAAAAACTCGGCACACCAGTGGATGAAAAAATATCCAAAAGTGATTTAATTATGAAAAAGTACATACACTGACCTTTCTGTCAGAATGTGACCTTCATCAAAGTACTAGTGAAAGTAAAAGGTGAATAACAATCAGAAAGAAAGCAGTATATTGTAAATGTGCATCATTTGCAAACATAGGACAAATATATAAAAAACTAAATAATGTATATACAAACAACAGTTGTTCCAAAAGAGGGCTCATAACTGAATACATCTTAACCCCTTAATGACCAAGCCATTTTGTAGGTTAAAGACCAGGCCAATTTTTACAATTCTGACCACTGTCTCTTTATGAGGTTATAACTCTGGAACGCTTCTATGGATCTTGGCGATTCTGAGATTGTTTTCTCGTGACATATTGTACTTCATGATAGTGGTAAAATTTCTTCAATATAACTTGCGTTTTTTTATGAAAAAAATGGAAATATGGCAAAAATTTTGAAAATTTTGCAATTTTCAAACTTTTAATTTTTATGCCATTAAATCAGAGAGATATGTCACAAAAATTAGTTAATAAATAACATTTCCCACATGTCTACTTTACATCAGCACAATTTTGGAACCAAAATTTTTTTTTGTTACGAAGTTATAAGGCTATGGTTTAACAAGCTTTGACAGCAATTTCTCATTTTCCCCACAATTTACAAAACCATTTTATGTTCAGAGACACCTCACACCTTGAAGATGCAGGGTCATACAAACCAATAAGTGTTACACATGTTCAAACGACTGCACCCTCAACGCGCAATAGCAGGACATTCTGACAGTCTTATATAAGCCGCTGCGTCAATGTCCACATTACGAAGGTTGCCAACTGCGTATTGTTAGAAAAAATGGAAATGGTAATTTTTTGAAAATTTCCCTTCACATTTATGCTTAAATCTGAGTTGTCAGTGTATAGGCATGCGCCAATGCCACCAGCCAATTTGAACCAATTTCTGACCGAAGTCACCTAAGTGTTAAAAGTTGACCAGCAATTTCTCATTTTTCCAACAAAATTACAAAACCATTTTTTTTAGAGACCACCTCACATTTGAAGTGAATTTGAGGGTCAATATGACAGAAAATACCCAAAAGTGACACCATTCTAAAAACTGCACCCTCAACGTGTTCAAAGCCACATTCAAGAAGTTTATTAACCCTTTAGGAATTCACAAGAATTGAAGCAATGTGAAGGAAAAAATGAACATTTAACTTTTTTTCCCAAAATTTTTCTTTCGACACAATTTTTTTAAATTTTGTCAAGGTATCAGGAGAAAAGAACCACAATATTGTTGTACAATTTCTCAGAGTACACCGATATACCATGTGTGGGGGTAAACCACTATTTGGGCGCATGGCAGAGCTCGGAATGGAAGCAGCGCCATTTGACTTTTTTGGCTGGAATTGAGATTGGACGCCATGTCGAATTTGGAGAGTCCCTGTGTGCCTAAACAGTGGAAACCCCCACAAGTGACCCCATTTTGGAAACTGGACCCCTCAAGGAACTCATCTAAATGTGTTGTGAGAGCTTTTAACCCCCAAGGGCTTCACAGAAAGTTATAACGTAGAGCCGTAAAATTAAAAAATCATATTTTTTCCACAAAAATGATCTTTTTATCCCAATTATTATTTTCCAAAGGATAAAAGGACCCCAAAAGTTATTGGGCAATTAGTCCTGAGTACGCTGATACCCCATATGTGGGGGTAAACCACTATTTGGGCGCATGGCAGAGCTCGGAAGGGAAGCAGTGCCATTTGACTTTTTGGCTGGAATTGAGATTGGACGCCATGTCGCATTTGGAGAGTCCCTGTGTGCCTAAACAGTGGAAACCCCTCACAAGTGGACCCCATTTTGGAAACTAGACCCCCCAAGGAACTTATCTAAATGTGTTGTGAGAGCTTTTAACCCCAAGGGCTTCACAGAAGGTTATAACGTAGAGCCGTAAAATTAAAAAATCATTATTTTTTCCACAAAAATGATATTTTCATCCCAATTATTATTTTCCAAAGGATAATGGACCCCAAAAGTTATTGGGCAATAGTCCTGAGTACGCTGATACCCATATGTGGGGGGTAAACCACTATTTGGGCGCATGGCAGAGCTCGGAAGGGAAGCAGCGCCATTTGACTTTTTTGGCTGGAATTGAGATTGGACGCCATGTCGCATTTGGAGAGTCCCTGTGTGCCTAAACAGTGGAAACCCCCACAAGTGACCCCATTTTGGAAACTAGACCCCCAAGGAACTTATCTAGATGTGTGGTGAGAGCTTTGAACCCCAAGGGCTTCACAGAAGGTTATAACGTAGAGCAGTAAAATTAAAAAATCATATCTTTTCCACAAAAATGATCTTTCCACCCCAATTGTTATTTTCCAAAGGGTAACAGGACCCAAAAGTTATTGTGCAATTTGTCCTGAGTACGCTGATACCCCATATGTGGGGGGAAACCACTATTTTGACGCATGGCAGAGCTCGAAAGGGAAGTAGCGCCTTTTTCAATGCAGACTTTGATGGAATGGTCTGTGGGTGTCATGTCACGTTTGGATAGCCCCTGATGTGCCTAAACAGTAGAAACCCCCCACAAGTGACTCCATTTTGGAAACTAGACCCCCCAAGGACTTTTCTAGATGTGTGGTGAGCACTTTGAACCCCAAGTGCTTCACAGAAGTTTATAACGTAGAGCCGTGAAAATAAAAAAAAATCATATTTTTTTCCCACAAAATGACTTTTGCCCCAAATTGTTATTTTTATAAGGGTAACAGGAGAAATAGGACCCCAAAAGCTATTGTGCATTTTGTCTGAGTACGCTGATACCCCATATGTGGGGGGGAACCACTGTGATCGCCTTACTGCGATCTTTGGGAGGCACAATGAACAAATCTACCAAAGGTGAAGAATTGGTTTTCTTTTTTACGCCGTTCCTCGTGCGGTATTAGTGATTAGGCGACTTTATTCCTCGGATCGGTGCGATTACAGCGATACCAGATTACTTTCTTTTTTCATGTTTAGCTTCTGTCACACACTAAAAGATGCTTTTTTTTGGAATAATTTTTTGTAAGAATTTTTTGCATCGCCGTATTTTGAGAGCTATTTATTTTTCCATATTTCGGCCGAAAGAGTTATCTGTGGGCTTATTTTTTGCGGGACGAGCTGACGTTTTTATTGGTACCATATTCGGGCACATAACGTTTTTTGATCGCTTCCTATTCCGATTTTTGTTGGAAGCAGAATGAACAAAAACCAGCAATTCAGGAATTTTTTTTTTTTTTTTTCCCGTTCCGCGTGTGGTAAAATTGATAAAGCAGCTTTATTCTTCGGGTCACTACGATTACAGCGATACTCATTTATATATTTTTTTTATGTTTTGGCGTTTTTTACACAATAAAGAATTTTATAGAAAAAAATAATTATTTTTGCATCAGTTTATTCCGCGAGCTATAACTTTTTAATTTTTTCGCTGATGATGCTGTATTAGCAGCTTGTTTTTTGCGGGACAAGATGATGTTTTCAGCGGTACCATGATTATTTATATCTGACTTTTTGATCGCGTGTTATTGCACTTTTTCCAAGCGGTATTAATGATACCGCTTTGGAAAAGTATAATTTATACTTTTTTGTTGTTTTTTTTTATGGCTTTCACTGAAGGGGTTAACTAGGGTTATTGCTTTTATAGATGGGATTTTTTACGGACGTGGCGATACCTAACATGTGTATTTTTTTTGTTTTTTATTTTTTTTATTACAGAAAAATGTGTATTTTTTAGAGGATTTTTTTTAATTATTTTTTTAATATTTTTTTTTACAATTTTTTTAAAAAAATGATTTTTTTCAACTTGTCCCTTTATGGGACTTTCACTTTTTTTACTTTTGATTGCAGTTACAATGCATTGCAATGCTCTGGCATTGCATGCATTGTACCTATGGGGAAAGCTGCTGTGACATGATCACAGCAGCTTCCCGTAGCTAGATGACCGGAGGTTGTCATGACAACCCCCGGGTCATCAAGGCAGAGATCAGGCCCTGCGATTACATCGCTGGGGACGCTGATCTGAGGCAGAGGGAGCACCCGACCCTCTGCCTCCCCCCCTGAGCTCTGCGATCGCGCTCGATCTCAGCAGTCAGGGGTTTAACAGCCAGGGGCGGTGGGGGCTCGCTCCTGGCTGTCAGTGCAGGAAGCTGGCCACTGCAGCGCCGGCTCCTGCACTGATCGCGTGGGGAAGCTGAAATTTCAGCTTCTCCTGCGCGATCGTGCTGTGTTTGGTCAGTCAGATTGACTGACCAACCACAGCGCTGTGAGTGCGGGGACGACGGCAAAGGTCCCGCACCGCTTGCCGTGCCTGTCAGCTGTCTGTGACAGCTGTCGGCACTGATCTACCACAGGTGTTTACACGCTGTGGTAGATCAAGGCATGACGTGCGAATCCGTCCTGGTGCCGGAACTGGCACCTTGTCATGACGGACTCTGCACGTCATTGGACATTAGGGGTTAATAAATGGATACTGTATGTATGGTTTACCATTATTCCATCCATTAAGGTCTGCTTCTTCTGGCCACTTATAGTTATATTCTTGTCATTCCTTCTCAGACCTAGTGCCATAGGAGAGGGTATCTCTATTTTCACAGTACATATATGGGTATGTCACATTTTTGTTCATCATATCTAGGAGCTTATTTTCATTTTGCATACAATGCTGTTTCAACACCTGTTGCATTTTAGGCTAGATGTACGTCTTATATCTGCATTTATTAAGATGTATTCAGTTATGAGCCCTCTTTTGGAACAACTGTTTGTTTGTATATACATTATTATTTTTTTTTTATTTGTCCTTGTTTGCAAATGAGCACATTTACAATATATTGTTTCTTTTGTGTTATTCACCTTTTACTTTTCCTAGTACTTTGT
>JARQOD010000004.1:314575291-314698756 GCA_033576555.1 Oophaga sylvatica
AAAACAAACAAAAGAAAAAGTTGAGAAACCGGGGGCCCAAACTAACTAAATGAAAAGGGGGAAGGGGACTTACTGAAACCCCAGAAAACCCTAAAAGCATCAACTTATAATTTTAAAAACCCCCCTGAGACAACGACCCAAAAACCCCCTAAATTAGTTCTCTGGTGAAACAAAATCAAAACAGCAGCCAGAAAAAACGGGGAAAAAAGAAAAAAGACAAACACAGGGGTAAACTAAATGGGGGGGCAAAAGCCCCCGGGGGCCCCAAAGGGCCCCCACAAAAATGCAGGACAAATGCAAAAATAAGCCAAAAAAAAAGAAAAAATGTTTATCTGTTAGCGGGGAAATGCGACCGCACAGCAGGCTCAGGGAAACGGGGAATAAAGGGATTCAGACCGAAAAATTTGTCCCGGAAAACCCTGAGGGGGAAGGTGACTCCTTTAATAAGACAGTCAAAACCCCTACCCCATCCTCACAATCTTCAGGACAGACCCCCCGTTAACCCACCAGGGAACCTCTTTAGAATATCTCAAACCCTTCAAAACTTTTTTTTATTTTTATACTTTGCCAGGGGGGGACATCACTGGGGTTTTAGAAGGCGGGTGTGACTGTGCCAGCACTCTGTCCCCAGCGCGTTTGGGCATCGGCGGGTTCTCATCCCTGCTCTCAGTGGCACTGGGGAAGCCCCCCCTGCAGGACTCGGCCTATCTTGGATGGGGGCCCTGGGGGAGGAGGGACCCTGGGAACAGGGACACTCCGGCTCTGGGTTTCGGGGGAGCGCCGGGAGCCCCCCCCTGCGGATCCTCCCCTGTCCCCCGGGGCCCCGCGATCATGTTTGATCGCGGTTGCCAGGGTTAATTCCCGGGGGAGGGGTCCTGACGTCCTACACACGTAGGGTGTAGCTGTGATAATCAGCTGCACCCGGCGATAGCTGCGCCCCCCCCGGGGCGCGCTGACGCCTGCTACTTTCCGTCCATGGGAAAAAAGGTCCAGGGTCACATGGAGGAATTACGTTGATGGCAGGAGGGGTTAACCTCAGCCCCAAATTTTTTCAAATCCCCAAATTTAATATTTAAAAACATATAAAAAATTAATGAAAATGAAAGGGTTACGATGTAAACCCAGTGTATTTCATGCCGGGTTCGGTAATGTTATTACAGAAGTCGGAAATTGTTTTAGGGTATTAGAATGTAAAAACTATGAATAAAAACAATTATTATATTTGATCAATGAATGTTATATTATTATATATATAAAAATTTTTTTCTTGTGTTAAACTATTCTTTTCGATTCTTTATTTTAAACTGTGTGGATTTTACATATACCCCCCTGAATTTGCTGGCTTTCCTAAAGGTCCCAGTCGTATTTCCGCAAATCCAGTGGGTCCAGTGTAACCCTATTTTTTCCCCCCCCATAGATTTGCATTGGATTTACGGGGGTAATTGGTGAAAATCGCGCATGTTTTTTTTTTCTTACCCCGTATAATAGCCGAGGAAAAATCGGCTCAGGGGAGCTCCCCATAGTTAACTTTGGGTTCAAGTGCAATGCGTTTTTTTTTACATAGCATTACCCGTTTTTTTCTCGCTAGTGTGCCCCGGGGCCGTGGGATAGACAATACCTTTCTTCCGCTTCAGTTTTTCATTTAACTTCCAGAGAATTTAGGAGACAGCACATGACACTAAGGGCTCATACTCACTGGGCTGGAAAAAAATCGGTCGTTTTCGGCAGGAAAAATAACGGTACAATTTTGTAAAAAGACATGCGATTTTGATGCGATTTTAAATCGCACCATGCGTTTTCTGTCAGTTTTCCATCAGTTTTCCATCTGTATGCAATGCGATTTTAACATGAAGTTTTACATAGAGCAGTTCTCTCTATGTAAAAAGTCATGTAAAAATCACATTGTAACAAAAAAAAATACACAAAAAGCAAATAATTATATATATTATATATATATATATATATATATACATCTAATATATATATATAATATATATATAGGTCATACACTTCTACATAGTATAATAGCCGCTAATTCATCCCTGGCATTACTATAAAATCACACTGACAGCTTTAATAAAGAATAGAAACAATACATATACACACATAGAATACATATATATATATATTATATATATATATATATATATATGTAATTGTGACATATATATATATATACATATATTTATAGTTCCTACACTTCTACATACTGTAATAGCCGCTAATTCAATTGCCGGCTTTTGTGAAATCACAGAAGCCGACATGAAATGATACATTGTTTCCACACAGTTAACCATGTCATTTCCTGTATTTTGATATATGGTTTGAACTTACAATTACATGAGTGTATTTGTACAAAATTTCAGACATGTAGGGGTTAATTAAAGGTGTAAATTCGTTGAAAAAAAATGCGTGGGCTCCCGCTGTATTTTCTCCACCAGACAGACAAAGCAAGCGAGTGGGGGCAGATAATAATAGCCTAGGCAGGGTACATTTTTTTTGTGCCCCCCCTGGCTACTAACATCTGCCCCCAGACACCCCAGAAAGGGCAAATCTCTAATTAGATTTGCCCTTTCTGGCACTTTGCCCGTCTATTCCCATTGCCCTGTAGCGGTGGCGAATGGGTTAATAATGTCACCTTAATGTCACCGTAGTATTGAAAGGTGACCTTAAGGCAGGTTAATAATTGAGAGCTGTCAATTAGACAACTATCAATTATTAATCCTATTGAAGTAAATTAAAAAAACACAGACACATTAATAAAAATTAATTTTAATGAAATAAAACACATTTTTTTGACCATCTTTTATTTTACACTTAATCCGTGCGAAGCCATTGATCTCCTAAAATAAAGAAAAAAAAAAAAAAACAACATTATTCTTACCTATTCCGTCGATCTGTCACGTCCCACGCTGTAATCCTTCACAAAGGGTTAACTAGCTTTGAGCCAAGCAGTGCAAGTAATCCTGCATGCTCAGCTCAAAGCTCCTGAATGAATAAGTTCCTCTCCTGGTGACAGGAGAGGATGTGTTTAATGAATGAAGCTTAATTGATTGTGTCCACTTTCCCTTTAGGTCAGGTCACTAAAGTTAAATTGCCAATAAATCAATTAAGCTCCATTCATGAATCACTTCCTCTACTTTCTGTGGTAGAGGAACTTATTCATTCAGGGGGTTACAGCTAGGAGACAGAATTATCTCCCTGCTAACTGTAACCTGTTAACCCTTTCTGATGGATTACAGTGTGGGACCTGACTGTACATCGGATTGGTAAGTATAATTTTGCTTTTTTATTTTATTTTTATTACAGGAGATGGTTTTAGCAGGAAAATAAAATATGGTCAAAAACTGTGTGATTATTTAATTAAACTTATTTTTTATTAAACTGTGTGTGTTTGATTTTTCTTTCATACAATAGGATTAATAATTGATAGTTGTCTAATTGACAGCTCTCAATTATTAACCTGCCTTAAGGTCACCTTTCAATACTAAGGTGACATTAAAGTGACATTATTAACCCATTCGCCACCGCTACAGGGCAATGGGAATAGACGGGCAAAGTGCCAGAAAGGGCGAATCTAATTATAGATTTGCCCTTTCTGGGGTGTCTGGGGGCAGATGTTAGTAGCCAGGGGGGACACAAAAAAAATGTACCCTCCCTAGGCTATTATTATCTGCCCCCACTCGCTTGCTTTGTCTGTCTGGTGGAGAAAATACAGCGGGAGACCACGCATTTTTTTTCAACGAATTTACACCTTTAATTAACCCCTACATATCTGAAATTTTGAACACATATACTCATGTAATTGTAAGTTTCAACCATATATAAAAATACATGAAATGACATGGTTAAATGTGTGTAAACAATGTATAATTTCATGTCGGCTTCTGTGATTTCACAAAAGCCGGCAATTGAATTAGCGGCTATTACAGTATGTAGAAGTGTATGAACTATAAATATATATATATGTATGTGTCACAATGACATGTACATATATATATATATGTATTCTATGTGTATATATGTAGTGTTTTGTGAGCTGTCAGTGTGATTTTACAGTAGCCGGGGATGAATTGCCGGCTTTTCAAAGGAGACTGGTGCGTATAAATCGGACAGCACTTGTATGGGGCGAGTGCTGTGCGATGATTTCTCGCACCCATTGACTTGCATTGGCGATTATCATGCCAAAATCGCATCAAATCGCAGCATGCTGCGATTTTTTTCTCACACCGATTTCTGATGAGAAAAAAATCGCAAATGAAAACTCACCCATTGACTAACATTGGTCAGATTTGAATCCGATTTTTTTTCATCAGATTTTCATCCGTTTTCGGCGCAAGTGAGTATGAGCCCTTAGTGTGCAAATCGCATATGAATGATTGGTCACATGATGACTACTTAAACCGCTTGGGGGGTTGCCAAAATAAATTCTTGGCCCAGGCACCAGAAAACCTAGATACGCCTCTGCCTGTAAACAATATATACCCTATGAGAATAAGCAAGTTAGAAACAGGAGAAAGCTGCTATGTCTAAATAAGCTGTAATGGGCTCAATAAATGCCAAAACAAAAGCAGTTAGAGTACTAAAGCAAGTGGGTGGTGAGAAGGCATTAAATAATTAAATAGAAAAAAATAAATTGTATAATTTATTTGTATAAAAACAAATCAAGGCACAAAGATTGAGACAGAAAAACTAATTGTCATAGATAGTAATAATAATCCAAATAACTTTTTCAAATATATAAACAATAAGAGACTCAATAATAATAGTGTTGACGCCCTCAAAAGAAATCTGGGTGAAATGGTGGAAAGGCAAATCTATTCAATGAATTTGTCTGTACAGTATTTACCGTACACAAAATTCCTTGACAGATGACATGATTAGGGGTATCATAAATTCTTCATTAAATGTCACTTGCTTAACAAAGCAGGAATTAAAGCACCAACTCAAAAGCTTTAAAAAAGAAAAGAACCCAAATTCCAGATGCATATACCCCAAAGTTCTGCAGTAATTAAGTAACATTATACACAGGCCATAATTTATAAACTTCATGGATTCCATAATTACAGTGTTTATAGTCGGGACATTTAGGAATAGCAAATAGAAAAATTAAAAAAGAGGTCAAGAACTGAGCCTGAAAATTATAGGCCTGTAAGTTTAACCTATTGTGTGGACAAAATTTTTGAGGGTTTTCTAAGCTATTTTGGAGAATTTCTCTAAGGCCGGGGTCACACTACCATAGAATACAGACAAGTGCTATGCGAGAAAACATTGTATAGATCATTAACCCCTTTCTGACATTGGACGTACTATCCCATCCATGGTACTTGGGCCCGTATGACTTGGACGGGATATTACGTCATCACGATCAGCTGTGCTCACGGGGGGAGGGCAGCTGATCGTGGCCGGGTGTCAGCTGATTATCACAGCTGACACCCGCACTATATGCCAGGAGCGGTCACGGACCGCTCCCGGCACATTAACCCCCGGCACACTGCGATCAAACATGATCGCAGTGTACTGGAGGCACAAGGAAGCATCGCGCAGGGAGGCTCCAAGATGGCCGCGGGGTCCTTCCGGGTCCTGCAGGGAGGCGGCTTACTCAGTGCCTGCTGAGAGCAGGTGCTGAGAAAGCCTCATGAACTGCCTGTCAGATCGCTGGTCTGACAGAGTGCTGTGCAAACTGTCAGACCAGCGATCTGACATTATACAGTGATGTACCAGCCTGGGACAAAGTAAAAAAAAAATAAAAAATAACATGTGTAAAAAAATTTTAAAAAAAAATCCTAAATAAATTTAAAAAAAAATATTCCCCAATAAATTCATTTCTTTATGTAAATAAAAAAAATAAATAAAAGTACACATATTTAGTATAGCTGCGTTTGTTACGACCCGCCCTATAAAACTGTCCCACTAGTTAACCCCTTTAGTGAACCCCTTAACCCCTTCATGACCTTGACATTTTTTAAATTCTGACCAGTGTCCTTTTATGAGGTAATAACTCAGGAACGCTTCAACGGGCTTTTTGCATTTATTTGTGAAAAAAATGGAAATTTGGCAAAAATTTTGAAAATTTCGCCATTTTCAAATTTTGAATTTTTATTCTGTTAAACCAGAGAGTTATGTGACACAAAATAGTTAATAAATAACATTTCCCACTTGTCTTCTTTGCATCAGCACAATTTTGGATGCAAACATTTTTTTTAGGAAGTTATAAGGGTTAAAAGTTGACCAGCGATTTCTCATTTTTACAGCAAAATTTACAAAACCATTTTTTTAGGGACCACCTCACATTTGAAGACACTTTGAGGGGTCTATATGGTAAAAAATACTCAAAAGTGACACCATTATAAAAACTGCACCCCTCAAGCTACTCAAAACTACATTCAAGGAGATTATTAACCCTTCAGGTGCTTCACAGGAACTAAAGCAACGTGGAAGGAAAAAATGGACATTTTAATTTTTCCAACAAAAATTTTATTTTAGCATCAATTTTTTCATTTTTGCATGGGCAATAGGATAAAATGGATCCTAAAATTTGTTGGGCAATTTCTCCTGAGTACACAGATACCTAATATGTGGTCATAAACCACTGTTTGGGCGCACGGCAGGGCTCAGAAGGGAAGGAGCGCCATTTGACTTTTTGAATGGAAAATTAGCTCCAATCATTAGCGGACACCATGACTCGTTTGGAGAGCCCCTGTGTACCTAAACAATGAAAAAACCCCACATGTGACACCATTTTGGAAACTAGACCTCTTATGGAACTTATCTAGATGTGCTGTGAGCACTCTGAACCCCCAAGTGCTTCACAGAAGTTTATAACGCAGAGCAGTGAAAATAAAAAAATAATTTTTTTCCTCAAAAATGATTTTTTAGCCCGCTATTTTTTATTTTCACAAGGGTAACAGGAGAAATTGGACCACAAAAGTTGTTGTGCAATTTGTCCTGAGTACACCAATACCCCATATGTGGGGGGAACCACTGTTTTGGCGCATGGGAGAGCTCAGAAGGGAAGGAGCGCCATTTTGGAATGCAGACTTGATGGAATGTTCTGCGGGTGTCATGTTGCGTTTGCAGAGCCCTGATGTGCCTAAACAGTAGAAACCCCCACAAGTGACCCCATTTTGGAAACTAGACCCCCCAAGGAGCTTATCTAGATGTGTAGTGAGCACTTTGAACCCCCAAGTGCTTCACAGAAGATTATAAACGCAGAGCAGTGAAAATAAATCATTTTTGTTTCTCAATAATGATTTTTTAGCCTATTTTTTTATTTTCCCAGGGTAACAGGATAAATTGGACACCAAAAGTTGTTGTCCAGTTTTTCCTGAGTACGCTGGTGTCCCATATGAGGGGGGAACCACTGTTTGGGTGCACAGCAGGGCTCAGAAGGGAAAGAGCGCCATTTGACTTTAATGGAAAATTAGCTCTAATCGTTAGCGGACACCATGTCATGTTTTGAGAGCCCCTGTGTGCCTAAACTTTGGAGCTCCCCCACAAATGACCCCATTTTGGAAACAAGACCCCCTAAGGAACTTATTTAGATGCACAGTGAGCACTTTGAACCCCCAGGTGCTATACAGAAGTTTATAACGCACAGCCCTGAAAATAAAAAATCATTTTTTTAGCCCCTATTTTTTATTTTCACAATGGTTACAGGAGAAATTGGATTCCAAAAGTTGTTGTACAGTTTGTCCTGAGTGCGCTGGTACCCCATATGTGGGGGGTAACCACTGTTTGGGCACACGTCAGTGTTCGGAAGGGATGTAGTGATGCTTTGAAATGCCGACTTGATGGAATGGTCTGCGGGCATCTTGTTACGTTTGCAGAGCCCCTGATGTGCCCAAACAGTAGAAACCAACCACAAGTGACCCCATTTTGTAAACTAGACCCCCAAGGAACTTATCCAGATGTGTGGTGAGCACATTGAACCCCCACGTGCTTCACAGAAGTTTATAATGCAGAGCCGTAAAACAAAAAATCATTTTTTTCCTCAAAAACTGATTTTTTTAACCCACAATTTTTTATTTTCACAACAGTAACAGGAGAAATTGGACCCCAAAAGTTGTTGTACAGTTTGTCATGAGTACACTGATACCCCATATGTGGGAGAAAACTACTGTATGGGCACACGTCGGGGCTCGGAAGGGAAGTAGTGACGTTTTGAAATGCCGACTTGATGGAATGGTCTGCGGGCGTCATGTTACATTTGCAGAGCCCATGATGTGCCTAAACAGTAGAAACCCCCCAAGTGACCCCATTTTGGAAACTAGATCCCCCATGGAACTCCTCTAGATGTGTGGTGAGCACTTTGAATCTCCAAGTTCTTCACAGAAGTTTATAACGCAGAGCTGTGAAAATAAAAAATCATTTTTTTTCCACAAAAATAATTTTTTTAGTACCCAATTTTTTTTTCCCAAGAGTAACAGGAGAAATTAGACCCCCAAAGTTGTTGTACAATTTTTACTGAGTACGCTGATACCCCATATGTTGGGGTAAACCACTGTTTGGGCACACGTCGGGGCTCGGAATAAAGGGAGCACTGTTTCACTTTTAACAGCCAATCAGAGCGATCGTAGCCACGTAGGGGTTAAGCCAACCCCCTGTGGTGAAGCACAAAGGGTCTTGTGCCTGCGTGTTGGGTGACCTTTCAGTGACCCCGGTCACCCGACCCGCAGGAACGCGATCCTTTCATGACACATACGCTGTGTCACAGGTCATGAAGGGATTAAAAAAAAAAAAAAAACAAGGCAAAAAAACTGCTTTATTATCATACAGCCGAACAAAAAGTGGAATAACACGTGATCAAAAAGACGGATATAAATAAACATGGTACCGCTGAAAACGTCATCTTGTCCCGCAAAAACCGAGCTACCACACAGCATCATCAGCGAAAAAATAAAAAAGTTAAACCTCAAAAGAATAAAGCGATGCAAAAATAATAATTTTTTATATAAAATTGTTTTTATTGTTTAAAAGCGCCAAAACATAAAAAAAGATATAAATGAGGTATCTCTGTAATCATGCTGACCCGAAGAATAAAACTGCTTTATCAATTTTACCACACACGGAACCGTATAAAGGCCCCTCCATAGAAATTCCTGAATTCTAGTTTTTGTTCATTCTGTCTCCCAAAAATTGTAATAAAAAGCGATCAAAAAATGTCATATGCCCGAAAATGGTATCAATAAAAACGTCAACTTGTCCCGCAAAGAATAAGACCTCACATGACTCTGTGGGCCAAAATATGGAAAAATTATAGCTCTCAAAATGTGGTGATGTAAAAACTATTTTTTGCAATAAAAAGCGTCTTTTAGTGTGTGACAGCTGTCAATCATAAAAACCTGCTATAAAAACCAGCTATAAATAGTAAATCAAACCCCCCTTTATCACCCCCTTAGTTAGGGAAAAATAATAAAATAAAAAAAATTTATTTATTTCCATTTTCCCATTAGGGTTAGAGTTAGCATTAGGGTTAGGGTTGGGATTAGGGTTAGGGTTAGGATTACAGTTAGGGTTGGGATTAGGGGTAGGGGTGTGTTGGGGTTAAGGTTGGAGTTAGAATTGGGGGGTTTCCACTGTTTAGGTACATCAGGGACTCTCCAAACGCGACATGGAGTCCTATCTAAATTCCAGCCAATTTTACGTTGAAAAAGTCAAATGGTGCTCCTTCCCTTCCGAGCTCTGCCATGCGCCGAAACAGTGGTTCCCCCTCAAATATTGGGTATCAGCGTACTCAGGACAAATTGCACAATAACTTTTGAGGTCCAATTTCTCCTCTTACCCTTGGGAAAATAAAAAAATTGGACCTGAAATAATTTTTTTTGTGAAAAAAAAGTTATATGTTAATTTTTTTTAAACATTCAAAAAATTCCTGTGAAGCACCTGAAGGGTTAATAAACTTCTTGAATGTGGTTTAGAGTACCTTGAGGGGTGCAGTTTTTCGATGGTATCACTTTTGGGTATTTTCTATCATATAGACCCCTCAAAGTGACTTCAAATGTGATGTGGTCCCCCCAAAAAATGATTTAAAAATGAGAAATCGCTGGTTACTTTTAACCCTTAAAACTTCATAACAAAAAAAATTTTGGTTGCAAAATTGTGCTGATGTAAAGTAGACATGTGGGAAAAGTTACTTATTAAGTATTTTGATTGCCATACCTTTGTGACTTATGGGCATGAAAATTCAAAGTTGAAAAATTGAGAAATTTTCAAAAATTTTGTCAAATTTCTGTTTTTTCCCAAATAAACGCATTATATCAAAGAAATTTTACCACTAACATGAAGTATAATATGTCATGAGAAAACAGTGTCATAATCACCGAGATCCATGGAAGCGTTCCAGAGTTATAACCTCATAAAAGGACAGTGGTCAGAATTGTAAAAATTGGCCCGTCATTAACGTGCAAACCACCCTTGGGGGTAAAGGGGTTAATCTATAGGGCAGCTCACATCACCGTATTTTTTCTCAGGCGTATTTGACATGCGTGTAAAATCGCAGCATACTGCAATTGTACTCATATATCGTTCTAGACTCTCCATTGCAAGCCTTTGGATGCGATAAAAACTCGGAGACCACAAGGACCATCTGTCTAGCTTGCAATAAATACGTACACATTTTCCTCATTTCAGCCCATTGAGCCATTAAATTCAATGTGGAAAATCAGTGAGAAATGTAAATGTAAAGCCATATGCATGTCATACAGATACATAGGTGATGTAACAAATGGAAGCGGAGGCATAGGTGTTGCAGTGCACATTCGTTTATTGCTATTTTAGAGGAACCATGGGACCACGAATTGGGGGGCTCCGAAGGGGGCGTGACTGTGTGAGCCCCGACACCCGTAGTAAGACCCTTGAACAGAATCAGATTGGAATGCCCAGGGGATGCTACCTCCAGTTAGACCACGGACACGTGGAAGCTGGCCCAGCGGAACAGGTGAACAGCAGGGATAACAGGTAGCTGTTATGAATATGCTGGAGTGCGGCTTCTGAGCTGGGGCTCCCTCCGGTGGTTGCTGAGGGTAATGAACTGATTAATGAATGGCCTTCAGCTGGCGCTGAATAGTAGGATATAAGTGGCTTGATTTCCCAGCAGCCTTGCCGGTTAACAATTGTTCTTCTGGTCTTGCTTGAAGCACTGCTACTTTCCTGCTCTCCTTCAGATAAGTGTTTGCTGTTTTTTTTTCTCTGTTTGATTTTCTCTGCTGGTTTGCTGCCTGCAGTGGACTGCAGCCTGTCCCCTTTTGGGGGTCTGGCGCTGCAATTGTGCTCCGTTTGTGTCTGCACTTTTGCTTTACTCTTTTGTTACTTTTAATTTGCTGAATATCTTTTTGTTACACCAGAGATCTGATTTATGTGGAAGAGGTCGAGTGATCTCAGGTTTTTTTGGCAATCAGATGTGTTGGTATTTTTGTTAGGGTTTTTGTTGGATTGCAGTCAGAATTCTTTCCTGTACTTTTCTGTCTAGACAGATTGGGCCCCAGCGTTTGCTCATTCTATTTTCTGTCTGTGTCCGAGCTTTCTTCTTGTCTAACCTGCCATTACATGTTTGGGGGCTTCCTATTTTCTTTGGGGATCTGCTCCGGGCTAGATAGCTTTCATCTTTCTGCCTTTAGGTGTAGTTATCTCTCAGGCTGTGACGAGGCGGCTAGGATCAACGTAGGAACGCTCCACGGATACCTCTAGTTGTGTGGTTAGTTCAGGTTACTGCAATCCAATAGGTTCCAGCCTGTCTGGTGTATTACCGCTTTTGCTATTTTTTGCCATATCTCCTCAGTTACCGAAACATAACAGGTAGCGTGCAACTTGACAGGCGGGAAGCGGGAGCACGGGACGGAGGTGGCACAGGCAGTACTGACGTCATCCTGGGTAACGAAGTGACGGACGGCTGAGCAGGATGGAACTTGCACAGGCAGCACTGGTATCATCCCGGGTACAAAGTAGAGAGTCACTGGTAGTCTGAGAAGACAAACAGAGTAAGCTGGGTACTGACAGGATGCTGGCGGTGTACAACAGAACACAGGCACACTGAACCGGAAGCTAGCGACAGGAAACACTTGTTGCTCCGGCACCCTCTCTATGGCAGAGGGGCCAGAAATAGTACTCACTATAACAACATTGGTCAGGAACATTTTGAAAAACGCAGCAGACTCTTTAAGAGATCTGGAGTGCGCGCGCAACCTCAGCATCATCCCCAGAGATCTGCTGGCCACGCGCCAGGAGGCAGGACCAGGGGAGAAACAAGGGGCTGAGACAGAGCAGCGGGGAGCAGACCGAGAGCGGGGACCCCGATGGGGGCCCCGCGGAGGCACAGGCATGGGTGTTACAGGTGAGAGAAAATCGCATCATCGTATGGCAAACGCATTACACACAGATGACCATACGGAGAACACTTGTGCGACTCTCGGCAGGGAGACTGTAACCGATATACCATACGTTTAGTGTGATCCCGGCCTAAACTCATAACTCGGCATCAACATGAATTTATGAGGGATCTAATTTGCAGAAAAGTTATTCTCTACAAATTAATTTACCATTTTTCTCTCCAGATACCAGAGCATAATATAATTAAGGTGCAAAAATTGAAAAAAATATATATTCATCGTACTGCTAAGCACTCTTGCCCCGCTGCTCTTTACTATCCCCCGTCTGACCCTGGGCACATCTTTTTATCACCACTGCCCTACGATGAATACCCTCTTTTTTGCAAGATTAAGAAACAGAGGGCACTGCTAATTCATAATTAAACAAAAGGGGTTCTCCTAAAGCATGCTGCATAGTAATGGAGAAAATAGAAGAGAAAAAGATGCATGCTAAAAAATAGGGAACTCCCAGAAAAATATATAAAATTTGAACTTTATTAATGTAAATAACAACAAATCACGTGCAACAAGACAGACGCATAAAAGCATTTAAAAAACCAAAGACAGGTTCAATAGCTGCTTATGCCCTTGATAAGGCAATTACCCTACCTCAACAAGAATTCACAAAAATCCAAATGGCAGTATATTAGTATATAATACCAGTAGAAAAATTTAATGAGAAAACAGAACATTGATATGTACTCTTACTGAATGGTTAAACCAATGAATCCATAGATGCCCAAAAAAATATACACACTATGAAGACAGTAAAAGGCTAAATAACCCTATTCACAACACCATGTCAGTATTTAAGGGATAGCAGCTGTGACTAAAATATAAAAAACGCAGCTGATTGTCGACTACCAGAAAGTTTAACCTGTAAAGTGATTATCCGAAAAGAAAATACATGAGGGAGAATAAGAAACAAAAAAATGGAAAAACTATTAAGAGCAAGAAAACCTTGCTAGAAAATCAAAAATATTCATGAAAAAATATGAGGGTTCAAACTATTCGGAGCTATTTTTGCCAGTAGAAAATTTGTGAAGGAGCAGACCGAACAATTATCACCAGCTACATCCATGTCTTCTTCAGGGGAATTGTCCCCTAAAGAAAAAATATTTTTTCACAAATATATATTTGATACACTGCCAATGTTCAAGTTTTCCCACTTACAAAGAGTAGAGAGGTCTGTACTTTTTATCGTAGGTAAACTTCAACTGTAAGTGACAGAATCTTAAAAAAATCCAGAAAATCACATTGTATAATTGGTATATAATTAATTTGCATTTTATTGCATGAAATAAGTATTTGAAACAGTATAAAAACAGAACTTAACATTTGGTACAGAAACCTTTGTTTGCAATTGTAGAGGTCAAACATTTCCTGTAGTTTTTGACCAACTGTGCAGCACACTCCATACAGATCTTCTCAAAATCTTTCAGGTTTTTGGACTGTCGCTCGATACCATGGAGTTTCAGCTCCAACCAAAGATTTTATATTGTGTTCAGGTCTGGAGACTGGTTAGGCTACACCAGGACTTTGACATGCCTCTTATAGCTGCCACTCCTTAGCTGCACTGGCTGTGTGTTTTCTGCCATTGTCATGCTGAAGACCCAGCCATGACCAATCTTCAATGCTCTTACTGAGGGAAAGAGGTTGTTGGCCAAAATCTTGCAATACATGACCCCATTCATCCTCCCTTCAATATGGTGTAATAGTCCTGTCCCCTTTACAGAATAGCACCCCCAAAGTATGATGTTTTCTCCCACCATGCTTCATGGTTGGGATGGAGTTCTTGGGGTTGTACTCATCCTTCTTCTTCCTCCATGCACCATGAGTAGAGTTGATACCAAAAACGTCTATTATAGTTTCATCTGACCACATGACCTTCTCCTATGCCCCCTCTGGATAATCCAGATGGCCATTGGAAAACTTCAAACGGGCTTGGGCATGTGCTGGTGTGAGCAGGAGGACCTTGCGTGCCCTGCATGATTTAAATCCATGGCAGCATAGTGTCTTACTAAAGGTAATGTTTGAGACTGTGGTCTCAGTCTCTTCATGTCATTGACCAGGTCCTCCCATGTAGTTCTGGGCTGATTGCTGACCTTTCTCAAAATCATTCTTAGGCGAGATCTTACATGGAGCCCCAGACCGAGGAAGATTGACAGTCATCTTGTGTTTATTTCAAATTCTAATAATTGGACCAAAAGTTGTTACCTTCTTACCAAGCTGCTTGCCTTTTGTCTTAGCCTTGTGCAGGTCAACAATTTTGTGCCTGGTGTACTTAGACTGCTGTTTGGTCTTGGCCATGGTGGAGAGGTTGCATGGTGATTGATTGAGTGTGTGGACAGGTGTCTTTTATACAGGTAACAAGTTCAAGCAGGTGCAATTAATACAGGTAATGAGTGCAGAGATAGAGGGCTTCTTAAAGAAAACTAACAGGTCTGTGAGAGCCAGAATTCTTGCTGACTGGTAAATGATTAAATACTTTTTTCATGCAATAAAATGCAAATTAATTATGTAAAAATCATACAATGTGAATATCAGGATTTTTTTAAGATTCTGTCTCTCACAGTTGAAGTATACCTACTTACAGACCTCTCCATTCTTTGTAGGTGGAAAAAAATCAGCACTGTATCAAATGTATATTTTTCAACTCTATTTTATGTATTTTTCACTGACTTGTTAAATGACACTGGCTATTTTGTGTTTTATCTAGTACAGACATGGTTCAGTGTCCATAAATGCTTTTCTTCTACCTCCGGAATATCTAATTAACAATATGGTTTCATATAATAATATTTGCTGTAAGGGCTCAATTCACATTGTTAACATATTTGGCTGTAATGTTTGTAATATTAATTGAATTTTCCTTCTGAGGTATTATGTTATTGCAGCTGCATGGCTCAAGAACAACCTTAGGATACGTTACTGAAATTTCTAGCTGGACTTTTGTTATTCTAGCTGCATAAATATGTTATCTAAGATTTGTTTGGCATATCAAACCAACGTGTACATTTTTAGAATAATGTCATTAGACTTAAATTGAAAGTGGAAAGACTATTAAATTAAATTAAAACATTGACAAGGGAATAAGTATTAGCTTGGAGAAAAGAGAGGAAAGAAGATTCACATTTTTTTAGGGGGCTAATTTATGCATTTTGGACAGGTGAAAAGAGTAAGAACTAGCAAACGTTTGCTTTAACTACTATAAAAAAGTTTGAAAATTGTAATTTTGTTGTGCATAAATAGAACTCTCAAGTTTCCTAATGCTTTTATCTAAAGGTTATTATGACTACTTCATTTATTTTAGGTGAAAAGTAAGATGCTCTGAACTCCATTTTAAGTTTGAAAGAGAAGAAACGTATACAAGTCACATATATACCTATAAATGTTAGGCTGTGTTCACATTCCAGTAGTTAAAATGTTCTGATGCAGGATCTATTTATTTCAATTGGAATGAAGGTGTCATAAATGTCTTCCATTTGCCTCTTTTCCAGCTCCTATCTATTTTTTAGCTGGTTCAAAAAACATAGCTTGCACAACTTATTTGTCCAGCCAAAAAAAAACAAATAACAGGTGGATTGTTATGTTAATGTCTGTGGGAAACCATTCACAATAGACAGCCATGTGTTGACATCCATTTTTCTGCACAAGCCAAAAAAACTAGGGTTTTTGGGAAAACATCTCATTAGGATCCATTATAAATATATATTTATACAAAAATATACATATAAACAATACGGATGCAAAACAGAAAACAAATATATAAATTTTTAAAGATAGATCCGTTCAAAAATGGTATCTTTGTTTCTTATTTTCCACTGTTTTTGCTCCATTTGTATTGGATCCATTTTTTAAATATTGGATCTCTTATAAACAGATGACAAATAGACATGAGAAAAGAGCTTTATAGTTTTCAAAATTTGCAATGATTTTTTTTTACTAGAAAATAGTATAACAACTGATCATACTCAATGATTTTTTAGTTCCGATTTCTGACAAAACAGTGGCTAAGCTTCCGCAGTGTGAAAACACAGTATTTTTTTCTACTGCGCATTTGTTTGCAGAAAATTAGCTGCTTTTGGCTGGAGTCACACACAAAGTATAAAAATACTGGCCGATTCTACAGTCGTAATACGCAGAAATGTTCCCTGAACAGTGATCCGTAGGTCATCCGATTGTAATGCGAGGAAACGATTTTCTCACATCTAAGTATCCGTGTGACATCCGGCAAAAAGGACATATAATGGATCTCAATGACAGGTTTTAAAACACAAATGAAAGAATAGATATATACACATAGAATACATATATACATACATGTCATTGAGATACATATATATATTTATAGTTCATAGAGTTCTACATAGCATAATAGCCGCTAAATCAATTGTCGGCTTCTGTAAAATCATTACAGAACCCGACATGAAATGACATATGGTTTACATACAGTAAACCATTTCATTTCATTTAGCTTTATTTATGTTTTTGACTAATAATTACAGTCATGGCCAAAAGTTTTGAGAATGACACAAATATTAATTTTTACAAAATCTACTGCTTCACTTTTTCTAATGGTAATTTGCATATACTCCAGAATGTTATAAAGAGTGATCAGCTTAACAGCAATTACTTGCAAAGTCAATATTTGGCTAGAAAATGAACTTTATCCCCCAAAACACATTTCAACATCATTGCAGCCCGCCTTAAAAGGACCAGCTAACCTCTTTTCAGTGATTGCTCCATCAACACAGGTGTGGGTGTTGATGAGGACATGGCTGGAGATCAATCTGTCATGATTAAGTAAGAATGACACCACTGGACACTTTAAAAGGAGGCTGGTGCTTGGCATCATTGTTTCTCTTCTGTTAACCATGGTTATCGCTAAAGAAAAACGTGCAGTCATCATTGCAATGCACAAAAATGGCCTAACAGGGAAGAGTATCACAGCTAGAAAGATTGCACCTCAGTCAACAATCTATCGCATCATCAAGAACTTCAAGGAGAGAGGTTCCATTGTTGCCAAAAAGGCTTCAGGGCGCCCAAGAAAGACCAGCAAGCGCCAGGACCGTCTCTTAAAAGTGTTTCAGCTGCGGGATCGGGCTACCAGCAGTGCAGAGCTTGCTCAGGAATGGCAGCAGGCAGGTGTGAGTGCATCTGCATGCACTGTGAGGCGGAGACTCTTGGAGCAAGGCCTGGTCTCAAGGAGGGCAGCAAAGAAGCCACTTCTCTCCAGAAAAAACATCATGGACAGACTGATATTCTGCAAAAGGTACAGGCAGTGGACTGCTGAGGACTGGGGTAAAGTTATTTTCTCTGATGAATCCCCTTTTCGATTGTTTGGGACATCAGGAAAACACCTCATTCGGAGAAGACAAGGTGAGCGCTACCACCAGTCTTGTCTCATGCCAACTGTTAAGCATCCTGAAACCATTCATGTGTGGGGTTGCTTCTCAGCCAAGGGAATCGGCTCTCTCACAGTCTTGCCTAAAAACACAGCCATGAATAAAGAATGGTACCAGAATGTCCTCCAAGAGCAACTTCTCCCAACCCTCCAAGAGCAGTTCGGCGATCAACAATGCCTTTTCCAGCATGATGGAGCACCTTGCCATAAAGCAAAGGTGATAACTAAATGGCTCAGGGAACAAAATATAGAGATTTTGGGTCCATGGCCTGGAAACTCCCCAGATCTTAATCCCATTGAGAACTTGTGGTCAATCATCAAGAGACGGGTGGACAAACAAAAACCTAAAAATTTTGACAAAATGAAAGCATTGATTGTGCAAGAATGGACTGCTATCAGTCAGGATTTGGTCCAGAAGTTGATTGAGAGCATGCCAGGGAGAATTGCAGAGGTCCTGAAGAAGAAGGGTCAACACTGCAAATATTGACTTGCTGCATTAACTCATTCTAACTGTCAATATAAGCTTTTGTTACTCATATGTTTGCAATTATTGTATTTCTGTCTGTGATAAAAACATCTGTCAAACACACATAAAAACCAGAGGGCAGCAGATCATGTGAAAACATAATATTTGTGTCATTCTCAAAACTTTTGGCCATGACTGTAGATTAGTGTATATGTGCAAAATTTGGGACATGTAGGTGTTAAATTAACGGGTTGTGAGACAGTGAAGGGGTGCGTACTGGACGGGGTGTACATCTCGCCCAGGTTTCTTAGCTGGGGGGTATAAGGAATGTAGGAGTGAAGGTAGGTTGTCAGTGCGACGTTCACTCCACTCACCATCCAGTACAGGCTTGCAGCCCAACCCTGAGTGCACTCAGCTGTCTAATCATGCAGCCAGAAGTAGGTGGTTGAGCTAGAAAGACAGAGCTCTCAGTCTGAATCTGGCTTCAGACGCTGCTGGAGTCTCCTGCAAGCCAATCTCTGGTAATTATAAATCTGTGTTGTTGTGGCCAGGCTGTTAGAGTCTAGACCACGGTAGTGAGGGAACTAACTGTGTCTAGTTAGCAGCCTGCCAGGCTTAGGATTTTGTTTTATGGTTTGATTTATGTTTCTTGCTGTGAACTTTCAATAAAACTGGTTGCGGCCAGTTTTCATCAGTACTGCTGTCTGTGTTTGAACTTTTCTATGCCACTCCACCCGAGACGGCGATTCCGGAGCTAAACCCCCTGAACTGTCTACAGGGTAAATTTGTTGAAAAAAATGCTTGGGCTCCTGTGGTATTTTCTCCGGCATAGAGGGAAAGCCAGTGACTGAGGACAGATATTCATAGCCTAGAGAGGGACCATTGTTTTTGGGCCCACCTGGCTACAGACATCTGGCCCCAGCCACCCCAGAAAAGGCACATCTATTATTAGATGCGCCTTTTCTGGCACTTAACCTCTCTATTCCCATTGCCTTTAGAGGTGGCTCATGGGTTAATAAGGGGTTAATATCAACTTGCTATTGAAAGGTGACATTAATCGGGTTAATAATGGAGAGGTGTCTATAAGACAACTATCCATTATTAATCCTATAGTAGTAAAGGGTTAAAAAAGACACAAACACGTTCATTAAAAATTATTTTAATGCAATAATTACACAGTTTTTGCCTAAATTTAATATTGTGCTAATCCAACTGAATCCCTTGTTCTCCTGTAAGAAAAAAAAATTAAAAAGCAACAATATCCCATGCCATTCCGACGTTCAGTCAGGACCCCCGCTGCAATCCATCGCAATCGCAAATGAAAAAAGCATATACAAAATGGGAGGAATAGGGCTAAGTAACAGCACATGTGAAAAAGACTTGGGTATACTAATTGATCACAGACTTAACATGAGTCAACAGTGTGATGCAGCAGCAAAAAAGGCAAATGCAATTCTAGGATGTATCAACAGAAGCATACAGTCTAGATCACGTGAGGTCATTATTGCCCTCTACTCCTCTTTGGTCAGACCTCATCTGGAATACTGTGTCCAGTTTTGGGCACCACATTTTAAAAAAGACATCAACAAACTGGAGCAAGTTCAGAGAAGAGCCACCAGAATGGTGACCGGTCTGCAAACCATGTCCTATGAGGAACGGTTGCAGGATTTGGGAATGTTTAGCTTGCAAAAAAGAAGACTGAGAGGAGACTTAATAGCTGTCTACAAATATCTCAAGGGCTGTCACATTGTAGAAGGATCATCTTTATTCTCATTTGCGCAAGGAAAGACTAGAAGCAATGGGATGAAACTGAATGGGAGGAGACACAGATTAGATATTAGAAAAAACTTTTTGACAGTTAGGGTGATCAATGAGTGGAACAGGCTGCCACAAGAGGTGGTGAGTTCTCCTTCAATGGAAGTCTTCAAACAGAGGCTGGATAGACATCTGTCTGGGATGATTTAGAGAATCCTGCTTTGAGCAGGGGGTTGGACCAGATGACCCAGGAGGTCCCTTCCAACTCTACCATTCTATGATTCTATGATTCTATGAATGCGACCGGCCAGGCTGTAAACCACTGCAGAATGAATGAAATCATGTCTGAGCAGGGATGAACTGATTAGCATGGGAAAGTTTCTGAAGTTTCTGTAGTCGGGGGGGCCCTAAAACAATGGTCCCTCTCTAGGCTATGAATATCTGTCCTCAGTCACTGGCTTTCCCTCTCTGGGGGAGAAAATACTGTGGGAGCCCACACATTTTTTTCAATGAATTTACCCCTTAATTTAACACCTACATGTCCCAAATTTTTCACACATACACTCATCTAATTATTAGTCAAAAACATATATAAAACTGAAATGAAATAAAATGGTTTACTGTATGTAAACCATGTGTCGTTTCATGTCGGGTTCTGTAATGATTTTACAGAAGCCGGCAATTGATTTAGCGGCTATTATGCTATGTAGAACTCTATGAACTATAAATATATATATATTATATGTCTCAATGACATGTATCTATATATATATATATATATATATATATCCTATGTGGATATATCTATTCTTTCGATTCTTTATTAAACATGTCAGTGTGATTTTACAGTATACCGCACTGAATTGCCGGCTTTTCTAAAGGACACTGGTGCGTATTTCTCGCAAGTCACACGTGTGGTCCGTGTGTAATCCGTATTTTCTCGCCTCCATAGACTTGCATTGGCGTATTATGGGTGTAATACGGTGACAATCACAGCATGCTGCGATTTTCTCAGCCCGTATAATACGGCACTATGGATTCCAGAGACTCATGGAACTGAGTCAAACAAGGGTCACTTGTGGGACTTTAGAACCCCTCATTACCATGATCAGTGGGGATGTCACAAGTAGGGGATTAATGTTGTTTATAGGACAACTCGTTTAATATTGATATAACATACAACAAATGTATAATGAGCATATTGTGTCAAGTCATGAGTAAATTTATGTCAATAAAGACAGGATGGTCACTGTGGACCATGCAAAATACCAGACATTTACTGACTTTTCACTTTATGTCTTTAATTTAGTTTTCAAAACATATTGACTTATAAAAATAAATTTATTTATAATAATATGATAGAAGCAAGATTAATGGGTTCCAAATAAAAAAAAGCCTAAGACTCGGGGATATAACATTTAAAATTATTACCATCTTTATTAAAAATGGAATCTATCATACAAATGTTGAAAATTAGACAGTGCAATTATGTATTTAAGCAAATTGGCTTTCATGAGTATAATTAACTGTAGCGTTATGTGTCAAGCTCTCTCTCTGGAAGGATTTTCTCTTCACTTCTCATCATACATAGTGACTAGTCAATAGCCATAAATAATAATATATTTTTTTAATTTCTATAGTGCCTACATATTCCACAGCACTTTATATTTCAAAGGTTACATGTACGAATAATATCGAACATTACAGATAATCACATTATTCAACAATTCAAACAAGAAGAGTGAGTGTGTAAGGTTCTATGTATATATTCCTGAAACTCAGTTTGTTCGTCAGCCATTTTACTTTCTGTCTTGCTGCAGCTATCTTGCCCTCAGTCAAAATGGAGTTTCCAGCTTGCATGTTCCCGCCCTGATTCTCTCCTTTGCTTCTTAAGCAGCCACAGCTGAGCAATCAGTGCTTCAGAATCTAGCCTGCAGTGAACCTGTGACTTGACTCCTGTAAGCCTTGGACCTTGTACTCCAGCTATTCCTACTGAGGAACTCTGAAGCACTTGTGGACTCTGAACCCTGCTCTTTGAAAGACCCACGTTTGCATGGACTTACGGTAACAGAGAAGAAGATCCTGAATCTGTATTGGAGAGTGATTGCTGAGCTTGGATTACTCTGGCCTGCTGTGTCTCCTGTTTCTGTGTCTGCAAACTGTGTGACTATTTCTGCCAACTTGTATGAAGTAATACAGGACTTTTCTATATCAAACCTGTGACTCCTGTGTTTTCATCGCACCCAAGCACAAGACGCTATATGAACTGTACTACATACATTACAAGATTCTGAAGCCAAAACGTTAGTGTCTGCTGGGTCTGGAAGGCTGTGTCTGCTGTACTGTGGATATCAGACGTCCGGTTGTACTTTCTGTGATGACAGTGGTTGTGACTTCTCACAACCATTCCAGGTGAGCAATTCCCTTAAGTTTTTTCTTTTTGCAGTGTTACCACAGGTAAACACTATTGTTTTTTTTTTTTTTTTCCTTTCTTTTCTCTTTTTTGTCTGCTGTAACTCTGGATATCAGATGTCTGGTTGAAACTTTCTGTGATGATAGTGGTTGTGACTTCTCACAACCATTCCAGGTGAGCAGTTCCCTTAATTTTTTTTTCTCTCTGCAGTGTTGCCACAGGTGAACACTATTGTTTTTTTTTCTCTCCTCTTCTTCCAGTAATCCTGTCTTAAAAGATCTGGAAAATGGAGGCCCGCATAAAGGAACTTTGCGGAGTGACTGATAATATCCTTGCAGATTTGCAGAATATAAAGACCCGTTTTACAAATCTACAGGACCTCAATAATCACAATTTGCAAGTGGTTGGACAGACTACCCAGGATTTGCGAGCCAGGATTGAGGTTCTAGAGGGGCGAGTCCAGGCTCCTGCCGTAGCCCCGAGTGCTGGGATTCCCAAGTTGCCCCCTTTTCGTTTTGGCGGTGAACGTGAGAAATTCAGGGGATTTATTAATCAATGCAATCTTTTTTTTTCTGCACATGCTTCACAATTTCCCACTGAACGATCTAAGGTGCTTACTATAATTATGTTGCTTACCAACAAGGCTTTAATGTGGGCAAACCCTCTGATTGAGACTGAGGATGATTGTTTGAATCACCTTGATGATTTTATTTCAGCCATGGGGCAGGTGTTTGATGACCCCAATCGAGGTGCAACAGCTGAAGCAGCCATGTTAGCTTTGCGCCAAGGTAAGCACTCGGTAGCTGAATATGCCTTGGATTTCAGGAGATGGGCCCTTGATACCACCTGGGACAGTTCCGCCAAAAAATCTATTTTTCGAAAGGGGTTATCTCCACTGATTAAGGATGAACTTGCTCGTGCCGACCCTCCCACTGCGTTAGGTGACTTTATTAACTACTGCATCCGTATTGATACTCGTCTGACTGAACGCAGGCAAGAGAGATGGTTCGAAAGCAATCGTACTAACCTTTTCCTACCTTCCTCTCCAGCTAAGGAACCTTTGAGTAGGATTACACGGGAACCTGAACCTGAACCCATGCAGGTAGACTCTTTACAACGACGGGTTAGTGATGCACGCAAGGAACATCGTTTTAAGGAGAATCTATGTTTCTATTGTGGTAAGTCAGGGCACTTCATTATAAACTGCCCCAGCCGTTCTCGTAAGACTACTGCAGCACTCATTCATTGTGAGTGTTGCGAGAGGGGATCTGTCAGGTCCGAGCCTCAGGCTCCAGAGAGATCTGCAGCAACAGATCTTGATTTCTCGGACTTAAACTCCGTTACCTCTGAGGACGTTGACTGTGTAAACGCTGCCATTTTTCAAGTTTCCTCAGCGGTGTCCCAGCTGAGTTGTAAGAAAAACAATTCTCATTGCTTTCTTTCCATCAAACTCTGGGTTGACTCAGCTTGGGTGTCTAGCTCTGCTATGATCGACTCAGGGGCAAGTGGAAATTTTATGGATGTCTCCTTTGCTCTGAAACAGGGAATACGTTCAGTGAAGAAGGCTACTCCAGTACAGATGGAAACTGTGGATGGCTCCCTGCTGACCTCTGGACCAGTGGATCAGGAAACAGAGCCTTTGAGGGTTCTTATGGGTAAAGATCATCAAGAGAAACTGTCCTTTATGCTTATCTCTTCTCCCCACTTTCCCATTATTCTAGGGCTACCATGGCTGCAGGCTCAGAATCCTACCATTAACTGGGAGACCAAGGAATTACACTTTCCAGAGAAACAGATGAGTCCAAAAGTTTCAGCTTGCTCTGTTCCTAAAGGAATCATGTCAGTCCCTGAACTACCAGCTGTATACCAGGACTATGTGGATTTATGTGACAAGAAGAACGCTGACCAGCTTCCTCCTCACCGTCCATATGATTGTCCAATTGAATTATTGCCTGGAGCAGAGATACCTTTTGGTAAGATCTACCCCCTGGCGGGGCCCGAGCTAAAGGCTTTAAAGGATTACATAGATAAAATCTAGCCAAGGGCTTCATACGCCCCTCTTCATCTCCTGCAGGTGCACCCATCTTCTTTGTAAGGAAGAAAGATGGATCTCTGAGACCATGCGTAGACTATAGGGAACTCAATAAGGTTACTATTAGAAACCGTTATCCATTGCCTTTAATCCCTGAGTTATTGGAGAGAGTGCGACATGCCAAAATTTTTTCTAAACTAGATCTTCGTGGGGCCTATAACTTAGTCCGTATTAGACCTGGGGATGAATGGAAGACTGCATTCAGGTCACGCTATGGACACTTTGAATATCTAGTTATGCCTTTTGGTCTGAGTACCGCTCCAGCCACTTTCCAACACTTGGTGAATGACATCTTCAGGGATCTCCTAGATACATTTGTGGTAATTATTTGGATGATATTCTAATTTTTTCTAACTCCACAGAGGAACATCATGGACATGTGAGAATGGTCTTGGAACGTCTAAGACAAAATCATCTTTACATCAAACTTGAAAAGTGTGAATTCCATAGGACCGAAATTCAATTTCTGGGGTATGTACTGTCTACACAAGGAATTAGTATGGATGGAAGCAAAACCCAAGCCATCAGGGATTGGCCAAGTCCTAGAAATGTGAAGGAGGTACAGCGCTTCATCGGGTTTGCCAACTTCTATAGACGTTTCATTAGAAATTTCTCTGAGGTAGTGTCACCTATCACTCAACTTACCCGGAAAGAGTCTAGGTTTTCCTGGACTCCCCAAGCCCAGGAAGCATTTTCCCGTCTAAAAGATAAATTTACCACTGCACCTATCCTAGTACATCCCAACCCCGAGCTTGCCTTCATAATAGAGGTGGATGCTTCAGACTGTGCCGTTGGAGCTATAATCTCTCAGAGAACAGGTGAGAAGAATGTCTTGCATCCCTGTGCCTTCTTTTCCCAGCAGTTGTCTTCGGCTGAGAGGAACTACGATGTGGGCAATAGAGAGTTGTTGGCCATTATTGCCGCCTTCAAAGAATGGAGACACCTTCTTCAGGGAGCTGCACAGCAAATAGTCGTCCTGACAGACCATCGTAACCTTGAGTTTATCAGGTCGGCTAAGTGTCTGACTCCTCGCCAGGCTCTCTGGAATCTTTTCTTAAACCAATTTAATTTTATCATCTCTTATAGACCAGGATCGCGCAATGGAAAGGCTGATGCACTCTCTAGGATTTACTCAGCAGAGACACGTCCAATTACTCCTCCTAAGACTATTCTTCCTGACTCTAGATTCCTAGGAGTAATTCATAATCAAGACCTACTTAAGGACATCAAGGAAGCATACCATGCGGATTCCTTTTTGGCACAACCCCAAGGGACGTAAGTCTTGTCTTTAAGAATGGTGTGTGGATTCAGGGACAACGTCTGTATATTCCTGAAACAGTCAGATTAAGAGTATTGCAACTCATTCACGATTCCAAGATAGCTGGGCATAGAGGAATTCTAAAGACACAGGAATTTCTTTCTCGTTTCTTTTGGTGGCCCACTTGCAGGAAGGATGTTTTGAATTATGTCACTTCATGTGAGGTCTGTGCAAGATGCAAAACACCTCGCTCCTCACCAACTGGTCTGTTACAGCCTCTTCCCACCCGTCCCGCCCGTGGGGATCCATTTCTATGGACTTCATTGTGGAGTTACCAACCTCTCAGGGGAAGAACACCATTCTAGTGGTGGTTGACCGTCTAACAAAGGCAAGCTCATTTTAATCCCTTGTGTCGGCTTACCCACTGCAAAACAGACATCAGATTTGATGATTAAAGATGTGTTTCGCTTACATGGAGTACCGGATGAGGTTATTTCGGATCGAGGGGTGCAATTCACTTCTAGGTTTTGGCAAAATTTCTGTGCAGCATTGGACATTAAAGTAAACCTTTCTTCTGCTTTTCATCCCCAGACTAATGGACAGACCGAACGAACCAATCAAACCCTGGAGCAGTATCTCCGCTGCTTTATCTGCCACCTACAGGATGATTGGGTGGATCTACTTCCATTAGCTGAGTTCTCGTATAACAACTCTCAGAGTGCCTCCACTAAACAGTCTCCTTTTTACTCTAATCTAGGTTATCATCCTAACATTCTACCACGATTTCCCATAGAAACGCCTTTACCAGCAGTGGCTGAAAGAATCACGTCTTTACAGAAGAATATGGATCTTCTAAAGGAAAATCTGGAATCGGCTCAAGAAAGGTACAAGAAAGCAGCAGATAAATTTCGTAAACCTGCACCAGCTTTCAAGGTAGGATACTTGGTCTGGCTGTCAACCAGAAATCTTAAGTTAATGATTCCATCGTCTAAGTTGGGACATAAGTACATTGGACCCTATAAAATCAGTAAAATTATAAGTGCCGTTGCTTGTCGTCTTCAACTGCCCAGAACTATGAGAATCCACCCTGTCTTTCATGTATCCCTACTAAAGGCTGCGACACCCAATACGTTTCCTGGACGTTCCTCTCCTTGCCCTGACCCAGTGCTAGTCGATGGTCAGGAAGAATTTGTGGTGGAAAGGATTTTAGATTCCAGGTTGTATAGAAATCAGTTACAATATCTGATTAAATGGCAGGGCTACCCAGTGGAGGACAACTCATGGGAACCGGTCAATAACGTTAATGCTCCTCGCTTGCTCCGTCAGTTTCATCAGAGGTACCCACACAAGCCTGGTCTGAGGTCATCGGAGGTTGTCCTTAAGGGGGGAGTAATGTAAGGTTCTATGTATATATTCCTGAAACTCAGTTTGTTCGTCAGCCATTTTACTTTCTGTCTTGCTGCAGCTATCTTGCCCTCAGTTAAAATGGAGTTTCCAGCTTGCATGTTCCCGCCCTGATTCTCTCCTTTGCTTCTTAAGCAGCCACAGCTGAGCAATCAGTGCTTCAGAATCTAGCCTGCAGTGAACCTGTGACTTGACTCCTGTAAGCCTTGGACCTTGTACTCCAGCTATTCCTACTGAGGAACTCTGAAGCACTTGTGGACTCTGAACCCTACTCTTTGAAAGACCCACGTTTGCATGGACTTACGGTAACAGAGAAGAAGATCCTGAATCTGTATTGGAGAGTGATTGCTGAGCTTGGATTACTCTGGCCTGCTGTGTCTCCTGTTTCTGTGTCTGCAAACTGTGTGACTATTTCTGCCAACTTGTATGAAGTAATACAGGACTTTTCTATATCAAACCTGTGACTCCTGTGTTTTCATCGCACCCAAGCACAAGACGCTATATGAACTGTACTACCTACATTACAGAGTGCTTAGTCAAACCATATTTATAGTAAGCTCCCAGAATGATGACTGTAATCAAAAATGCACCCACTTAAGGGCAGAATTCTAGTCCCAAGACAATGACTGCAATCTATGCATAAAAATATCCATTCTTCCTTCTACCACCACCACATTATGCTGCCCTCATCATGCTGTATATTGTTGTATAAGCTCTTGATGTGTGTGATGACTGTCAGTATAGCAGGAGCTTTTCTCCACCAGACTGATGAGTTGGTGACTTATGATTTTTCAAAGCACATTTATACGAGTAACGTACAAATCAGGAAGACAAATACCTGAACTTGAGAGGTCCTTGTTCAAATAGGGAAAAAACCTTCTATGACCCTCATCTGTCCCCACTTGACTAGTGAGATTGGCACCCTAAGATAATGCAATGGTGCCCCCGCTCAATGGAGGCCTACCCTGAATGTCCCTAACATCTCCTAGAATCACTAGAGTAGCATTTCTCTAAGGAATGACAAATCATGCACAAAACTACTGCAACCAACACAAAATACAGCAAAGTTAATGAATCCAACAAAGTCTATCACCAGCAAATCTATCACCAGCAGGAAACACCAGCTGTTGAAGGTATTTAAAGCTGCACCTGAAAGGTGATAGAACAGACAAATAGAGTAAATGAAAAACAACTGACAGAAACAAAGATAACAGAACAAAAATACCCAAAGAAAAGCGTATCTGTTGTGGGTCAACAGAATGAGACGCTGACCACAGAACACAGAATTGTTTGGTGACACAGCACCGTTCGCCTTCAACCCTCACCTGCCTGGCGAATGCAGGTCACAATACTCTCTCTAATGAACATTGTTATTTTCCAGTTCTCCTTCATCTTCCTGTATCTAGCTCTCACTTCCATTTATGTTTATTTTCTACTGCTTTTTGACTTTGTTTCTCTCACTCTACAATTTTATTATTTTCTGTTTTACACAGTACCAGAAATAATAATAATAATAATTTTATTTCTATAGTGCCAACCAACATATTCCGCAGCACTTTACATTTTAGAGGGGACTTGTACAAACAATAGACATTAAGTATAAAAATAAACACATAGATCAACATATACCAAAAGGAAGGAGGGCTCTGCTCGCAAGCTTACAATCTATTAGGAAATAGGGGAGACACGAAAGATGGATGGTAACAATTGCTTTCGTTGTTTGGACCAGCCATAATGTAGGAAATCGGGTGTTCATGTAATGCTGCAGAATATGTAAAAGTACAGACACAGAGGGCTATTAAATGCATAAAGCGTATGAGAACATGATACGAGGAACCTGGTTATGGTAAAAATTTTGAATGGGCAACACAGGGATAGTTAGATTAATGTGTTGAGGCGGTAGGCCAGTCTGAAGAAATGCGTTTTTACTGCACGCTTAAAACTGTGGGTATTGGGAATTAATTGAATTGAATTAATTTGAGTAGTGCATTCCAAAAAATTGGCACAGCATGTGAAAAGTCTTGCAGATGGGAGTGGGAGGTTCTGATTATTGAGGATGTTACATAGTAACATAGTAACATAGTTATTAGGGTTGAAGAAGGAAGACTTTAAGTCCATCTAGTTCAACCCATATCCTATCCTAACCTGCCCTAACATGTTGATCCAGAGGAAGGCAAAAAAAAAAAACCATGTGGCAAACAGTAAGCTTCACATTGGGGAAAAAATTCCTTCCCGACTCCACATACGGCAATAAGACTAGCTCCCTGGATCAGCGCAATATCAAGGAAACTAGTGTATATAACCTGTAATATTATACTTATCAACAAAAGGCATCCAGTCCCTTCTTAAATTTTAGTAGGGAATCACTCATTACAACATTATACGGCAGAGAGTTCCATAGTCTCACTGCTCTTACAGTAAAGAAACTGCATCTGTGATTATGACTAAACCTTCTTTCCTCCAGACGTAGAGGATGCCCCCTTGTCCCCATCACAGGTCTAAGAGTAAAAAGATCATTAGAAAGGTCTTTGTACTGTCCCCTCATATATTTATACATTGTAATAAGATCACCCCTAAGCCTTCGTTTTTCCAAACTAAATAACCCCAAGTGTAATAACCTGTCTTGGTATTGCAGACCCCTCAGTTCTCTAATAACCTTGATCTCTCTTCTCTGCACCCGCTCCAGTTCAGCTATGTCTTTCTTATACATCGGAGACCAGAACTGTACACAGTATTCTAAGTGTGGTCGCACCAGTGACTTGTATAGAGGTAAAATTATGTTCTCCTCATGAGCATCTATGCCTCTTTTAATGCATCCCATTATTTTATTTGCCTTTGCAGCAGCTGCCTGACACTGGCCACTAAATGTGAGCTTGTCATTCACCCATACACCCAGGTCTTTTTCAGTGACAGTTTTGCCCAGTGTTTTACAATTAAGCAAATAATTATACATCTTGTTTGTTCTACCCAAGTGCATGACCTTACATTTATCCCCATTAAAGCTCATTTGTCATTTATCAGCCCAAGCTTCTAGTTTACATAAATCCTCCTGTAACATAAAATTGTCCTCCTCTGTAGAGTTGAGCGAAACAGGTCGGTCAGATTCAAAAGTCGCCGACTTTCGACAAAGTCGGGTTTCGTTGGTCGAAAGCCGACCATAGCGTGCAGTCGGCCATACGGTCGTCGAAACGAGCGCCAAAGTCGAGTTTCCCAGAATGCTTTCAGGCACCTTTTTTTGAGCCAATGAGCAAGGACGTACACTGTGGGCAACGAGATGACATGGGCATCGTCCACCACCATCTTAGAGAAGGGCATTGCAGTGATTGGCTTGCTTTGGGGGGCGTCATAGTGTCTATAAAAGCCCTGACCGCTGACCGCCATTTCACTTCTGCCGAGTTTAGCGTAGGGAGAGGTTGCTGATGCTGTTTATCAGTAGGGAGAGAGTTAGGGCTGTAAAGAGAAGTTCTTATGTGCTTGTGCTGATAGCAATTGTGCTGTACAGTTAGTTATTAGGCTGCCTGCCAGTGACAGGGGAGGATTTTCTTAGGTGCAGCAGCGGTGGTTAATAGGCTGCCTGCTAGCTGTATTGCTGTGTGTACACTGCTGTGCAGACTGCTTTTTACACAGCACTAATACTTTTATTCTTTTTTTCTGCACAGTTACTGAGCATTCATTTTTTCCCACACCGTATAGAGCTGTACGCTCCTCACACAGTACCGTGTACCGGCTGGTCTCACGGACAATTACATGCTGACTATCTGTGTGTGACTCCGGAAATATATACGGAGATTGAAATTTCCCCTACAGTGTATACAGCTTTTGCTTCTGATACAGTACCCTTTTTCTGCTTTTTGTATTCTGGTCAAATCCATACTGAGAGAGCGTCTGTGTGTAACTCGGAAATATATACAGTACAGAGATTTAGAATTACCCCAACACTGTATACAGCTGAACGCTACTGATACAGTACCATATACAGTGCCTTGCAAAAGTATTCGGCCCCCTAGAACTTTTCAACCTTTTCCCACATATCATGCTTCAAACATAAAGCTACCAAATGTAAATTAGTGGTGAAGAATCAACAACAAGTGGGACACAATTGTGAAGTAGAACGAAATTTATTGGTTATTTAAAATTGTTGTGGAAATACAAAAACTGAAAAGTGGGGCGTGCAATATTATTCGTCCCCTTTACTTTTAGTGCAGCAAACTCACTCCAGAAGTTCATTGTAGATCTCTGAATGATCGAATGTTGTCCTAAATGACTAATGATGATAAATATAATTCACCTGTGTGTAATCAAGTCTCCGTATAAATACACCTGCTCTGTGATAGTCTCAGGGTTCTGTTTGAAGCACAGAGAGCATCATGAAGACCAAGGAACACAGCAGGCAGGTCCGTGATACTGTTGTGGAGAAGTTTAAAGCCGAATTTGGATACAAAATGATTTCCAAAACTTTAAACATCCCAATGAGCACTGTGCAAGCAATCATATTGAACTGGAAGGAGTATCATACCACTGCAAATCTACCAAGACCCGACCGTCCCTCTAAACTTTCATCTCAAACAAGGAGAAGATTGATCAGAGATGCAGCCAAAAGGCCCATGATCACTCTGCATGAACTGCAGAGATCTACAGCTGAGGTGGGACAGTCTGTCCATAGGACAACAATCAGTCGTACACTGCATAAATCTGGCCTTTATGGAAGAGTGGCAAGAAGAAAGCCATTTCTCAAAGATATCCATAGAAAGTGTTGTGTAGTGTTTGCAACAAGCCACCTGGGAGACACCAAACATGTGGAAGAAGGTGCTTTGGTCAGATGAAACCAAAATCAACTTTTTGGCAACACAGCTCATCACCCTGAACACACCATCCCACTGTCAAACATGGTGATGGCAGCGTCATGGTTTGGGCCTGCTTTTCTTCAGCAGGGACAGGGAAAATGGTTAAAATTGATGGGAAGATGGATGGAGCCAAATGCAGGACCATTCTTGAAGAAAACCTGTTGGAGTCTGCAAAAGACTTGAAACTGGGATGGAGATTTGCCTTCCAACAAGATAATGATCTCAAACATAAAGCAAAATCTGCAATAGAATGGTTCACAATCAAACGTATCCAGGTGTTAGAATGGCCAAGTCAAAGTCCAGACCTGAATCCAATCGAGAATCTGTGGAAAGAGCTGAAAACTGCTGCTCACAAACGATCTCCATTCAACCTCACTTAGCTCGAGCTGTTTACCAAGGAAGAATGGGCAAGAATTTCAGTCTCTTGATGTACAAAACTGATAGAGACATACCCCAAGCGATTTGCAGCTGTAATCGAAGCAAAAGGTGGCGCAACAAAGCATTATGTTAAAGGGGCCGAATAATATTGCATGCCCCACTTTTCAGTTTTTGTATTTCTACAAAAATTTAAAATAATCAATAAATTTCGTTCAACTTCACAATTGTGTCCCACTTGTTGTTGATTCTTCACCAAAAATTTACATTTGGTATCTTTATGTTTGAAGCATGATATGTGGGAAAAGGTTGAAAAGTTCCAGGGGGCCAAATACTTTCGCAAAGCACTGTATCTGCTGGTATTTTGGGTACATTTTCCCAAACATGAGGAAGTATGGTGGAAGAGGACGTGGGTGGGGGGGCTGCTGTTATTCCCCATTGACTTGCATTGGGGTCGGGTTTCGTTTTTTTGTCGACCTCTGACTTTTGCCGCGAGCTAGTGGCCGATCTTGTTCGACTCGAGTTTTGTGAAAGTTGGGTGGTCCGAAACCCGACTCGACCCGAAAAAAGTTAAAGTCGCTCATCTCTACTCCTCTGTATTGATTACCCTGCAGAGTTTAGTGTCATCTGCAAATATTGAAATACTACTATGTATGCCCCCTACAAGGTTATTAATAAATATGTTAAAGAGAAGCGTCCCCAATACTGACCCCTGTGGTACCCCACTGCTAACCGTGACCCAGTCCGAGTGTGCTCCATTAATACCCACCCTTGTTTCCTATCCCTGAGCCAGTTCTTAACCCACTTACACATATTTTCCCCTATCCCCATTGTTCTAATTTTATGTATCAACCTTTTGTGTGGCACCGTATCAAAAGCTTTTGAAAAGTCCATATACACCACGTCCACTGCGTTCCCTTCGTCCAGTCCAGAACTTACCTCTTCATAAAAGCTTATCAGATTAGCCTGACAGGAACGGTCTCTCGTAAACCCATGCTGATACTGGGTCATGAGGTTATTTTTCTTCAGATACTCCAGTATAGTATCCCTTAAAAAACCCTCCGGGATTTTACCCACAGTAGATGTTAAGCTCACTGGCCTATAATTTCCAGGTTCAGTTTTTGTCCCATTTTTGAATATTGGAACCACATTTGCTATACGCCAGTCCTGTGGTACAGACCCTTTATTATGGAATCTTTAAAGATTAAAAATAATGGTCTATCTATGACTGTATTTAATTCCTGCAGTACTCGGGGGTGTATCTCATCCGGGCCCGGGGATTTGTCAATTTTAGTGACTTTTAGACGCCGCCGTACTTCCTGCTGGGTTAAGCAGGTGACATTTAATGGAGAATTTTTTTCCATGTTACCTGTCATGGGATTTTCTTGTGTAAATACTGTTGAAAAAAATAATTTAGCATATTGGCTTTTTCCTCATCCTCATCCACCATTTCACCCAGACTATTTTTAACCCCTTAACGACCAAGCCATTTTGTAGGTTAAAGACCAGGCCAATTTTTACATTTCTGACCACTGTCTCTTTATGAGGTTATAACTCTGGAACGCTTCAACGGATCTTGGCAATTCTGAGATTGTTTTCTTTGTGACATATTGTACTTCATAATAGTGGTAAAATTTCTTCGATATAACTTGCATTTTTTATGAAAAAAACGGAAATATGGCGAAAATTTTGAAAATTTTGCAATTTTCAAACTTTTAATTTTTATGCCCTTAAATCAGAGAGATATGTCACACAAAATAGTTACTAAATAGCATTTCCCACATGTCTACTTTACATCAGCACAATTTTGGAACCAACATTTTTTTTTGTTAAGAAATTATAAGTGTTAAAAGTTGACCAGCGATTTCTCATTTTTCCAACAAAATTTACAAAACCATTTTTTTTAGGGACCACCTTACATTTGAAGTGAATTTGAGGGGTCAATATGACAGAAAATACCCAAAAGTGACACCATTCTAAAAACTGCACCCCTCAAGGTGTTCAAAGTCACATTCAAGAAGTTTATTAACCCTTTAGGTACTTCACAAGAATTGAAGCAATGTGGAAGGAAAAAAATGAACATTTAACTTTTTTTCCCAAAATTTTTCTTTCGACACAATTTTTTAAATTTTGTCAAAGGTATCAGGAGAAAATTAACCACAATATTTGTTGGAAAATTTCTCCTGAGTACACCGATACCCCATGTGTGGGGGAAAACCAATCTTTAGGCGCATGGCAGTGCTCAGAAGGGAAGGAGCATCATTTGAGATTTTGAATGTCAAATTGGCTGGAATCAAGAGCGGACACCATGTCACGTTTGGAGAGCCCCTGATGTACCTAAACAGTGGAAAACCCCCATAAGTGCCCCCATTTTGGAAACTAGACCCCCCAAGTAACTTATCTAAATGTGTGGTGAGGACTTTGAACCCCCAAGGGCTCACAGAAGGTTATAACGTAGAGCCGTAAAATTAAAAAATCATATTTTTTTCCACAAAAATGATCTTTTCACCCCCAATTTTTATTTTTCAAAGGGTAAAAGGATCCCAAAAGTTATTGTGCAATTTGTCCTGAGTACGCTGATACTCCATATGTGGGGGTAAACCACTATTTGGGCGCATGGCAGAGCTCGGAAGGGAAGTAGCGCCATTTGACTTTTTTGGCTGGAATTGAGATTGGACTTCATGTCGCATTTGGAGAGTCCCTGATGTGCCTAAACAGTGGGAACCCCCCACAAGTGACCCCATTTTGTAAAATAGACCCCCCAAGGAACTTATCTAAATGTGTGGTGAGAGCTTTGAACCCTCAAGGGCTTCACAGAAGGTTATAACTTAGAGCCGTAAAATTAAATAATCATATTTTTTCCACAAAAATTATCTTTTCATCCCAATTTTTATTTTACAAAGGAAAAAATTACCCCAAAAGTTATTGTGCAATTTGTCCTGAGTACGCTGATACCCAATATATGGGGGTAAACCACTATTTGTGCGCATGGCAGAGCTCGGAAGGGAAGCAGCGCCATTTGACTTTTTTGGCTGGAATTGAGATTGGACACCATGTCGCATTTGGAGAGCCCCTGATATGCCTAAACAGTGGAAACCCCCACAAGTGACTCCATTTTGGAAACTAGACCCCCCAAGGAACTTAACTAGATGTGTGGTGAGCATTTGACCCAGTGTGTCACGCTGTATAGCAGATATATATATATGTGATGACAGTAATCTATATCAAAAGGGCAACATACAATATAACATGCACATAGATATATGATAACATAGAATTACCTGACAGAAAGTCAGTGGGTCAATACGGAATCCGTTATACGCTGTCTCCGGCTAGAGGGTGACCGGGGTCTATGCTGACCCTAAACTGGGGTCCTAACTAATCCCTCTACCTGGAGGTACTGTTAAAGGTACAGAGGTCCAGGCCACCAGCGTAAACCCTGTCTCCTATCAATCCTTGCCAACTGTAATCTAGTCCTAAGAAGAACCCTGATTACCACCAAAGGGAATGAACAGGTAACGGTTAATGAACAGAAAGACATACAAGAAAGACAAGAAATAAAGTAAATAAAGTCTTACATACAACACTCACACACAGTAGGAACACCTAAGGTCTCAGAGATAAACTATGTGTGCATTGCCACGAAGATCGTCGCGGTTGCACATTTTGACTTCTCACAGCTGATCTGCTGTTTCTTTGTGTTTGGCAGCTAGGGAGTTAATTCTGTCTGTGCTCGGTGCTGGGACTGGGTGCAGTTTCTCCCGGCTGCAATTGATTATTTGTTGATTGGTTTCCTTTAAATTCCTGGTTGTCTGCTTGGGGAGTTGCCAGTGAAACCTTCATGCAGACCACAGATAGGAATGAATCTGTATAGACTTTAGTTGTGAGCTCCTTAGTTGTTCTAAGCTCAACTTGGTTAGAGTTTATTTCCCAGACCATTTATGTTCCTTTGGTGTTTGAGTGTGTATGCAAGCGAGTGTTATCCTGTCTGTCTTATATGTCTAATCTGTGTATTTAGCTGAGATCAGCCCATATCCCTTTGGTGGTAGTCAGGATCCTTCTTAGGACTGATTACAGGGTTCAGGGTCTGATAGGAGACAGGGATTAAGGTACTGCCACACTACACAATCCCGCTAGCGATCTCGTTAGCGTCGCATACTAATGAGATCGCTAGCGGGATTGTTTCTATATCGCTAGTAGCTACCTAACTTAGCGATGTCGTTAAGGACGCTATCGCGGTTAGCGATCTCCTTAACGACTTTAGCGGTACAAAAGTACCGCTAAATCGCTAAGAAAAGGTGCTACACTTAGCGATTATACTTACCCAGCGGGAGCGCCGGCGATAAAATAGGGTCCGGAACGATTCCAGCGACGAGCGAGATCACAGCAGGATCCCAGCAGGGAGCTCGTCGCTGGTAGATGCCGCACACTACAACATCGCTAACGGGATCGCTAAATAGTGACGTTTTTTAGCGATCCCGTTAGCGATGTTGTTTAGTGTGGCATACCCTTTAGGTTGGAGACTTGGACCTCTGAACCATTATCAGTACCTCCAAGGTGAGGGATTAGTTAGGACCCCAGTTTAGGGTCAGGTTAGATCCCGGTCCACCTCTTTCCTGTTTCAGCTCATCAAGTCCTCAAGATTAACCCTGAGTTCAGCAGATATCGTGTCAGGTAAATCTATTCTATACTTACATGCTGATGTTGCTATACTAGTTGTTGTATAGAGTGTTGTTCCTGTATTAATAGTTTACTGACATTGTATACATATCATTAGACAGCGTGACATTTTCACTGGCCTTAAAAATTATCTCCAGTTACCATGGATCCAGTAGCCCAGCTGGCTCTGCAGTTGCAGGGATTATCCATGGAGCTGACGGACATTAAGTCCAAAGTTTTGTCTCCCCTGGAGCAAACCAGAGTTGAACCTAAAGTAGCTCTCCCGGACAGGTTCACTGGTGGGCGAGACAAATTTTTCACCTTCCGGGAGGCATGTAAATTGTATTTTCGGCTTCGGCCTCGATCATCAGGGAGTGATGAGCAGAGAGTGGGAATTGTTATCTCACTTCTGCAAGGGGACCCTCAATCCTGGGCATTTTCCCTTCCTCCAGGATCCCCGGCTCTACTGTCTGTAGATCAATTTTTTACTGCCCTGGGATTGGTATATGATGACCCAGATCGGGTCTCTCTTGCTGAGACAAAATTACGTAAGATACAGCAGGGAGATCGTCCTGCAGAGGAATTTGCTTCTGAGTTTCGTAGATGGGCCACAGATACTCAGTGGAATGACCCAGCTCTTAGGAGCCAGTTTTGTCATGGGCTTTCTGATAAATTAAAAGACGTTTTGGCTCAGTATGAGTCTCCTCATTCACTGGAGGCTGCTATGGCCTTAGCTATCCTACTGATAGACGGCTTCGGGAGAGGGGTGAGGTAACCCCACTCCCTGTTGTTTCTCCACCTACCACTAAAGTCCCTTATGTTGAGGTTCCCCTTGTCTGTTCGGATGAGCCTATGCAGTTGGGAGGGACATCATTTCGTAGGAGGGGATTGGCGGTACGCCGCAGGACTAGAAGATGTTTTTTCTGCGGGAAAGAGGGACATTTTGTTGGAGAATGTCCATCCCGTGCCTTGTTGAGCCAAAAGTCGCCGGAAAACTGTTAATCCCAGGTTGTGTGGTGGACGACAACCTGGGAGTATGTATTTCATCCGCCAGTTCTTCTCAGTTCCTTGTACCAGTGGAGGTGGTGGTTGGTACGAGAGTGGAGAGATTGTCTGTTCTTCTTGATAGTGGTTCCGGGGCTAATCTGGTTGACGCTCAGTTTGCTCAGGCTCAAGGTATGCATCTGAGTGTATTGGTCAAACCGATCCCTATATTCTCCATTGACGCCAGGCCTCTCGGCCAAGGTAGCTTTGTTCATGAGGTTCATAACATTGACCTTCGGGTAGGGGCAATACATAGGGAACAATTATCTTGTTATGTGTTGGAGGGTCTACCTACTCCCATTGTGTTGGGACTTCCTTGGTTGGTTAAACATAACCCTGTGATTAATTGGCAGTCCAGAGAAATAAGCCAATGGGGTGAGTTTTGCAAAAGCAACTGCATGAACACAGTCATCAGTGCGGTCGTGCCTAGTACATTGCCTCCTTTTTTGGAGGATTTTGGGGATGTTTTCTCTGAGGAGGGGTGTCAGGAGTTGCCTCCTCATCGCGTGTATGACTGCTCTATTAATCTCCTTCCTGATGCTAAGTTGCCTAAAGCTAGGTTGTATAATCTTTCTGGTCCTGAGAGGCAGGCTATGAAAGATTATATTTCTGAAAGTCTGGCCAAAGGGCATATTAGACCTTCATCTTCCCCAGTAGCCGCGGGGTTCTTCTTTGTGAAGAAGAAAGATGGAGGCCTACGCCCTTGCTTGGATTTCCGCGAACTTAATCGGATTACTGTTCGAGATCCGTATCCACTCCCTCTTATTCCTGATCTCTTCAATCAAATTGTTGGCGCCAAATGGTTCTCTAAATTGGATCTCAGGGGGGCATATAATCTGATTAGGATAAAAGAGGGGGATGAGTGGAAAACGGCGTTTAACACGCCGGAGGGACATTCTGAGAACCTTGTCATGCCTTTTGGTCTGACTACTGCACCAGCAGTATTCCAACATTTTGTTAATGACATTTTTCGTCACCTTGTGGGGCTGTTTGTTGTTGTATATTTGGACGACATTTTAATTTACTCGCCAGATCTTGTGTCTCATCAGGAGCATGTGAGACAGGTGTTGCAGATCTTGCGAGACAATAAACTATACGCCAAACTGGAGAAGTGTGTATTTGCCGTACAGGAACTTCAGTTTTTGGGTTTTTTGGTGTCAGCCTCGGTTTCCGTATGGACCCTGAAAAGGTGAGAGCAGTGCTTGAATGGGATCAGCCAGGGGATCTTAAGGCTCTGCAGCGTTTTTTGGGGTTTGCTAACTACTACCGGAAATTTATTTGTAATTTCTCATCTGTCGTCAAACCTCTCACTGACATGACAAGAAAAGGGACGGATTTTTCTAAATGGTCGGACAAAGCTTGCCAAGCCTTTTCCTCTTTGAAGAAATGTTTTGCTTCGGCACCCGTTCTCATCCAACCAGATGCATCTCAGCCGTTCATTGTGGAGGTGGATGCGTCTGACGTAGGGGTGGGTGCTATATTGTCCAGGGTCCGTCCCCTGGTAAATGGCATCCGTGCGCTTTTTTTTCTAAGAAATTGTCGTCCGCCGAAAGGAATTATGATATCGGCAATAGGGAACTTTTGGCCATTAAGTTAGCTTTTGAAGAATGGCGTCACTTTTTGGAGGGGGCAGTCCCCCCGGTTACCGTTATTACTGATCACAAGAACCTGTTGTATTTGGAATCCGCTAAGCGTCTGAATTCCAGACAAGCTCGATGGTCGTTGTTTTTTACCAGGTTTAATTTTGTCGTCACTTATCGCCCGGGGTCTAAGAATGTAAAGGCTGATGCCTTGTCTCGCAGTTTCCCAGGGGCCGGGAAAACGGATGACCCGAGTCCTATCCTTCAGGAGGGGGTGGTAGTGTCGGCTGTATTTTCTGAGCTTGAGGAGGAGGTGTTAGAGGCTCAGGGGGACGCCCCTGCAGGACCTCCAGGGAGACTGTTTGTCCCAAATCTGTTGAGACAAAAGGTTATTGAGGCACATCATAATTCTGCTCTAGCAGGACATCCAGGGAGTAAGGCTACTTTAGATCTCCTTTCTCGCCGGTTTTGGTGGCCTAATGCTAATAAAGATGTTATAACTTTTGTCGCGTCATGTGGGGTGTGTGCTCGCTCTAAAACCCCTCATACCCGTCCGTCTGAGACCCTTTTACCCTTGAAACTTCCGGAGCGTCCATGGACTCATTTATCTATGGACTTCATTACGGACCTTCCTCCGTCGTCAGGGAATACTGTCATACTGGTGGTTGTTGACAGGTTCAGTAAGATGGTACATTTCGTTGCTCTTCCTGCACTCCCTAATGCTAAAACTCTGGCGCAGGTGTTCATTAGGGAGATCGTTAGACTTCATGGGTTGCCTTCTGATGTGGTGTCAGATAGGGGGTCTCAGTTTGTGTCCAAATTTTGGAGGGCATTTTGTTTACGTCGGTGGATGCAATTGTCATTTTCCTCGGCTTTTCATCCGCAGACCAATGGTCAGACAGAGCGTCTGAATCAGAGCTTAGAGACATATCTCCGGTGTTTTGTTTCAGAGAACCAAGAGGACTGGTCTTCTTTCTTGCCTCTGGCAGAGTTCGCTCTTAACAACAGGCGGAGCGAGTCCACTGGTAAGTCCCCGTTTTTTGGGGCACATGGTTTCCATCCCCAGTTTTGTACTTTCAATGGGGGGGCCCTTCTGGGGTTCCTGAGGAGGAGCGTTTCTCGTCGTCACTTGCTTCTGTGTGGAGAGGTGTATTGAATAATCTGAGTGCGATGGGGAACCGTTACAAACGTATGGCTGATAGGAGGAGAGTTTCTGGTCCAGATCTGAATGTGAACGATCTGGTATGGTTGTCTACCAGGAATATAAAACTTAAGGTGCCCTCCTGGAAACTGGGTCCCAGATTCATCGGGCCGTACAGGATCAGTTCCATAATTAATCCTGTGGCATTTCGTCTGGACCTCCCTTCTACGTTTAAAATTCATAATGTGTTCCACAAGTCATTACTTAAAAGGTATGTGGCACCAGTCATACCGTCACCTCTACCTCCTCCTCCTGTGTTGGTCAATGGTAACTTGGAATTTCAAGTATCAAAGATCATTGACTCACGTCTGAATCGCCGGTCCCTTCAGTACTTGGTGCATTGGAAGGGGTATGGTCCAGAGGAGAGGACGTGGGTCCCTGCGTTTGATGTTAACGCAGATCGTTTGGTTCGGACCTTCCACAGAACTCACCCGGGCAGGCCTGGCCCTGAGGGTCCGGAGGCCCCTCGTAGAAGGGGGGGTACTGTCATGTGTGCATTGCCACGAAGATCGTCGCGGTTGCACATTTTGACTTCTCACAGCTGATCTGCTGTTTCTTTGTGTTTGGCAGCTAGGGAGTTAATTCTGTCTGTGCTCGGTGCTGGGACTGGGTGCAGTTTCTCCCGGCTGCAATTGATTATTTGTTGATTGGTTTCCTTTAAATTCCTGGTTGTCTGCTTGGGGAGTTGCCAGTGAAACCTTCATGCAGACCACAGATAGGAATGAATCTGTATAGACTTTAGTTGTGAGCTCCTTAGTTGTTCTAAGCTCAACTTGGTTAGAGTTTATTTCCCAGACCATTTATGTTCCTTTGGTGTTTGAGTGTGTATGCAAGCGAGTGTTATCCTGTCTGTCTTATATGTCTAATCTGTGTATTTAGCTGAGATCAGCCCATATCCCTTTGGTGGTAGTCAGGATCCTTCTTAGGACTGATTACAGGGTTCAGGGTCTGATAGGAGACAGGGTTAGGTTGGAGACTTGGACCTCTGAACCATTATCAGTACCTCCAAGGTGAGGGATTAGTTAGGACCCCAGTTTAGGGTCAGGTTAGATCCCGGTCCACCTCTTTCCTGTTTCAGCTCATCAAGTCCTCAAGATTAACCCTGAGTTCAGCAGATATCGTGTCAGGTAAATCTATTCTATACTTACATGCTGATGTTGCTATACTAGTTGTTGTATAGAGTGTTGTTCCTGTATTAATAGTTTACTGACATTGTATACATATCATTAGACAGCGTGACAGCTATAAGAGTAAAAACAACTAAGGAGCTCTTAGCTTAAGTATTCTCAGAACCGATCCAGTCTGCTAGACTACATAAAGGCTTTCACCGGCATCTAACAAGCAGACTGGCAGGTATATGAAGGAATCTAATTAGAACATAATCAAAAGCAGTCGGGCGAGGCTGGACCTAGTCTTAGCAAAGAGCTAGGTAAAATTAACTCCCTCATTACCAAACACAAAGAAACAGCAACTCAGCTGTGAGAAGTCAGAGTGTGTAATCGCGACGATCCTTGTGGCGATACACCCATGACAGTACCCCCCCCTCTACGAGGGGACTCCGGACTCTCAGGGCCAGGTCTGCCCGGGTGAGTTGTGTGAAAGGTCCGAACCAATCGATCTGCGTTAACATCAGACGCAGGGACCCACGTCCTCTCCACAGGACCATACCCCCTCCAATGAACCAAGTACTGAAGGGATCGGCGACTGAGACGTGAGTCAATGATTTTCGACCCATGAAATTCCACGTTATCATTGACCACCACTGAAGGCGGAGGTAGAGGTGACGGTATGACTGGTGCCACATACTTTTTAAGTAATGACTTGTGAAACACATTATGAATTTTAAATGTAGGAGGGAGGTCCAGACGAAATGCCACAGGATTAATTATGGAACTGATCCTGTACGGCCCGATGAATCTGGGACCCAACCTCCAGGAGGAAACTTTAAGTTTTATATTCCTGGTAGACAACCAAACTAGATCGTTCACCTTCAGATCTAGACCAGAAACTCTCCCCCTATCAGCCATCCGTTTGTAACGGTTCCCCGTAACCTTCAGTCTTAACCGATCTGGAACTATCAGTCTCCCTGGAAGTCCCACCGGGGCGTCCCCCTGAGCCCCCAATACCTCCCCCTCAAGCTCAGAGCATACAGCTGACACTACAACTCCCTCCTGAGGAATAGGAACCGGATCATCCGTCTTCCCGGCCCCTGGGAAAGTACGAGATAAGGCATCAGGAAGAACTTTATTGAGCAGTCATATGCGCGATGAGGAGGTAACTCTTTACACCCCTCCTCTGAGAACATCTCCCCAAAGTCCTCCAGAAAAGGAGACAAAGTCCTAGGCACAACCGCACCGATGACCGTGCTCATGCAGTTATTCCTGCAAAATTCACCCCACTGGCTTATCTTTCCGGATTGCCAATCAATCACTGGGTTATGTTTAGCCAACCAAGGAAGTCCCAACACAATAGGAGTAGGTAGACCCTCCAACACATAACAAGACAATTGCTCTTTATGTCTTGCCCCTACTCGAAGATCTATGTTATGAACAGCTTGTACCAAGCTACCTTGACCGAGAGGTCTAGACTCAATAGAGACTATAGGGATCGGTTTGGCCAATACACTCAGTTGCATACCATGCACCTGGGCAAACCGAGCGTCCACCAGATTAGCCCCGGACCCACTATCAAGAAAAACAGAAATCCTCTCAGTTCTAGTACCAATCACCACCTCCGCAGGCACGAGAAACTGAGAGGGATTTGGGGACGAAATACACACTCCCAGGTTAACTCCTTTGCTCAAAGAGGCCCGGGATGGACACCCCCCAACAAAATGTCCCTCTCTCCCGCAAAAGAAACACCTTCTAGTCTTGCGGTGCACTGCCGATTCCCTCCTACAAAAAGATGTCCCTCCCAACTGCATGGGTTCCTCAGAACAGACCAGGGGAACCTCAGTATAAGGGACTTTAGTAGTAAGTGGAGTCATCACGGGAGGCGGAGTTACCTCGCGTCTTCCCGAATTCGTCTATCCATGCGAATAGCGAGGGCCATAGCAGCCTCCAGTGATGGAGGAGAATCATACTGAGCCAACACATCTTTTAATTTGTCAGACAACCCTTGACAAAACTGGCTCCTAAGAGCTGGGTCATTCCACTGAGTATCTGTTGCCCATCTACGGAACTCAGAAGAATATTCCTCCGCTGGACGATTTCCTTGCCGTATTTTACGTAACTTTGTTTCAGCAAGGGAAACTCGATCCGGATCATCATATACCAGACCCAGGGCAGTAAAAAATCGATCCACTGACTGGAGATCTGGGGAGCCTGGAGGAATAGAGAACGCCCAAGATTGAGGGTCCCCTTGTAAGAGCGAGATAACAATTCCCACCCTCTGCTCTTCACTCCCAGATGACCGAGGCCGCAGCCGAAAGTACAATTTACATGCCTCCCGGAAAGTAAAAAATTGGTCCCGCCCACCAGTGAACCTGTCCGGGAGAGCAACCTTAGGTTCAGATCTGGTTTGCTCCGGGGGAAACAAAACCTTGGACTTAATGTCTGCAAACTCCATGGACAACCCCTGCAACTGCAGGGCCAGCTGGGCTACTGGATCCATGACAGCTGGAGAGAATCTTTAGTATGGCCGGTGAAAATGTCACGCTGTATAGCAGATATATATATATGTGATGACAGTAATCTATATCAAAAGGGCAACATACAATATAACATGCGCATAGATATATGATAACATAGAATTACCTGACAGAAAGTCCAGTGGGTCAATACGGAATCCGTTATACGCTGTCTCCGGCTAGAGGGTGACCGGGGTCTATGCTGACCCTAAACTGGGGTCCTAACTAATCCCTCTACCTGGAGGTACTGTTAAAGGTACAGAGGTCCAGGCCACCAGCGTAAACCCTGTCTCCTATCAATCCCTGCCAACTGTAATCTAGTCCTAAGAAGAACCCTGATTACCACCAAAGGGAATGAACAGGTAACGGTTAATGAACAGAAAGACATACAAGAAAGACAAGAAATAAAGTAAATAAAGTCTTACATACAACACTCACACACAGTAGGAACACCTAAGGTCTCAGAGATAAACTATAAGCTATAAGAGTAAAAACAACTAAGGAGCTCTTAGCTTAAGTATTCTCAGAACCGATCCAGTCTGCTAGACTACATAAAGGCTTTCACCGGCATCTAACAAGCAGACTGGCAGGTATATGAAGGAATCTAATTAGAACATAATCAAAAGCAGCCGGGCGAGGCTGGACCTAGTCTTAGCAAAGAGCTAGGTAAAATTAACTCCCTCATTACCAAACACAAAGAAACAGCAACTCAGCTGTGAGAAGTCAGAGTGTAATCGCGACGATCCTGTGGCGATACACCCATGACATCATGAGCTTGAACCCCAAGGTTCACAGAAGTTATAACGTAGAGCGTAAAATTAAAAATCTATTTTTCCCAAAATGACTTCACCCCCATTTTATTTTACAAGGATATAGACCCAAAGTATGTGCATTTTCCTGATGCGCTGAACCCAATGTGGGGTAAACCACTATTTTGACCATGGCAGAGCTCGGAAGGGAAGGAGAGCGTTTCGAATGCAGACTGATGAATGGTTGTGGTCATGTCATTTAAGAGCCTGATGTGCCAAACATAGAAACCCCCACAAGTACCCCATTTGGAAACTAGACCCCAGGACTTACTAGATGTGGTAGCATTTGAACCCCAAGTGCTTCACAGAAGTTATAACTAGAGCAGTGAAAATTAAAAAATCATATTTTTTTCCACAAAAATTATTTTTGCCCCCAATTTTTATTTTTATAAGTAACAGGAAAATATGGGACCCCAAAAGTATTGTGCAATTTGTCCTGAGTACGCTGATACCCATATGTGGTGGTAAACCACTATTTTGACGCATGGCAGAGCTCGGAAGGGAAGGAGCACCGTTTTCAAATTCAGACTTTGATGGAATGGTCTGCGGGTGTCATGTCGCGCTTGGAGAGCCCCTGATGTGCCTAAACAGTAGAAACCCCCCACAAGTGACCCCATTTTGGAAACTAACCCCCCAAGGAACTTATCTAGATGTGTGGTGAGCATTTTGAACCCCCAAGTGCTTCACAGAAGTTTATAACTTAGAGCAGTGAAAATTAAAAAATCATATTTTTTTCCACAAAAATTATATTTTTGCCCCCAAATTTTTATTTTTATAAGGGTAACAGGAAAAATAGGACCCCAAAAGCTATTGTGCAATTTGTCCTGAGTACGCTGATACCCCATATGTGGTGGTAAACCACTATTTTGACGCATGGCAGAGCTCGGAAGGGAAGGAGCACCGTTTTCAAATTCAGACTTTGATGGAATGGTCTGCGGGTGTCATGTCGCGCTTGGAGAGCCCCTGATGTGCCTAAACAGTAGAAACCCCCCACAAGTAAACCCATTTTGCAAACTAGACCCATCCAAGGAACTTATCTAGATGTGTGGTGAACACTTTGAACCCCCAAGGGCTTCACAGAAGTTTATAACGTAGAGCCGTGAAAATAAAAAAAATCATATTTTTTTCCACAAAAATGATCTTTTTGCCCCCAAATTTTTATTTTTATAAGGGTAACAGGAGAAATAGGACCCCAAAAGTTGATGTACAATTTGTCCTGAGTACGCTGATACCCCATATGTGGGGGGGAACCACTGTGATCGCCTTACTGCGATCTTTGGGAGGCAGAATGAACAAATCCACAAAAGGTGAAGAATTGGTTTTATTTTTTACGCCGTTTTGCGGTATTAGCGATTAGGCGACTTTATTTTTCAGGTCGGTGCGATTACAGCGATACTAGATTTACATCCTTTTTTCATGTTCAGCTTCTGTCACACACTAAAAGACTCTTTTTTTTGGAAGAATTTTCTGTAAGAAATTTTTGCATCGCTGTAATTTGAGAGCTATAATTTTTCCATATTTCGGCCGACAGAGTTATCTGCAGGCTTATTTTTGCGGGACGAGCTGACGTTTTTATTGGTACCATATTCGGGCACATAACGTTTTTTGACCGCTTCCTATTCCGATTTTTGTGGAAGCAGAATGAACAAAAACCAGCAATTCAGGAATTTTTTTTTTTTTTTCTCCGTTCCGCGTGTGGTAAAATTGATAAAGCAGCTTTATTCTTCGGGTCACTACGATTACAGCGCTACCTCATTTATATCTTTTTTTATGTTTTGGCGTTTTTTACACAATAAAAAATTTTATAGAAAAAATAATTATTTTTGCATCAGTTTATTCCGCGAGCTATAACTTTTTTATTTTTTCGCTGATGATGCTGTGTAGTGGCTTGTTTTTTGTGGGACAAGATGACGTTTTCAGCGGTACCATGTTTATTTATATCTGTCCTTTTGATCGCGTGTTATTACACTTTTTGCAAACGGTATGATGATACCGCTTGGAAAAAGTATAATTTACTACTTTTTTGTGTTTTTTTTACGGCTTTCACTGAAGGGGTTAACTATGGTTACGCTTTTATAGATGGGAATTTTACGGATGCGGCGATACCAAATGTGCATTTTTTTTGTTTTTTTTTTTTTTTTATTACATAAAAATGTATTTTTTAGGGGAATTTTTTTAATTTTTTTTTAATATTTTTTTTACAATTTTTTTAAAAAAATGCTTTTTTTACCTTGTCCCTTTATGGAACTTTCACTTTTTTACTTTTGATTGCAGTTACAATGCATTGCAATGCTCCAGCATTGCAATGCATTGTACCTATGGTGAAAGCTGCTGTGACCATGGTCACAGCAGCTTTCCGTAGCTAGATGACCCGGAGGTTGTCATGACAACCCCCAGGTCATCAAGGCAGAGATCGGGCCCTGCAAATACATTGCAGGGCGCCGATCTGAGGCAGAGGGAGCTCCCGACCCTCTGCCTCTCCCTCTGAGCGCTGCGATCGCGCTCGATCGCAGCAGTCAGGGGGTTAACAGCCAGGGGGCAGCGGGAGCGCCGCTCCCGGCTGTCAGTGCAGGAAGCTCAGCCACTGCAGCGCTGAGCTCCTGCACTGATCAGCAGAAGAGGCTGAAATTTCAGCCTCTTCTGCCTGATCGCTGCTGTGTTTGGTCAGTCACATTGACTGATCAATCACAGCGCTGTGGGTGCGGGGACCGACGGCAAAGGTCCCGCACCGCTTGCTGTGCCTGTCAGCTGTCATAGACAGCTGTCGGCACTGAACTACCACTGCGTGTTTACACGCAGTGGTAGTTCAAAGGCATGACGTGCACAAAACTGACACCTTGCCATGACGGACTGTGCACATCAGTGGACATTAAGGGGTTAAGGGGACCAACACTGTCATTTTTTAGTTTCTTACTATTTATGCAGTTAAAGAATATTTTGGGATTATTTTTACTTTCTCTGGCAATGAGTCTGTCTCAATCTTTGCTGTCTTGATTTGCTTTTTACAGAATTTATTTAATCTTCTGTATTTATTTAATGCTTCATCACTACCTACCGTATTTTCCGGCGTATAAGATGACTGGGCATATAAGACGACCCCCCAACTTTTCCAGTCAAAATATAAAATCTTCTTAAAAGTGGGGGGGTCTTCTTATACGCCGGGTGTCATCTTATACGCCGGGAGTGGTCCCGATAACGAAGGGAGGGGGCGTCTCAGAGGGAAGGTGTTGGATACCTGATCGTATCAGCGCTGCTCTCTGCGGGTCTAGGCGCTTGTGGGCGGCATCGGCGGCTCCTCTTTCAGCAGCCTGGGGGCTCTGTGCTGGGGGATGGCGGCGGTGGCTCTTTGTGCAGAGTCTGGGCTCTGCCGGCATTTCCACAATCCCCGGAGGCCCCGGCAGCTCCATTGCTGCGATGCAGTGGCCTCCGGGAAAATGGCCGCTGAGGACGGCGCATGCTCAGTTTCAGATCTCGTCTCCCGAGATCTTGAGACGAGATCTGAATCTGAGCATGCAGCGGCCATTTTCTTGGAGGCCATGTTCGCAGAATGGTTCGACAAATGTACCCAAACTCCATTAAATTCAATGGTGGGAAAAACCAAATGTATATCTAAAGAGGAGAACCGGATCAGGCGTGCTTTCTCCAGGACGGATCCGGAACCGTCGGAGCTGTCACCAAGTTGCAGGGGTAAAAGCTTAAGTCCCTGGACTGACCCTTGAACTCAGATGTAGGGGGCACGGCCAGAGCGGCAGCGAGCGGGAACTCAAGGCAGTTGTGGCCGGAATGTGCAGAGCGCAGGAGGCCAGTGTCAGGTCCCTTGCACTACAGTGTACAGACAGATTAGACCCAAGCCTGAAGGGTGTGCGGGCTGTTAACAGAGACTGCCGACAGAGACGTATCCAGTGCTCGCTGACATCGCTGACCGTGAGTGACTCACTAACCGGACCGGACCCAGACACACACACGTACAGATGGGGAAACCAGGCCACACGCAGTGAGTGGCTCCCCGACATACCTGGTCCTGCCCGTCCTTTTGCACTAAGGATGGACAAAAAGAGAGACTGTTGACGTTCCTGCATTTCTTCACGCAGACTCAGGATCGTCGACCGGACCGCAGAGGACCACCGCCGCTGCCATGATCCAGGACCCCTTTTTCACAGGGACAACGCTGGAATCCCCACGCGTCACGGCCTTGGCACCAACGCCTCCATCCCAGTGACTGCACTCCGAAGTAGCCAGACTGATAAGTTTGCTAATCTTGAACTCCTCGTTCCCTCCATTTACTTGTTGTCAATAAGTTCTCAGTCCTTGTTCCATATACCTTTCCTCTCCCTTTCTCCCTTCGTTGAGTATACCTGTTATATTAAATCTCCACATTAACTCTTGCTCTGCCTCCGTATTATTTCTGCATCTTGCAAGCTGCTCACATATACACAACCCTTAAGGTGACAAAAAGCTTACCAAACAGCTCCAATAAGGGGCAGAAACTATTAAAAGTGACATCAATTCACCCACAGTAGAAATTTGCTAATGGCATAGCAGAAGTCAGCCATGGGCCATGAATGAAATTTCAATTAAGACCAGGTGATTAAGGAAGCAGTGTAAGCCTTCTTTGCTGGGAGCCCTGACACCGCTTGCAATATCTCCACTTTCTTTTTTTTTCCCAGTCACATTCAGATGGCACAGAAATCAGTTTCATAGAGTACTATTGGTAGAAAAATATAAGGATTGTCACACATGTAGATGAGTGAAAGTAAGTGCATGCCTGCCTGTCTTGGAGCCCTACTGCTACAGGCAACATACATGAAGGAGATCCAACTTGGATTCTCCACATTTCAAAAAAATTGTTGTCACACACCACTAAAGTAGCATCAATTTCCACAGAGTAGAAACAGTATAGGCCTCTGACACACCTTCCACTACAGGCAACCAACCAGATGGATACCCAACTTGGATTCTCCACATTTCAAAAAAATTGTTGTCACACACCACTAAAGTAGCATCAATTTCCAACAGAGTAGAAACAGTATAGGCCTCTGACACACCTTCCACTAACGGCAACCCACCAGATGGAGACACAACTTCGAGTCTCCACATTAAAAAAAATTGTTTGGAACATCAGCAGCAGTAGCAACAACAGGCATTGAAACCACGATAACGGTGTCACAGACTGCAATAATGCAAGATCAATGAATTACACTAAAAATGACACCATTGCCTAGTCTGCCCAGTCTGCGACTGGAGTGGAAAAGTCATTGGAGATCCAATTGGAAATTCATTTTCATGAAGGTTAGGTGGTCTACACTTTCAGGGGACATTCGGATGCACTTATCCGTCAGGACATCACCAGCAGCACTAAAGACACGTTCTGAGAGAACACTGGCTGTCATGCATGGCAAAACGTCCATGGCAAGACAGGCGATCTCAGGCCACTTTTCCATTTTTGAAGACCAAAATCTAAAAAGGGTCCAAATTCTCCCTGATGGCATTGATATTGAGCTTGAGATACTCCTGCACCATCCTGTCAAATCGTTCACAACATGTCAGACTTGTACCCTGTTCTGCTGGTGCACGGGCTGGTTTAAAAAATGTGTGAAATGACTCACAGATATTGCCTATGTCACTTACATGCTGCTGTTAATGTTTTTGCAGTGACGACTTGACATTTCCGTGGTTGGAAGTCTAAAACTGCGATGCACTCTGTGTGCTTCAATGCTGTCTTGGGGAAAATCACTCTTAAAATGATCTACAAGCATGTTTCGATACTCCAGCATGTGCGTGCCCCTTTCAAGGGGGAAGGGCAAGCATCTGGCAAAGTTTACTTTTGTACCATGCATCTAACAAAGTGGCAACCCAGTAGTCAGCACTATTTCTAACCCTAAGAATATGGACATTATGTTGAAGATGTGCAGCAAGAAGGCACTCATGTGTCGGGCACTTCCTTGAGGTCCAAATCCATTTGCAGGCGTGGCAACACTCAAAGTTGCTTCCTCCATCCCCTCCATCCCCTCCCGTCAACCATTGACAACATAGAGGGGATCATTATCCTCTTTATTTCCTGACTGTTACACGTCCATCACCTCGTCCTCCTCCATTTGTTCCTTCGCTACTGCACTAACAGTTTGTCTGGTATCATTAGCCCCCCTCAATTTCTATAAATCAACTACTCATGGCACCCACCTATGCAATGACAGTTCGAACTTAGAGATATTGGTATCCCTTCTGCATCCTCCTCTGCTTCCTCCTATTTCTCTGGAACCACCACCTCCTCTCGCAGACTTTTCAAAGTATGGTCCAGCATGTAGATGACTGGAATAGTGATGCTAACGATGGCATTGAACTATTTAGCAAAGCCACTAAAGAAGACTCAAAGTCTCCAAAAATTCAATTCAAACAGCAAACAAAAAGGCAGCAACACTCACCTGCACAGATCTTGGAACAAATGCATTACAGGGTGCAGCCAGCCCATAAAGTAAGATGTTAGCAACACAGGTGCAAAATACCAGATCAACAGACACTCTCCACATACCCATTCAAGGAGGGGGTGACTGCCCAGTATACAATTGCCCAATAAAGGCCCTCATAGGGTGTTGTACACATAAAGTTACTGCATAGTGTCTGGTTCACAGCCTATTAGTCACGCCCCTACTTTTCGATTAGGCGGGCTGGTCAGCACACTCTCAATGCATCACAGTGTGAACACCCCTCATGCGAGACCAGATGTGTTTGGGCTTGGCTGCACCCCGAAAAATATAGTGCAAAAAATACAAAAATAGTGAGGTATTAGTTGATATTTTGGCCAAAATATGTAAACTCGTAACCTGCGCCAAAGGTCCCCACGCTTACCAGTCCCTACACTAAACTGTTTAGCAAAGCCACTAAAAAAAGACTCAAAGTCTCCAAAAATTCAATTCAAACAGCAAACAAAAAGGCAGCAACACTTACCTGCACAGATCTTGGAACAAATGCACTACAGGGTGCAGCCAGCCCATAAAGCAAGATGTTAGCAACACAGGTGCAAAATACCAGATCAACAGCCACTCTCCACATACCCATTTAAGGAGGGGGTGACTGCCCAGTATACAATTGCACAATTAAGGCCCGCATAGGGTGTTGTTGTGAATGGGTTTGAGATGAGTTCTGAGCAGAGACTCCCTCTGGTGGTTACAAGCAGTGCTAGTCTGTCCAGTGAAGATTGTGAGGACTGGGAATCAGGTGTTACTGACTGGTCTTATATAAGGGAGTCACCTTCCCATCAGGGTTGCCGGTGATCAATTGTTCTGGTTTGAATCCTTTATTCCAGTTTCCCTTGTAGCCTGCTGTGTCGTGTCTGCATCTCCTGCTAACAGATAAGACTTTTTCTTCTTTTGTTTGTGCTATATTTTTGCATTTTGTCCTGCACTTCTGTGGGGGTCTGCCTGGTCCCCTCCGGGGGCTTCTGCCCTCTCAGTTTTGTTCAGCCACTGTTGTTTGTACTTTTGCTTTTTCCAGTTTTTTCAGTGGCTGCTGTTTTGATTTTGTTACACCAGAGAACTAATTTAGGTGGAAGAGGTCGTGTGATCTCAGGTGTTTTTGAAATTAGTAGAGTTGGTGCCTTTCAGGGTTTTCTGGGATTGCAGTAAGTACCCTTCCTATCCTTTTCTTTTTAGTTAGTTTGGGCCCCAGCGTTTGCTCATACTATTTTCTTTCTGTGTCAGTATTTCATCTTGTCTAACCGCCATTACATGTTTGGGGGCTTTCTATTATCTTTGGGGCTCTGCTCCGGGCAGATAGCTTTCCTATTTCTATCTTTAGGTGTAGTTAGTTTCTCAGACTGTGATGAGGCGTCTAGGACCAACGTAGGACGCTCCACGGCTGCCTCTAGTTGTGGTGGTTAGTCAGGGTACTGCAATCTCATAGATTCCAACTGCTCTGGTGTATTGCCTTTTTTACCTGCACTCCTCAGCTACCAAATCATAACAGTATCACCGGCCATAACTGAAAATTGTGTGGTACTCACAGAAGGGAAAAATATTGTGAAAGAAAAAAAAAAAAAGGTTGTCAGAGTTGTCAGAGATATTTTTCTGTTTGTTGCATTTTTTTTTTTCCCTCTGTATCTCTGGGTGCTGGGGAGGATCTTTTCTCTCAATGGAGTTTGCACAGTTGTCTGGCCGTGTGGATCAGCTTGCCACTGAGGTTCAGAGTATTGCTGCATATCTTGCTAGGTTGCCTGTTGTGGAACCTAGGATTCCCATGCCAGATTTGTTTTTAGGGGATCGAGCTAAGTTTCAGAATTTCAAAAATAATTGTAAATTGTTTTTTGCCTTAAAATCTAAGTCCTCAGGGAACGCAGCGCAGCAGGTTCAAATTATCATCTCTCTCCTGCGCGGCGATCCTCAGGATTGGGCTTTTTCCCTGACACCTGGGGATCCTGTTTTGAGTGATGTTGATGCATTTTTTCGGGCTTTGGGGTTATTGTACGATGAGCCTAATGTCACTGATCAAGCTGAAAAAGCCTTGTTGGCATTAAATCAGGGGCTTGATGACGCTGAGTTATACTGTCAGAGATTCCGTAGGTGGGCAGTCCTGACCAAATGGAATGACGACGCTTTGGCAGCCCTTTTCCGGAAGGGTCTGTCAGATAATGTAAAGGATGTTATGGTGGGATTCCCTGTCCCCTCTGGTCTCAATGATTCTATGTCATTAGCGATTCAAATTGACAGACGTTTGCGTGAGCGGAGAAGTATGCGTGGAATGGTGTTGCCTTGTGAACCAGCTTCTGAACCCATGCAGTGTGATAGAGTGGTGTCTGGGACAGCGTCATGAGTTTCGAAAGCGCAATGGGTTATGTTTCTACTGTGGTGATGCCTCTCATGCTATTTCAGTCTGCCCTAAGCGGGGAAGACGTTTTGCATGCTCAGTTGTCTTGGGTAGTGTTCAGACTAAGTTTTTATTAACTGTCACTCTGATATGCTCTCTGTCCTCATTTTCTGCTCAGGCTTTCGCTGATTCTGGAGCAGCTATTAACCTGATGGATTATGATTTTGCTAAACGTTGTGGGTTTCCCTTGATACCCCTACAGAAGTCTATTCCCCTACTGGGGATCGATTCTACCCCTTTGGCTGAGAATAAACCCCAGTTTTCTACTCAGGTGATAATGAGGGTTGAACCTGATCACCAGGAGTGCTGCAAATTTTTGGTTCTGTATAATCTGCATGACATTATCGTGCTGGGTTTCCCTTGGTTACAGTCTCATAATCCTGTTTTGGATTGGAAATCTGTGTCTGTAACCAGTTGGGGCTGTCAATGTGTTAATACCAACACTCCTGTTTTTTCTGCCTCCCCCCAGGCTCAGGATGTTCCTGACTTTTTGATTGATTTTTCTGATGTGTTTAGCGAAAGTAAATCTGCATCCTTGCCTCCCCATAGGAGCTATGACTGCGCTATTGAATTAGTGCCGGGTAGTAAATTCCCTAAGGGTCGCCTTTTTAACTTGTCTGTACCTGAACATGACGCTATGCGGTCTTATATCAAGGAATCATTGGAGAAGGGTCATATCAGACCATCCTCTTCACCCTTAGGTGCCGGTTTTTTCTTTGTGGCCAAAAAGGATGGTTCATTGAGGCCGTGTATTGATTATCGTCTCTTGAACAATATTACTGTGAAATATCAATACCCGTTACCCTTGATTTCTGACCTGTTTTCCAGGGTGAAAAACGCTACTTGGTTTACCAAGCTTGACCTCAGGGGGGCGTATAACCTTATTCGCATTAAGCACGGGATGAATGGAAGACGGCATTCAATACCCCTGAAGGGCATTTTGAGTACCTGGTGATGCCCTTTGGGCTCAATAATGCTCCTTCCGTCTTCCAGTCCTTCATGAATGACATTTTCAGGGATTTTGTGGACAAATTTCTGATTGTTTATTTGGATGATATCTTGATTTTTTCTAATGACTGGGACTCTCATGTGAAACATGTTCGAACTGTATTCCAGATTTTGAGAGAGAATGCTCTGTATGTGAAGGGATCAAAGTGTCTTTTTGGCATACAGAGGATCTCATTTCTGGGATTCATTTTGTCCCCATCTGTTATTGAAATGGACCCGGTCAAGGTTCAGGCCATCTGTGATTGGGTCCAACCTACTTCATTAAAGGCTCTTCAGAGATTTTTGGGTTTTGCCAATTTTTATCGTAAATTTATTGGTAATTTCTCGGTTATTGTTAAACCATTAACTGATTTGACCAGAAAGGGTTCTGATGTGGTGAATTGGCCTCCTGAGGCAGTCTCTGCATTTCAGGAACTTAAGCAGAGATTCACTTCTGCTCCTGTTCTATGGCAGCCTGATGTTTCTCTGCCATTTCAGGTGGAGGTTGATGCCTCTGAAATTGGGGCAGGTGCCGTTTTGTCCCAAAGAGATCCAGAGACCTCTAAAAGTAACCCTTGTGCCTTTTTCTCTCGAAAATTTTCTCCTACTGAACGTAATTATGACGTGGGTAATCGGGAGTTATTGGCCATGAAGTGGGCTTTTGAAGAGTGGAGACATTGGCTGGAGGGAGCCAAACATCAGGTGGTGGTCCTTACGGACCATAAGAATCTGGTCTATCTGGAATCTGCCAAGCGACTCAATCCTAGACAGGCCAGGTGGGCCTTGTTTTTCACACGTTTTAATTTTGTGGTTTCCTTTCTTCCTGGCACTAAGAATGTTAAGGCGGATGCCCTCTCGAGGAGCTTCCTTGCGGACTCTCCTGAGTTATCTGATCCTTCTGTTATTTTGAAAGAGGGTGTAGTTCTTTCTGCCATCTCGCCCAATTTGAGACTTGCTCTGGAGGGGTGTCAGGAGGATAGGCCCGAGCGCTGCCCGGTTGGAAAATTGTTTGTCCCGGATCAGTGGAAAAAGAGTGTGATGTCTGAGATTCATTGTTCTGCATTGGCTGGGCACCCCGGAATTTTTGGTACCAGAGACTTGGTTAGTCGGTCCTTTTGGTGGCCTACCTTGTCTCGTGATGTCAGGGAATTTGTGCAGTCCTGCGGGACTTGCTCTCGCTCCAAGCCTTGCTCTCGCTCTAGTGGTTTGTTGATGCCATTACCTGTGCCCAAGAGACCATGGACCCATATCTCTATGGATTTCATTTCCGACCTTCCTGTTTCTCAGAGAATGACCACCATCTGGGTAATTTGTGATAGGTTTTCCAAAATGATACATCTTGTGCCATTACCTAAGTTGCCTTCCTCCTCTGAATTGGTGCCGTTGTTCCTTCAGCACGTGGTTCGTTTACACGGCATTCCTGAGAACATTGTGTCTGACAGAGGAGTCCAGTTTGTTTACAGATTTTGGAGGACTTTTTGTTCTAAACTGGGTGTTCAATTGTCTTTCTCCTCGGCATTTCATCCTCAGACCAATGGTCAAACTGAGAGAACAAACCAGACATTGGAGACTTATCTAAGATGCTTTGTGTCTGCTGATCAGGATGACTGGGTCTCTTTTTTGCCTTTGGCTGAGTTTGCTCTTAATAATAGGGCTAGCTCTGCCACTTTGATGTCTCCGTTTTTCTGTAATTCTGGGTTTCACCCTCGATTTTCTTCAGGACAGACGGAGGCTTCTGTCTGTCCAGGTGTTGACTCTGTTGTGGAGCGTATGCAACAGATTTGGGACCAGGTAGTGGAGAGGTTGTCCCTCTCTCAGGACAAGGCCCAGCGGTTTGCTAACCGGCATAGGACTGATGGTCCTCGGTTTAAAGTGGGGGACTTGGTCTGGTTGTCCTCAAAGAATATTCCTATGAGAGTGGCATCTCCTAAATTTAAGCCTAGGTTCATAAGGTTATAAGATCATGGAGATTATTAATCCTGTTTCTTTTCGTTTGCTTCTTCCAGGGACATTTAAGATCCATAACGTGTTCCACAAGTCCTTGTTGAAGAGGTTTGTTGAGCCAGTGGTTCCTGCTGCTGTGCCTCCTGACCCTGTTTTGGTTGAGGGCAATCTGGAGTATGTGGTTGAGAAAATATTAGATTCTCGTTTTTCTAGACGGAAACTCCAGTATTTGGTTAAATGGAGAGGTTATGGTCAGGAAGACAATTCTTGGGTGTTTGCTTCGGACATCCATGCTAGGAGACTTATCCGTGCGTATCATAGAACTCATCCTGACCGACCTGGTTGCTCAAATGAGGGTTCGGTGACCCCTCCTCAAGGGGGGGTACTGTTGTGAATGGGTTTGAGATGAGTTCTGAGCAGAGGCTCCCTCTGGTGGTTACAAGCAGTGCTAGTCTGTCCAGTGAAGATTGTGAGGACTGGGAATCAGGTGTTACTGACTGGTCTTATATAAGGGAGTCACCTTCCCATCAGGGTTGCCGGTGATCAATTGTTCTGGTCTGAATCCTTTATTCCAGTTTCCCTTGTAGCCTGCTGTGTCGTGTCTGCATCTCCTGCTAACAGATAAGACTTTTTCTTCTTTTGTGTTTGTGCTATATTTTTGCATTTTGTCCTGCACTTCTGTGGGGGTCTGCCTGGTCCCCTCCGGGGGCTTCTGCCCTCTCAGTTTTGTTCAGCCACTGTTGTTTGTACTTTTGCTTTTTCCAGTTTTTTCAGTGGCTGCTGTTTTGATTTTGTTACACCAGAGAACTAATTTAGGTGGAAGAGGTCGTGTGATCTCAGGTGTTTTTGAAATTAGTAGAGTTGGTGCCTTTCAGGGTTTTCTGGGATTGCAGTAAGTACCCTTCCTATCCTTTTCTTTTTAGTTAGTTTGGGCCCCAGCGTTTGCTCATACTATTTTCTTTCTGTGTCAGTATTTCATCTTGTCTAACCGCCATTACATGTTTGGGGGCTTTCTATTATCTTTGGGGTTCTGCTCCAGGGCAGATAGCTTTCCTATTTCTATCTTTAGGTGTAGTTAGTTTCTCAGGCTGTGACGAGGCGTCTAGGACCAACGTAGGAACGCTCCACGGCTGCCTCTAGTTGTGGTGGTTAGTCAGGGTACTGCAATCTCATAGATTCCAACTGCTCTGGTGTATTGCCTTTTTTACCTGCACTCCTCAGCTACCAAATCATAACAGGGTGTTGTTCACATAAAGTTACTGCATAGTGTCTGGTTCACAGCCTATTAGTCACACCCCTACTTTTCGATTAGGCGGGCTGGCCAGCACACTCTCAATGCATCACAGTGTAACGATGGCATTGTCAGCATTAACCATCTTAGTAGCCATTTCGAAACTGTGCAGAAGGGTACAGAGGTCCTTCATCGGTTCCCCAATTCGCAAGCATGATTTGGACCACATCCATACTGTATTGTCCTAGGCTATATAGAAGGACATACTGCACCAGAGCTTGGAGCTGCTGCCACAGTCACTGCAAAATGTGCAGAGTGGAATTCCACTATGTCGTCACATCGCAAATCAAACGGTTAACCGGTAGGCCGAAAGACCTCTGTAGCAATGCAAGTCTATGAATGTCCTGGTGTCAGTGGTGAAATGCAGCCAGGCAGACATAGATTTTTTCAGGGAACGGATAATGTAGTCGGCGACATGCTGGTGTAGTGCAGGCACAGATTTCTTAGAGAAGTAATGGCGACTGGGCAACTGGTACTGTGGGACTAAGACGGCCATCAACTTTCTGAAACCGTCTGTATCCACCAGGCGGAAAGGCAGCATTTTCGTAGCCGACAGATTGGAGATGGTGAAGTTTAAGCTATTAGGTTTGGCATAAGTAGGAAGAAATATTCTTTTACGTCACCACAACTGCGGGACTGAGGGCTGGCTGCTGTGCAGAGAAAAGGGTGGAGTAGGGTGTACATGACAAACTGCTGGACTGTGAGTGAGGTGCAGGTGGAGATGTTATGGTGGATAGAGAAAGATGTGTTGTGCTTGAAACAAAAACAGCAGCCATCTCCACTTCCATAACAGCTGACCGGCTGTCACTCACTCTGACTGTAGGGGGTAAGCAAGTGGAATTTCTGTGGCTGGAAACCTGTGAGAAAACTTAGCATAGTGATGGAGGAGAAAGAAGCAGCATATGTGGTTTATGGGATAGCCGGTGGTTGGTGAGGCCCACTAGTCCGCATTTTAGAGCAGTATATAGAAAAGGCCTAAGAAGAACTGCAAAACTAATTGTGCAAATCAAAAATAATTGTGTTTATTAATCATCAAAACATAATGCAATTCTTCCTTTTTCACGTTTTGGATCACAAATGGAGTGCTTTGGTTCTTCTTCAGAGGATTTAGAAAAAAAAACAACTATGCAACGCACTTGTTCACAATAGCAGATTATCAGATACATTTGGCCTATTATGACACAGTAAAATCTAGTTTCAGTGGACCCCTTGTTGAAATTTTTCAACTTGATAGATTATTTCAACTATCACAAAAGATCACTTGTAATATTTACAAAACATGGTTCGCTGAAGAAGCCAAAAAAGGCAATTTCAGCCATGTTTTAACTCATGTGAACAGCTTAAGTGTTTACTGGCTACTCTATTTGCAAATGGTCTTAGCAACTGATATTTATTTAAAGGCGATGAAGGAAAAGTATTATTCCACACTGCTGGAGGAAAAATAAGGATCCATGATACAATGAGCAGCATTTGTGTAGTTTTAATTATTGATGCGTTTTGAAGTATAAGGGTATGTTTCCACGGGGCATATTGTCAGCGCTTTGGACGCAGCAGATACCCGGCTCTGCCCAAAGCGCTGCCCCCTTTTGTACACACGGTGAACACATGCGGAATCACTGCATCCTATACATAGACTGTGTTACTTATCTTGCGGAGACTGTACGCGCTGCATGTCCGGTTACGTGGGTGTGCAACCTGCGTGTTTGCATGTATAGTGGAGAATGGATTTCATAAAATCCCCTCCACTATGCTGTAACATCTGGTAGCTGTGAATTGGATGCTGTGGCTGTATGCAGCGTCCAATCCGCAGCAAATCCTTAAGTAATACACCCTGTGGAAACATACCCTCACACACTTCTTCAGGATACAACCACATAATGATAAGTGGTTGTATCTTGAAGAAGTGTGTTATACTTTGAAACTAGAGTTGAGCGATACTTTCCGATATGCTAAAGTATCGGAATCGGAATGGTATCGCCGATATCACTAAAATATCGGCGATACCCGATACCGATACCGGAAGTCCCATGTAAGTCTATGGGAACAAAATATCGCAACTAAAAAAACCCCATTCTTTCCTTGTAAACACTAAATATACACACATAGAATACATATATATATATATATACATGTCATTGTGACATATATATATACATATATGTATAGTTTATACACTTCTACATAGTAAAATATCCTTTGATTCAATTGCCGGGTAAAGCCGGCTTCAGTGAAAAGACAGAAGCACCCGACATGAAATGACACTTGGTGTACATAGGGTTAAACATTTATTTTCATGTCCTTTGCTATCTAATTTGCACAAACAATTAAATCAGACTATGTGTGCAAAATTTCACACCTCTAGGGGTTAATTAAAGGTGTAAATTCGTTGTAAAAAAAACGGACTTTTTTGCTACGAATTTACACCTTTAATTAACCCCTAGAGGTGTGAAATTTTGCACACATAGTCTGATTTAATTGTTTGTGCAAATTAGATAGCAAAGGACATGAAAAGACATGGTTAACCCTATGTACACCAAGTGTCATTTCATGTCGGGTTCTGCATTTTCACAAAAGCCGGCAATTGAATTAGCGGCTATTATACTATGTAGAAGTGTATGAACTACAAATATAAATATATATATATGTGTCACAAATTCAATGACATGTATATATATATATGAGGTGTAAAATTGCTGAAAAGAAATGCGTGGGCTCCCGCCCTATTTTCGCAACCAGACAGACAAAGCCAGTGAGTGGGGGCAGATAATAATAGCCCAGAGAGGGACCATTATTTTTGCCCCCCCCGGCTACTAACATCTGCCCCCAGACACCCCAGGAAAGACAAATCTATAATTAGATTCGCCCTTTCTGGCACTTTGCCCGTCTATTCCCATTGCCCTGTAGCGGTGGCGAATGGGTTAATATGGGGTTAAAGCCACCTTGCTATTGAAAGGTGACCTTAAGCCAGGTTAATAATTGAGAGCTGTCAATTAGACAACTATCAATTATTAATCCTATTGCATGAAATAAAAATAAAACACACACACTTTAATTAAAAATCATTTTAATGAAATAAAGACACATGTTTTTGACCATCTTTTATTTTACTGCAAAAACCATTTCCTGTAATAAAAATAAAATAAAAAAGCAAAATTATTCTTACCTATCCCATGCACAGTCAGGTCCCACGGTGTAATCCTTCAGAAAGGGTTAATGTTTACTGCAGGGACCGCAGCTAATGCTGCAGCCTCACAGTAAACCCCAAATGAATGAGTTCCTCTCCTGCCTGACAGGAGAGTAAAGGCTGGGTGTCACATAACGATACACCAGCGATCCCGACAACGATATGCACTTGTCAGGATCGCTGGTGTATCGCTACATGATCGCTGCTGAGCTGCCAAACAGGCAGCTCAGGCAGCGATCTGGGACAGTGACACTGCGGGTAACATCGCTTAAGGGCCCGTCTCACATAGCGATATCGCTACCGAGATCGCTGCTGAGTCACTAGTTTTGTGACGCAGCAGCGAGCTCACCAGCGATATCGCTGTGTGTGACATTCAGCGACGATCAGCCCCCCTGCCGGGTATCGCTGATCGTCGCATAAATGTCAGGACCTTTTTTTGATCGCTGGTTTCCCTCTGACAGGCACGCATCGCTGCGTGTGACAGGCGGGAAACCAGCGATCAAAGGTCCTGACATTTCAGCGACGATCAGCGATACCCGGCAGGGGGGCTGATCGTCGCTGAATGTCACACACAGCGATATCGCTGGTGAGCTCGCTGCTGCGTCACAAAACTAGTGACTCAGCAGCGATCTCGGTAGCGATATCGCTATGTGAGACGGGCCCTTAAGTGGAAAGCTTAATTGATTGCTTTCCACTTTCACTTCAGGTCAGCCAGGGACACAATCAGTGACGTCAGAGGGAACTGATTAACAAAAATAGGGGTTCCCTTCGAAAAAAAAATGGCGTGGGGTCCCCCCTATTTTTGTTAACCAGCCAGATGAAGCAGACCGCTGAGGCCTGGATTTTCAGGCTGTTAAGGAGCCAAGATCCATGGACCTTGCCAGCCTGATAATACCAGGCCACAGCAGTCTGCATATCTTGGCTGATTAACAAAAATAGGGATCCCCTCGAAAAAAATTGGCGTGGGGTCCCCCCTATTTTTGTTAACCAGCCAGATGAAGCAGACCGCTGAGGCCTGGATTTTCAGGCTGTTAAGGAGCCAAGATCCATGGACCTTGCCAGCCTGATAATACCAGGCCACAGCAGTCTGCATATCTTGGCTGATTAACAAAAATAGGGGATCCCCTCGAAAAAAATTGGCGTGGGGTCCCCCTATTTTTGTTAACCAGCCAGATGAAGCAGACCGCTGAGGCCTGGTTTTTCAGGCTGTTAAGGAGCCAAGATCCATGGACCTTGCCAGCCTGATAATACCAGGCCACAGCAGTCTGCATATCTTGGCTGATTAACAAAAATAGGGGATCCCCTCGAAAAAAATTGGCGTGGGGTCCCCCCTATTTTTGTTAACCAGCCAGATGAAGCAGACCGCTGAGGCCTGGATTTTCAGGCTGTTAAGGAGCCAAGATCCATGGACCTTGCCAGCCTGATAATACCAGGCCACAGCAGTCTGCATATCTTGGCTGATTAACAAAAATAGGGGATCCCCTCGAAAAAAATTAGCGTGGGGTCCCCCCTATTTTTGTTAACCAGCCAGATGAAGCAGACCGCTGAGGCTTGGTTTTTCAGGCTGGTAAGGATCCAATATCCATGGACCTTGCAAGCCTGATAATACCAGGCCACAGCAGTCTGCTTAGCTTGGCTGGTTAACAAAAATAGGGGATCCCCTCGAAAAAAAAACGGCGTGGGGATCCCCCCTATTTTTGTTAACCAGCCAAGTAAAATGCAGACTGCTGCGGCCTGGTATTAAAAGACTGTCAAGGCCCATGGATTTTGGCCCTCAACAGCCTGATAATACCAGGCTACAGCAGCCCCACATTTGGCGCATCAAAAGATGTGCCAATTGTGGCACTTTACCCGGCTCTTCCCACTTGCCCTGTAGCGGTGGCAAGCGGGGTAATAAGGGGTTAATGTCACCGTTGATTGCACGGTGACAATAAGCCCGGTTAATAATGGAGAGGTGTCAATAAGACACCGATCCATTATTAATCCCAAAGTTATTAAATGTGTAACAAAAAGACAAAGCAAGAAAAAAGTCTTTTAATGAAATAAAAGAGACAACACAGTTTTCATTTCTTTTATTGTACTCTCATTCCTGCGACGCCATCGATCTCCTGTAAAAAAAGAAAAAAAACAAACCAACAGTATACCACCTGTCCGACGCAGTCCATAACGATAGTCCCACGACGATCCAGCTCTGCTACATCGCAATGACAGGCAGAGCCTGTCATTGCAACGCAGCACAGCTGATTACCTGCTTCCCCGGCGGTGACGTCATCGGACTGACTGCTTTACGGCCGGGATTACCCAGCAGTCACTGCAGTTATCGCGAGAAACTGCATGTGACCGCCGGGGAAAGAAGATTGCGGCCATGAAGCAGTCCAGGACGTGACCGCCGGAGATCTTCTGCCGGGTAAGTGCCGCTGACTCCTGACAGACCCGACAGACGGACACTGACAGTGACAGTGACATCCCGATTCCAGTATCCGATAAGACGAAAATATCGGAACTCGGAATCGGAATTCCGATACAGCTAATATCGGCCGATACCCGATATTTGCAGTATCGGAATGCTCAACACTATTTGAAACCCATCCATAATTAAAACCACAAAATACAGATCCTAGCATCCTGGATCCTAATTTTTCCTCCAGCAGTGCGGAATACTCCACCTGTCCGTCGTTCTCTGACTTATTTGCTCCCTAGTTCCTGCACATAATGACTAGTATAATGTCTGAGATTTGTTTATAGCGGCTCCACTGATCCCCAGCTCCTGACTTCTTTTAAAAAGTCAAGAGCTCAAAGCTTTTTAGGGGACTGAACTCGAAAGCAATTCAAAATGATTTAAGAACCTGTTAAATACATTTTTGCTGGAAAGATGCATACACAGATTTTGGAAATTATAACAATTTTCTCACTCAAATCACTGACATTACTCATCATTACAATCTTTTTTTCTGTTACTAGAACACATTATAAAAAAAAAATATGATCTACCAAAAAAAATCCTTATGTCTCATAAATGTTCTGAGTGACCGAACAGACCTGCAGAATGAAAGGATAGTCACTTTAGACACCCAGTTTACCATTTTTTGCACTCATTACTCATCATATGGTGGGACATATCAGTGACTTTTCTAGACATGGGTACAGATCCTTTTTTGTTTGAAGTGCGACAAAGAGAAGACCAAAATGCAAATTACAGGTATAATTGTCAAGTGATTGCTCTATGCAAGAGATCAATGTTACACTTGAGAAACAATGCACTCTCATTCATTGGTAATCCAAGAGCCCTAGGAATGAAAAATACTTCAATTACAACTAGCATGACTAAGGCCTGCAGGGAAGACAAGTGTCTCAGGTGAATGTGTGGACGACTCTTACTTCAACCTTTCAGCTGCCACTCAACTACACTATAAAAACAATGAGATGGGTTGAAAAGCCTATACCGTGCCTGTAGGCTGATGAGTCACTAAATGAAAGACTTTTGTTTATTCATCTCTTCCTGCCATGCTTCATTATTGTTATTTATCATATTTAATGTTGATACAAAATTATGACATTAAAAAATGGTTAATACTTCTTGCATGCACATGTGATGGATTACCTAGTGTCTATTTAAAAGAAGCACAACTAGAAACAGAAATCTCAAAGGCTAAGCATTTAAAGGGAACCTGTCACCATGAAAATGTAGTTTATTCTATAGACACCATGTTATAGAGCACGTGGAGCTGAGCAGATTGATATATAGTTTTGTGAGTAAAGAAAGACTGAGTATAACCTGTATGTTCATTATTTATACCCCTGGTCTTTTGGGGATTTTCCATCTAGTGGCAGTCCTATCAGTGACTGAGAGTTAGGCCGGCGTCACACTCACCGTAGAAAAATACGGAGCGTATTGTACGAGCGTAATACGCCAAAATGTTGCCGGCACAACAGTCCGTATTTAATCCGTTATCAGGGTGCGGCTGCGTATTTTGCACATGTAAGCATCCGTATGCAATCCGTATGGCATCCGTACAGCGTATTTTTCTCACCACATTGCAAAATGGACATTTAACGGTTTTTAGGCCTGAAAAGCATTCAAATCATCATCAGCAAGGCTATTTATTGGCTCTGCATCAGGTTGTAACCCCAATCTTGCCATTTTTGTGGTCTGCTTGTGTTGGAGTACTGCTACTTGCTTGCCAACATGTCTGACACTCTTCAGTTCTCCCCAACTGATCGAGTGTTGTACAACTGGGTTTTGTCCCGCCGCTTCGGCCAGCCATACCCAGTTATCGTTGATCCGCGAAGGAGGAGGCGAATGTGGGTGTTTCCGCATTTGAGGCAACGACTCAATAAAGGCCATTTTCACCGGCTGTATGTGTTAGGGTCTGCGGAACGCACCAAATATATGAGGTAGAGAGGTGCGTTCGCAACCCGGGGTCCACCATGCAGGCGGAACCTGCTGCTAGTAAAATGGCGAAAGTAGCGAACTCTGTTATCCCGCAGAGTCGCTAAAATAAATGCCGTAGCGCGTTGTGGCTGTAAGTGCGACTCTGTTAATACCCAGAGCCGCTAACGGAAATGCCACAGCGCTATATGGCGATAGGTGCGAACTCACTTAGCTTCAGTGAGCCGCAAAGTAAAACGCTAGGGCGCTGTCTAGCGTCGAAAGCAAACCCAGTTACGTCACAGGGCCGCTGAGGAAAAGTGCTGTGTCCTGTCAGGCTCTCAGGTACACAGTTAAGTGCTAAGCGTACATAACGCGTGATCATGTGCTAATGTCCTTGCGGTAGTCACCCGCTGTCATGGAAATATATATGTATTCCATATATTCAAAGTATATTCACATATATGTATTCACAGTTCACAGTTAGATAGATCTCACTTGCTAAAAAACCCTGTGCTCACATATTTCTAGGCCAGCTATAATCAGTCGTTTTAAAGAAATCTGGCCTTCATAAAAGCCTTCGTAAAGGAACAAATGCATGAAGTACAAAAAGTCCTATTAGATATCTGTTGTTTACATTATAGTTATGCAAGACAACTAGGTCACAAGAATATAAACAATAATTCTGCAACTTCAGCTCTTTTAATCATAATTATCATATTTACACTAGAACAGCCAATAATCTAGCAGCTTTTAATTGTATGTTAATTGACTAACCAGCCCCTTTTTGTAAATGTATAAAACCTTGAATGAATAATAAATGTATGTCTTTGACGAACTGTTATACTGACACTTTCGTGTGGACAGTCCTCATTTTGTTCTGAGCGCTCAAGAAGACATTAAATAGAGATTTGGACATGGCAAGCAGTAAACACGGAAGGATATTTTTATCCTAATTAAATTTCCATATCAGTTGGCGCCTGCACGCGGGGCATTGGACGAAACGCACGAGGACCCGGCCGACCGGAGAGACGGGGGTGTTGGCCCTGGCCTTGGCACACGGGACGGAGACTGCAGCTCCATCAGTAAGGTAAGAAAACTTTGTCATCTTACCTGAATGTTCCCTGTGCCTAGTCCTAGCCTACACTTCCAGCCGGTCGGACGTGGTCATCACCGCATTCCCAGGTTGTGTAAAAAGTCCATACCCTTATCCAAAAGCCCTGGGATATAAGCCGAGTTGTTTGCTGCTGTGCTGTATATGTTTCATGTTTTATGTGAACCGGGAGAAAGTTGGAACGGTGACTGTGTTTTTGCTTGCTGATCTCTGGGGGCTGTATAGCAAAAGACAAATTGCTGCATAAGTTCCCGCAGTAAACTTTCACGCACCGGGAGGCCATCCCAGTCAAATCAGACGTGGAGGGTGGGAGCTTTGTTTTGGATAAGTCCACGCAGATATTCTTCACACATTGGAGGGAGGTTATCCCAAAAAATCCAGTTGTGGAAGCGAGGGCTTTGTTCGGTTAAGTTTCTGCAGTAAACTTTCACGCACTGGGAGGCCATCCCAGTCAAATCAGACGTGAAGGGCAGAAGCTTTGTTTGGATAAGTTCTCACAATAATCGTCCACGCACCGGGAGGCCATCCCAGTCAAATCAGACGTGGATAGTGAGAATTTTGACGAAGGCTATTGCAGATTACTGTGACCGGCGCACCGGCCAGGGCGTACGGTACAGAGCGATAGAACCTTGAGCCTCACCGCGCTCAGTGCAATTGGTGAGTTATCAGTTACCAGAGCAGCTTGTATGTGTCACAGATCATCAAAAGAGGGATTCGTATTCTCCCGGGTGTCTGTGTCATTGTACATGTCACTGTCTGTATCAGGTACTGTCGCTTTAAATCACATCTCCGTGCGCTCTGTCAGTATCTCATTCAGAGCAGTGTGCTGGCTGCAGCAGCGAGAAAACCCCTTTGACCCCCCCTCCTCTGCTAATCACGTTATCAGGCATTCTGTTTCTTGGCTTTGATTTTTATTTTTTTTTAAGCTAGTTTTTTGGCTACAGGTTTTAACGTGAAAATTCTCAGGCATTCAGACTGAACTATATTCATTTTTTGCTATTCTGAGGAATATTTTTTTTTTTTTTTTTTGATACGTGATTTCAGTGCCTATAGAGACAGCAAGCAGAGATATAAGGAAGGGAGGGGGGAAGCAGCCAGCTGACATTCCAGAGATTTTTAATTAGCTGTTTTAGTAACAAGGGTTGTTTTTCAGAGTTTTATGATTAATACGGTTTTTCTTTTCTCCCCTTTTTGGTGAATTTATTTTTTTTGTTTTCTTTTTCTAGAGTTTTTTTTTTACTAAATCTAACTTTTTGTTTTTTAAAATTTTTCTTTTAAGTACATTTTTAAATGATTTTGGAGAGATTTTTTCTCTAAGCAATTTATTTTAGAGCTTTATTTCTCCAGCCATTTTTTTTTTCTACAAGCTTGCTTTAGAACAAGGTCACATAGATAAGGAGAATTACAGGCTGAGGGAGAGAGCAGACACAAACTACGCAGTGGTCTGAGTAGCCCCTCCCGTCGGGCATTCGGCGAGAACAAACAGAACCAGAGTGCAGAAGTTTTCAGATTTTTAAATCACCTTTGTTGAATAGGTTTTTGGAATAGACACAGTACGTAAGAATCGAAGGGCTAGGCATGTGAATAGAATGTCAGAGTACGTGAGAAGCAAATAGACAGGCAGCCTTTACGCTGCATAATGAAATGTTTTTTTCTTGTTTTTTGTTATTTGAAAGGTAACGGGAAAGTTTAATAATAGATTACCATCTGCTATAAAAGAGCAGCGGTGCATCGTGTAAAAGATACAGCAAGTTAATTTGAACGGACCAGGAAGTGATTTTTTTTTTTTTTTTATTGTGAATAAGTTTAAAAGGTGTTAAATCATCTGTGAGAAAAAGATCACTGACATGTCACAAGAGCAGAATTCAGAGTCACACACATCACATGTCCATCATGTGGAGACACGGGACAGGTGTAGGCTGCTCTCATTGAGTAAGGAGCCTTGTACAGGGAAAAACGCTCCCCGCCTCTCTCCACAGGGAGAAGGCATTTTTGTTTCAACCATCCCCTCTCAAGAGTCACAGGGGGGACACCCTCTCCTTTTTCTTCTCTCAGTCCCTTTCTCTTTCTTCTTCAGACTTTTCTCTCTTTCCTCGCTGCCATCCCTCTCATTCCTTCTTTTCCCTCCATCACATCTCTGACACATCCATTTTCTTCATCTTCCTCTTCTTCTATCTCTTCCTCTCCAACTCTCAAATCTTGTTCTTCATCTTCTTCTACTTCTCCCCCTCCATCTTTCTCTCTCTCTCTCCTCCATCTTTCTCTCTTTCCCCCTTTCACTCTTCTCTCCCTCCCCTCCTCTTTCTCTCGCTCCTCCCTCACACCTCCCTTCTCTTCCTCTTTTTTCTACTTCGTCATCAACTGGGTCAACGCCCAATCCAAGCAATGTGGTGTCCCTGTATTCAGTGTTTCCAGCACAGGGCACCTTGTCTATCCCAAGCACAGTACAAACATTGCCAGTCATTATATCAGGAGAAGAAAGTGCAGATCTCCCTACACAAAACGCTGCATGTAGCCCCCAGACACAACAGTCCACAGCTAGGGCTTCACAGGGGGTGGTATAGCTACAGGGCTGCTAGCATGGAACCATGACACTGATCCACCGCAACCTCAGCAAGGAAGTGGGAAATCCCCATGCAGCAAGACAACTTTAAAGCCCAAATCTCACCCAGTGTATGCACCAAGTACACCATGTCACTTCTTATCTGATGAAGATGAAGATGCAACGTCACACATGCTGCCCAATACTAGGGAAGAAAACAGACAAGCACCAATAGAGCAGGGACAGGTAGAGGCACCATCCTATGAGCCCTTCATCCCAAGCCAGGTGATCAGTATGCTGCCAGACCCAGGGATACACCCCATGCCATTTTGACAAAAAATGCAGCAGATCCAGCGAACGTATGCAGCAGCCTGGACTGATCTCTGGACGTAATGGAAATAAAAGCAGGTGATGCATTCTGGCCAATTATGAGAGAACACTTCAAGCATCCAGCAGAGTTAGATGCGTATGCCTGGGAGACAGGACCAAAGCTAATTGAGCAACTCAGAGAATGGGCCAAAAGCAGACTGACAGGACAAACTCTCAGCCTACATGTCATGAGTCAAGACAAGACAGAGTCTGTGGAGAAGTTCCATGGCAGAGTGATGCAAGTGTTTCAAGATTTGGGCTTCAATATTCATGATCAGATACACAGACAGATGTTGGCACAGGCCTTTGTGCATGGACTGAGAGAACCAATCAGAAAGCCACTGATAGTAGCTAGGCCTGAGTACAGGTCAATAGCAATGGACACCCTTCTCACAGTCGCAAAAGGGATAGAATCCCAGCCAGGAGTGCGCAAAACAGCTCCCCTGATGGTGGTCTCAGAGCCAGATGGCCAACCACGTTTTAAAGACAGAAGAAATGTCAAGTGTTACAAATGTGGCAAGCTTGGCCATTACCGGAACCGCTGCAGAGAACCCCTACGACCCACCACTTTGTCTAGAGAAGCAAGCCAAGGAAGAAACACAGAAAGCAGTGAAGAACCCCGTCCATAGGACAAGAGCACACCAGGTCCACAAGGAACCCCACCAGTGGGACCAATATCCTGAGAGTGGATGGCGTAGTCATATCTTTTCTTGTGGAACTCCGCAACCTCACCTACCTATCAGAATCTTCTGCTTCCTGCATGGGAATTGATGGTCAAGTCAGATATTTCCAGATTATGAAGCCCCTGAGCGTGTGGACTCAGCCAGAACACTCCATCATGTCCCAGTTTGTTGTGTAAAAAACCTGCACCCTCAACCTATTGGGAGTGGACCTACTGCAGAAGCTGAAAGCGACCAGAGTGGTCCAGGAAGATGGGACCATGACACTTTCTTCACCTCTGACCCAAGAAGAAACAGGAACCTCAAACAACCACATTGCAGACCTATCACAGGAGGTGCTGGACATAGTACCAGAAAAGCCACTCCATCACCCAGGGTCAAGATGTCTCTGACCAACTGAAGGTCTAAGTGAGCTCGCCTAAGAAGACGGCCTGAGAACTTTGACATTGGCCAGGATATTCAACTCAAGAAGGACCCTACTCGCTTCATGGAATGGCAACACCTCATCCAACTCTAACGCCAGAGGTTCATCTTTTGCAAGCACCAGGAGGTGCCCCCTGCAATCAACCAGTTCACCCAGGCCCTAGACCGGAAAAAGGCCACTCAGCTCTTCAAACTTGTGCACAAATACTGACCTGAGACCGAGCTGGAGAAAAAGAAACTACTGATGGCCCGTGCTGAGAAAAAAGCAGCCGTTTAAGGAGACGTCCCAACAAGAAGACCCCCTGTGACCAGAACAGGTGCAACACAGTAACTGTCTTGGTGGAGAACAAGAAAGCCAGCTGGTCGTCATCTCTCATGATGTGGATCCTAGTAGACGGCTTGTTTTCCCGCCAGCTCTGCACCAGCAGATGGGAGTCCCCTGCCGCATACTGAAGGACAAGGCCAAACTGGGCTGCCTCGCCCATCGGAATCAATCCCAGCTTTCCACAGTGAAGAAAAAGACTTTAAACCCCACTGAGTTCAGAATGGTGCAAGGCCTGGAGGCCGCGAAAGAGGCTACGGTATTTGAAACCCCAACAGTGCTGAACCATCACACTCTGCTCTCAAGAGTCCCAGTCACCGCAACGGTATTCACGGTGATCAACCTGGCCAGTACCTTCTTCAGTGTTTCCCCTCCACCTGGAGGCCTGCTTTCACGCACCAGTGCAGTGCATATGGACAGTGTTGTCTCAAGATGCTCAAAACAAGCCCTTCAAGTTTCACCAAGACAATGTCCTCCATCCTCGTCAACTGGATTGCAGAATATGCAAGAGTCACTCTTCTACAACACGTGGATGACCTTCTCTTTTGTGTGGTTGACATCGACACCTGCACAGCCTATTCCTTATCTCTCCTACTCTACCTGGAAGAACAGCAACGCAAGGTCTGGAAGAACAAAGTCCAGTGATGCCAGAAGCAAGTTACATCCCTGGGACACTGTATTGCCCACAAGACGAAACACATGTCAAAAGACTGGAAGACCACTGTGGAGAAGATGGCTCCCCCAACAACTCCAAGAATGCTGCAGGCCTTCCCTGGTCTAGTGTCGTATTGCAGAACCTGGATCCCTGATGCCTCAGTCCTAATGCAGCCTCTGTGCGCTTGCATCAACGCAACCCCGCTCCTTCTATCAGACGCAGCCTTCAACCCATTCAGGAGATTGGAAGAACTCCACAGTCTCAGTGCCAATACCAGGCCTACCTGACTATGAAAAGTCTTTCCGTCTACCTGATGGAAGAAAGAAGGTCATGCTACTGGAGTCCTGGCACGGATTCACGGGGGAAAACAGAGACTTTTAGGCTGCCTCTCAGCCCGCTTGGATCCAGTTGCAAGAAGAGCACCCTCCTGCCTGATGGCAGTATCTGCAGCACACACCCTCCTGGACAAGGTTGCTGAAATCACTCTTGGACAGCCACTGGAAACTCTCACTCTACATGACATCTTGGCAATCTTCAATCAAGCTCAACCAACAGTAATCTCTCCACCGCCAGGCATCTTTGTGGCGCCTCTATTGCCTTTGTCTCATAATGTCACCGTCTCCAGACCTACAGTCCTCAGCCCGGCCACTCTACTCCCACTCCCAAGGGGGGATACTTGGATGGCTCCAGAAGAAGTTTCAACACAGAAAGTGCAGTGACCAGCAATCAAGAAATCCTGTGGTCCAGAAGTCTGTCACCTAGCCTGTCAGCCCAGGAAGCAGAATTGATAGCCCTGACGAAGGCCTGCCAGATGGCAGAAGGCAAGACTGCAAACATCTACACGGACTACAGGTACTCGCATGGCATAGCACACGACTTTGGACCCATCTGGGCTACAAGGGACTTCATCACAGCAAACGGGACAACCATGAAGCATCATGGAGCCTTCAGGGACCTACTGGGTATACTCCAACTTCCAAAATGGTGGCAATTTGAAAAATCAAAGTGCATGGAAAACTGAGAACAGAAGAGGCGTGAGGCAATAACATGGCGGACATGGCAGCCAAAGAAGCAGCCAAAGGAAGACAACATGGAGAAGTGGGAGAGGTCGTAGAGCCGGACGGCTACTACATGACGACTGAAGACAAGAAACCTGACAAAGAGACGTCCTGGGATCTGCTCAAGAAGTTACAAGACCAAGCTTCAAAAGGAGAAGAAGAGCTGAATGCGAAAAAAAAGCAACACGTGAAGAAGGAAGGCTATCAATAATAGACTTCAAACTCTGCCTACCACAAAGTATGCACCCTATGGTGGTCCAATGGGTACATGGACCCACATCCACATATCAAAGACACAGATGAATGATCTGATTGGTGCTTACTGTTTCGCTTCAGGGATCTCCACCCTAACAGCCAAATTCACCAGCAGCTGTCTGACCTGCGGCAAATGCAAGCCTGGACGTATGGAAGAAAGACCCCCTCACCTCATCTGGAAAGACCACTCTACCAGCTTCAAAGGATCCAGATAGACCACATCCAGATATCGCCAAGTGAAGGATTCAAATACGCCATTGTGGTCAAAAGAAGTATTTTCAAGATGAACAGAAGCCTTCCAAGTCAGCAAAGACTACTGCAATGAAGCTACTTTCGGAAAATAGTGTGCAGATACGGGGTTCCAGAAATGATAGAAAGTGATCAGGGACCCGCATTCACAGCAAATCTGACACACAAGACCCGATTAGCAGTAGGGTCAGATTTAGGCTTACACACTCCTTGCCACCCCCAGAGCAGCAGGAAGGTAGAAAAACTGAATGAAACACTTAAGAATAGAATGCTGAAAAATTGCCCAAGAGACACGCAAACCATGGCATGACACACTCCTAATTGCACTGTTTAGCATAAGGCACACTCCCAGAGACCCAGAAAAGCTGTTTCGTGCCTGCATCTTCTGCTAACAGATAAGACATTTTCTTCTTTTAGTTTTTTGGTGCCTGCATTTTGTCCTGCACTTCTGTGGGGGTCTGCCGGGTCCCCTTCGGGGGGCTTATGCTCCTCTCAGTTTAGTTCAGCCACTGTTTGTTCATTTGCCTTTTCCAGTTTTTTCAGTGGTTGCTGTTTAGTTTTTGTTACACCAGAGAACTAATTTAGGTGGTAGAGGTTGTGTGATCTCAGGTGTTTTTGTAATTAGTAGAGTTGGTACTTTTCAGGGTTTTTTTGGGGTTGCAGTAAGTGCCTTTCCTATCCTCTTCTATCTAGACAGATTGGGCCCCAGCGTTTGCTCATTCTATTTTCTGTCTGTCTCTGTATTTCCTCTTGTCTAACCGCCATTACATGTTTGGGGGCTTCCTATGTTCTTTGGGGATCTGCTCCGGGGCAGATAGCTTTCCTTTTTCTATCTTTAGGTGTAGTTAGCTTCTCAGGCTGTGACGAGGCGTCTAGGACCAACGTAGGAACGCTCCACGGCTGCCTTTAGTTGTGGTGGTTAGTCAGGGTACTGCAATCCCATAGATTCCAACCTCTCTGGTGTATTGCCTTTTTTGCCTGCTCTCCTCAGCTACCAAATCATAACACTTATGTAATTGAATTGGTCAAAAACTAATGTCCATTCTCGAGTTTTTCTCCTCACTGCCAGATTTGATGATCCTGTCCAAGAGCCCCAGATGACATCAACCTCTGTGTAACTAGAGGGAAAGCCTGTTTGAATCCACGTATCGCATTGCAAGGAAGCTCCCGTACCAGGAGAGACACCTAAGCCATGAAGGATGTCGTGGATGCTCTGACTGACCAGACAGATGACCAGATGACCTACCTGATGAGTTCAAGGCCAGAGACCAAGTTAAAGCAGGATTTGAGTCACTATAAACAAAAATGTTGATTGGATAAATTACATCTATTATAACCAGCAGAGATTTGTTAACTTCACCATAGATGCTGTAAAAGGTTTGGCAGCACAGTTAGACCCCACTTCCATTATGGCATTCCAGAATAGAATGGCTTTGGATATGATTCTAGCTGAGAAAGGAGGTGTTTGCAAAATGATCAAAGACACCTGTTGCACCTACATCCCAGACAACACTGGCCCAAATGGTAAAGTCACAATGGCAATACAGAAACTTAATGAGTTATCAGAGGAACTGAAACAGAACTCAGGTGTCACTGACCCATGGGATCGATACTTTGGGTGGATGAGTGGGTGGCAGAAAATGTTGGCACAGGTTGGGACAGCCATTATGGGGGTTCTCATTTTTGCATTAATTACTGGTTGCTGTGTAATTCCTTGTATCCGAAGGAAAATGGAAAAAACTGTTCTGAGACAACCAATTTGATGCCACTCACCATCTTGGACCTCGCACCAGTCCGGATAGAACTGCCTGGCTTGACCAGATCTCCGAACTACCTCCAGACTGAGAATAAACATCCTTGATGAAACATCATATCAACTATGAGATTATGATTGCAAACACATAAACCCCCGACAGGGACAGTCCTCCTGACCGCCCATTTGCGAAAAGTCTATATTCGGTGGGGGAGACATGCGCTAGGCATATTCTCAACCCGCCGGCAGCACAAAAGAGTTGCAGCGCTTTGGGCCAGGAGCAGGTTTTTAGGGCAAGTGGTATCTAAGGGGGGACTGTCATGGAAATATATATGTATTCCATATATTCAAAGTATATTCACATATATGTATTCACAGTTCACAGTTAGATAGATCTCACTTGCTAAAAAACCCTGTGCTCACATATTTCTAGGCCAGCTATAATCAGTCGTTTTAAAGAAATCTGGCCTTCATAAAAGCCTTCGTAAAGGAACAAATGCATGAAGTACAAAAAGTCCTATTAGATATCTGTTGTTTACATTATAGTTATGCAAGACAACTAGGTCACAAGAATATAAACAATAATTCTGCAACTTCAGCTCTTTTAATCATAATTATCATATTTACACTAGAACAGCCAATAATCTAGCAGCTTTTAATTGTATGTTAATTGACTAACCAGCCCCTTTTTGTAAATGTATAAAACCTTGAATGAATAATAAATGTATGTCTTTGACGAACTGTTATACTGACACTTTCGTGTGGACAGTCCTCATTTCGTTCTGAGCGCTCAAGAAGACATTAAATAGAGATTTGGACATGGCAAGTAGCAAACACGGAAGGATATTTTTATCCTAATTAAATTTCCATATCACCGCAATCTATGGCGTCTGAACGCCAGACCTGAATACGGCAATCAAAACTCCTCACCGGTTACGCCGGTAATCTAGGGCATCTAGTACACCGACCCTGGCCAGCTACCATACCAAACTCCTCACCGATTAAGTCGGTATTCTAGTGGCTTATTTCAGCCGGGTCCCTAACCACACATACGCATGATCACACTGGCGCATAGCATACAATGGTTGATATTAGCGCATGGCGGCCCAGCCATGCTACCCTTTTATAGCAACAGCTACAGGACCTTCCAGGAACAAGGACCAATGAGAAGCTGTTACAAACACACGTAGCTACATGACCTTCCTGGCGGACCAATAGGAGCCGCTGCAGCATCTTAACATGTGACCCCTGATCCCCAATGAGAGATCTCACTCTGGGCATGCTCAGATGGGAAAACGCAGGACTTTGTCTCAAAGACGGCTGCTCCAGCACTGGCTATAATAGCAGATCCAGGAAAGGCAGCAGCAAGTCACTGCACAGTAGAGGAGTGGGCAAGACTCCTGGACCGATGTCTCTGCTGAGCAGGCTCCACTGCGGCCGGAGATGAATGGGAGACCACAGCGGGACGGGTTCGAGACTCCCCTTGTGCAGCAGCGGGAACTTGAACCCTAACATGGCCCCCCCCTTCTCTGGGCCTCGCTGCGTTCAAAGGCAGCGATGAGCTGCGGAGCGTGAACATGCTCGGCAGGCTCCCAGGACCTATCCTCAGGCCCATAACCCCTCCAATCCACCGAATAAAATTTTTTGCCTCGTACCACCTTGCACCCAACAATGGCATTCACCTCGTAGTCGTCCGAAGACGAACCCGACGTCCCGGCAGATGACTCAGGCAACCGGGAGATGACCACGGGTTTTAGGAGGGATACATGGAAGGTGTCGGAGATACCAAGGCGAGGCGGAAGGGCCAAACGGTAAACCACAGGGTTCACCTGCTCGAGAACCTTGAAGGGACCCAAATAGCGGGGTGCCAATTTAGTGGATTCCACCCGTAGCCTGATGTTTTGGGCGGAGAGCCACACTAGGTCGCCAGGAGAAAATGTCGAGCGGGACGCCGATGAGCATCGGCAGAAGACCTCATCCTTTCCTTGGAAGCCTGAATGGCATCCTGGGTGCGGTCCCATATGTCCCGTGCTTCCAAAGCCCAGTCTGCCACCCTGGAGTCAGCGGAAGCAACGGGCATGGGCACCGATACCCGCGGATGCTGGCCGTAATTTAAGAGGAATGGGGTCTGTCCGGTGGAGTCAGCCACAGCATTGTTTAGCGCAAACTCCGCCCACGGAAGCAGAGATGCCCAGTCATCCTGCCTGGCAGAGACAAAATGTCGCAAGTAGGTGACCAAGGTCTGGTTGGCCCTCTCTACCAACCCATTCGTCTCGGGATGATATGCAGAGGAGAGGTTCAATTCAATGCAGAGTAGATGACACAACTCTCTCCAGAACCGAGACGCAAATTGGGGACCTCGATCGCTGACAATCTTGTCTGGCATACCGTGTAGACGGAAGATGTGTCTAATAAATAATGCTGCCAAGGCCCATGCGGAAGGTAACCGTGGTAGCGGCACTAAGTGCACCATTTTGGAGAAGTGGTCGGTGATCACCCAAATGATAGTGCAACCCCGAGACTTGGGTAAGCCCACCACAAAGTCCATCCTGACCATCTCCCAGGCCTGTCTGCCACCGGCAAAGGAAAAAGTAACCCAGCTGGCCGTTGTCGAGGGGACTTGTTCCTGGCGCAGGAGACACACGCCTGAACATACTCCCTGACGTCACGGACCATATGTGGCCACCAGTATGTCCTCGCTAAATGGCTCAGTTGTCCTCTTTGCCCCAAAGTGTCCACCCACCCTGGACGAGTGTGCCCAAGAGAGTACCTCCGGTCGCAAATTAGTGGGCACAAAAGTCTTGCCCGGAGGCACAGACTCTAGCGAAACCGGGGCTACAGTTCTCAGGCTTTCTTCAGGGACAATAAGCCGAGGCTCCTCATCCTCCTCCTCTGATGACACTAAGGAGCGAGAGAGAGCGTCGGCCCGAACATTCTTCTCACCGGAGAGAAAATGAAGGGTGAAATGGAACCGAGAGAAGAATAGGGACCATCTGGCCTGGCGAGAATTTAGCCGCTGAGCCGTTTGCAAATATACCAAGTTCTTGTGGTCGGTGAAGACTTGGAAGGGAAAACGAGCTCCCTCCAGAAGATGTCTCCACTCTGAGAAGGCCAATTTCATAGCCAGCAACTCCCTGTCCCCGATGGAATAATTCCTCTCTGCTGGTGTAAAGGTCTTAGAAAAGAAGAAGCAGGGATGCTTCCGACCTTGAGCATCCTTTTGATATAGGACTGCTCCAGCACCAACAGAAGAGGCGTCCACCTCTAAAACAAACGGTTTATCAACATCAGGGCGATGTAATATGGGAGCACTGGCAAAATGCGACTTGATGGAAGAGAACGCCTTGGAGACCTCCTCAGACCACAACTTGGGATTTGCTCCCTTCTTGGTGAGGGCTACCAAGGGAGCTACCAAAGTCGAGAAATGGGGAATGAACTGGCGATAATAATTCATGAACCCCATAAAGCGCTGCACCGCTTTAAGAGAATGGGGTTCTTGCCAGTCCATTACAGCCTGTAGTTTGGCAGGATCCATAGCCAATCCCTGGGCAGAGATGATATAGCCCAGAAAAGGTAAGGACTCCTGCTCAAACACACATTTCTCCAGCTTGGCATAGAGGGAGTTTGCCCGTAAGAGGTCGAAGACTTTGTTGACATCCCTCCGGTGAGAGTCTATATCTGGTGAAAAGATGAGAATATCATCCAGATAGACTACCACAGAGGTGGAGAGCATATCCCGGAAGATATCATTGACAAAGTCTTGGAAAACAGCGGGAGCATTACAGAGCCCGAAGGTCATCACCAGGTATTCGTAATGCCCATCCCTGGTATTAAAAGCTGTCTTCCACTCGTCCCCTCACGGATGCGAATTAGGTTATAGGCACCACGTAGATCAAGCTTGGTAAATACTCTTGCTCCTCGGAGCCTATCAAAGAGCTCAGAGATTAGGGGCAACGGGTACTTATTCTTGACGGTGATGGCGTTAGGACCCCTGTAGTCAATGCATGGACGTAATTCTCCATTCTTCTTTTGCACAAAGAAGAACCCTGCCCCTGCTGGTGACACAGACTTCCTAATGAACCCTCTTGCCAGATTCTCCTGAATGTACTGGGACATGGCCTCCGTCTCAGGGAGCGAGAGGGGGTATACTCTCCCCGAGGAGGTTCTGCTCCAGGCAAGAGATCAATAGGACAGTCGTAGGGGCGATGAGGTGGAAGAGTCTCCGCCGCCTTCTTGGAGAAAACGTCTGCATATGACCAATAACACTGAGGAAGAGAAGTGAGATCTACGGGTATCTCTGTGGTGGTGACCTGAACGCACTCCCTGATACACCTGCCTCTACATGAATCACCCCAACCCAGTATCCTCCCAGAGGACCACTCAATATGGGGAGAGTGGTAACAGAGCCAAGGTACTCCCAGCAACACCTCGTCTATTCCCTCGGGCAGGACAAGTAAAGAAATACTCTCCTGATGGGACGGGGACATAGATAAAGTGAGAGGGATCGTCTGGTGGGTGATTTGGGAGGGCAGAGTTGATCCATTCACTACTCGCACAGTCACCGGTTGGGCGAGCATCACCAGAGGTATAGTGTGGCGGAGAGCAAATGCAGAGGACATGAAATTCCCCTCGGCTCCGGAATCCACACAGAGCTCAGCGGAGAACATGGATGGACCTACTGTAATTGTCCCTTTAAAGGACAACTTGGTGGAAAATGCCGCAGTGTCTAGTGAACCTCCTCCCAAGGTCACTAGACGCGACCGTTTTCCCGACCGCTGTGGACATTTGTTGGCAAGTGTCCTAACTGCTGGCAGATGTTACAGACCACGGGTACTCGAGCGGCCCGGGACTTAGGTCCCGCTCGAGAAACCTCCATGGCCTCATGGGAGTCGGGCGCCTGGCTGGAAGATTCCAGAGGTCTGGCGAAGGTGGGAGCCAGCCGGAACCTCTGCCTACACTGGGACCGCTCCAACCTCCGCTCGTGAAAACGGAGGTCGATGCGGGTAGATATGGCGATAAGCTTCTCCAGTGTGGCGGGAATCTCCCTGGTAGCCAAAGCATCTTTAACATGATCAGCCAGTCCTCGCCAGTAGACTGGAATGAGTACTTTATCCGACCAGTCTAGCTCTGAGGCCAGAGTCCGAAACTGGACGGAAAACAGACTGACCAAAGACGAACCCTGTGCCAATGCCAGCAGTTGTAGCGCCGTATCGTGGGTGACCTGAGGTCCTAAAAAGACCTTTTTTAGAGCCTCCAGAAAACGAGGAGCACTCCGCACCACACGGTCGTCACGCTTCCACAGCGGGGTGGCCCACTCCAACGCTCTGCCTGACAGAAGCGAAATTATAAAGCCCACTTGTGCCCGATCCGTGGGGAAACGTGCAGCCAGAAGCTCGAGTTGTATAGAGCACTGACTCACGAATCCCGACATTGCTTGCTGTCACCAGCAAACTTGTCTGGAAGCGGGAGGTGGGATATTGTGGGGGCAGAGGTGGCAGTGGACACACTGGCTGCAGCCACGCTAGCAGCCTGAACAGCGACTGCGGTAACATCCACAGCTGAGGTTGTGCACTCAAGAGCCGCCAACCTACCCTCCAGCTGCTGGATGTCCCGTAGTAGACGCTGATCATCAGCCATTTTACCAGCCAGACCCAGGCGCTAATATTATGTTAGGGTCTGCGGAACGCACCAAATATATGAGGTAGAGAGGTGCGTTCGCAGCCCGGGGTCCACTGTGCAGGCGGAACCTGCTGCTAGTAAAATGGCGAAAGTAGCGAACTCTGTTATCCCGCAGAGTCGCTAAAATAAACGCCGTAGCGCGTTGTGGCTGTAAGTGCGACTCTGTTAATACCCAGAGCCGCTAACGGAAATGCCACAGCGCTATATGGCGATAGGTGCGAAACTCACTTAGCTTCAGTGAGCCGCAAAGTAAAACGCTAGGGCGCTGTCTAGCGTCGAAAGCAAACCCAGTTACGTCACAGGGCCGCTGAGGAAAAGTGCTGTGTCCTGTCAGGCTCTCAGGTACACAGTTAAGTGCTAAGCGTACATAACGCGTGATCATGTGCTAATGTCCTCGCGGGAGTCACCCGCAATCTATGGCGTCTGAACGCCAGACCCTGAATACGGCAATCAAAACTCCTCACCGGTTACGCCGGTAATCTAGGGCATCTAGGACACCGACCCTGGCCAGCTACCATACCAAACTCCTCACCGATTAAGTCGGCATTCTAGTGGCTTATTTCAGCCGGGTCCCTAACCACACATACGCATGATCACACTGGCGCATAGCATACAATGGTTGATATTAGCGCATGGCGGCCCAGCCATGCTACCCTTTTATAGCAACAGCTACAGGACCTTCCAGGAACAAGGACCAATGAGAAGCTGTTACAAACACACGTAGCTACATGACCTTCCTGGCGGACCAATAGGAGCCGCTGCAGCACCTGATCATGTGACCCTGATCTCCAATGAGAGATCTCACTCTGGGCATGCTCAGATGGGAAAACGCAGGACTTTGTCTCAAAGACGGCTGCTCCAGCACTGGCTATAATAGCAGATCCAGGAAAAGCAGCAGCAAGTCACTGCACAGTAGAGGAGTGGGCAAGACGCTTGGACCGATGTCTCTGCTGAGCAGGCTCCACTGCGGCCGGAGATGAATGGGAGACTGCAGCGGGACGGGTTCGAGACTCCCCTTGTGCAGCAGCGGGAACTCGACCCCTAACAGTATGCATCTCTGCGGACTCTTCCAGAGAATTTTGTCCAGTTTTGTTGGATGACCATTCCCAAATTTGATGTTTTGTGGGAGATTGTGCACCCAGGGATCACCTACCAGGATGCGTAAAGCTATCTCTGCAGAGGAGCGACTTCTCCTTACGCTACGGTCTGAATTCCTGACCTACATACTGTCTATTGATGATGTGTTTTCCCACTAGTTTCCCTTTACCCTTATGCCTGTTGCAGAAATATCGTCATAATATAGGCCATATATCACCTTGAAGTACCTGTACAATGATGTGAATATAAACATTAGAGAAAAATGGTACATGGCCTAAATTGCACTTATGATTTTTTGGCCTTTAAGTCATGTAAGGGTTATGTATAGTGTGTTTGTGAAACCTTTGTGCATGTGTATTGATTGTTCTCTGTACATTTGGTTAGTTGTAGGTTCATAACTACTGGCATATCCTATTATGCACGCCATCTGTATTTTTGGATTGGGACGTCAAGCATCTCTGGCATTGTGCGTGATACCTGCTCACAACTGTGCTACAGACTTCATCAACTGGTGATGCCTGAGCCAAAGATAGAAGATTGGAAGAGGATTGCCAGGGATTTGAGGACCAATGCAACTTTCCATATTATCATAGTCTCTGTCTGGTGTTAATGGTCATAACAGATGTGTTGGTGGTTGAGTACAAGCAAGTAATGAAAAAAGAATCAAAACTTTTTATAAAATTTATATATTTATATGTGCAAACTGCCACTTCAGGTAGTGACTACAATATTTGCTTCATATGGTATATGTATTTACAGCACAATAGTGTAAGTGTGCATTCTTCACACAAGAACCAAAATAAGGCATGACAACATAACAAATTGTTACATACATAATAGTATGTAAAGGAAATAAACAATAGTCACTATTGGTATTGCTGATCATATGTGACCCATATGTCGGATTTATCACATAACACAAGTGCAAAGATGCATTTGACAACTGTTAGTCAAATTAAATGTACAAAAAAATACAACCGGTCACTATGTATAGTGAAGACCATATGTTACCCATATGTTTGCTTGACAAGATTATACTACTTCAAATATGCAGTAGCCAACATGGACTGAAATAAAATTTTACAGAATAACAAACTTTCACTATCACTAGTGAGCATCATATTTGCCCCATATGGTTGGGTTGTAAGACTAGACTAATGCAATGATGCATTAGCCAACAATTTTTAACAGGGATGGGGAGAAAAAAACAAACATTGGTAGAAATTATAAGATCTAACGAAATAATAATCTTTTCCCATAGCCCATATACCTCCAGCTAAGTACCATATGGTCTTTGTAGGCATTCAGATGAGTGCAAATATGCGTTACACAACATGTTGTTAAAATAAATGTTCATAAAGACCTAACATTTCTCTCAATATGAACAGTTCATGAAAATAATAGACGTTGACTATGCCTGCTGAACAGCATATTGCTAGCATATGTTGTTTACAGGCATGTAGATTACTGCAAATGTCTTAGACACAAGAGGAGGTTAAAGTAAATATAAAACCATTACTAAGTGGTTGTTAAATTCTTAAAAAGAAGTTACATACTAAATCACAGCTGGTGGTATGTGATGGGGTTGGCGGCTTCCCATCATCTCTTTGGATGACCACATTAACCATCACCCTGTTGGGGTTGATTTTCTGGGCCCTGAGCTAACATCTGGCCATGGTCAGGTTGGTGTGTGGGCACATTGCCATACAGATAAGGGAGATTATATTCCTGTGTAAGATGATACCCACGAGAATCATACCCCCCAATATGACCATGTTGAACAGATCCAGGTTGGGACCAGCCTCCAACACTGGATCTGTACAAGTGCCCATATTGGGAAGTCAGATTATAGCCAGCCATTTGACCCTGTTGTTGCCAAGGTTGTTTCGCTGGTGGAATGGGTTGAGGTGTAGGCGCTCGTGCAGGAGGATCATCAGATCTGTTGGGAAATGAAAGGGGATTAGAACATGTTGGAGAGGTGAGCCTAAACTGCATATGTGGTATGTGGTGTGATGTATGTACTTACGTTTGAGATCCAGAATAACTGCCAGAAAACCCAGCCTGTCAAAGTAAACATACTTTCATTTTCTGGGTGCTGCTGACCCGCTCTTGGTTCTCTGCTGGCGTTGGTGCCTGTATTGGTCACGAATGCTTCTCCATCTTCTCATAACATCATCCACTGTAATGACACACATAATGTAATCATTTAGCTAGCTGCACAAAGCCTAATTATTCTACATACACGTTCTATAGTCATGGGGGCCTAGTAGGATGTGAGTACACTAACATTTTGGCGTCAAAAAAAAATTGTGGGGCTAATTCGGCGCTAGAACTACGCTGTGACCGTTAAGAAGGTTGTGCAAACATCTAGTAACTTACTGATTCACTGCTGCTCCTCGCATGGGCTGTCGCCAAAGTGGGGAAACATCTGCCCACAGATGCACCTCCATGCCGCCTCTTTCCTTGCGCGGTCCGCGTAATGTGCATCTCTTTGGTGCCAAATTTCGGGCCTCTCCTGCAGCAAGACTCTCAACATCTCCACATTGATGAGCGTAGGCATCATGGCCGACTACGTGGAGGCGTTCTTCCGGGATGTCTGGCGCTCTTTTTGAGCTAATTTGCATGTGCCAGCTTCCTCCTGCATGTGTTGCACCATTTCCTGTGAGCTGCAGAAGTCTTGCGTATTTCTCGCAAGTCACTTGCCTGGTCCGTGTGTAATCCATTGTTTTCTCTCACCCATAGACTTTCATTGGGCGTAATACGCATACAATCGTTGCATGCTGCGGGTGTCTCGCATCGTAAGATGCGGCCGAGAAAAATACGCATGATCAGATTTGCCCCATAGAGAAATATTGGTCTGTGTGTAATGCGTGGTTTTCACACCTCTCACTCGTCCGTATTCCTCCTTAGTGTGACGCCGGTCTTATCTTTGTATGCACACTTAGGGCCCCGTCACACATACGACACACCAGTGATCTCGACAACGATGTGCACTTGTCAGGATCGCCGGCAGCTCAGGCAGCGATCAGGACAGCGACACTGCGGGTAACGTCGCTTAGTTACCCGCAGTGTACGTTAGATACCAGCCCGCTGGTGCAGGGAGCTGGTAACCAAGGTACACATCGGGTTTCCAGGTGCTGCGCGGCACCTGGAAACCCGATGTGTACCTTGGTTACCAGCTGATCGCTGGTCTCCTGCCTGCCACACGCAGCGATGCGTGCTTTCCAGCAGGAGACCAACGATCAAAAAAATGTCCAGAACATTCAGTGACGATCAGCGATACCAAGCAGGGGGGCTGATCGTCGCTGAATGTCACACACAGCGATATCGCTGGGGAAATCACTGTTGCGTCACAAAACTAGTGACTCAGCAGCGATCTCGCTAGCAAGATCGCTGTATGTGATGGGGGCTTTACACAATGAAAGCTGTCATCCACTGATAGGACCGCCCAGCGGGCCTAAAATCACAGAGAGCAGATGTTTAATTCTGAAAGCACAAATTATACTGAATATTTTCTGCAGAATATGTTGGTGCTATAGAAATAAAATTATTATTATTATGAGATTTCTTTTTCTAGTTGCATTTTCATTATCTGTACAGGTGTGGAAAAGTTAATTATGCATTCATTACACTTCTGCAGGACTAATGACATTGTAATTAGATTTAATCACTGCAGCTTCCATCTTCTATTTGTGCGGAAGTTAAATATATATATACTGTATGTATCATAGCATAAACCATGCAGTTTGTTAGGCGTAGGGCAACAGCTGGATTTGAACCTGGATCTGAAGTATCAGTGGTCCCCCATTCAGGTTTCAGCCAGGGAAGATGCTGCTTAGCTGTTAATTCCAACACCTAGCCAGTACAATAGATTACAAGCTGTCTCCAGGGTTTTTGTTAATAGTAGCCTTAAACCTAGGTTACAGAACAGGAAAAGGCTGTGGTAAGCCTAAGTCCAGAAATGCCTGCACTGAGCATATCCGTGACATGGCAAGCTATTATTGATGGCTAATGTCAGCTGATCCTCTGACCTGGCACCGCCTGATTGGTCACGGATGACATCATCGGTGATGCGATTGACGAGGTGGCTGGGGGCAGAGCTTAGCCCTTAAATAGCTTGTCTGTCCACGGCGCGGTCAGATCTTACTAAAATAGGCAGTGCTCATGTGTGGACGTACCAGAATCTGGGCTCCACGTGCTCTCTAGCTTTGCTCTCCGGGACCTGCTGATGCCAGAGTTCGCTCGGCTTATTAGCACAGGTCCTTCAGGCAGGTTTAGCTTATGCCAGGCAGGTAGACAATGTGGCGCAGTCTTGCTACGAATATAGGGTAGCTATACACCCTGAGCAGACTGCGGGGCGCGTAACCTGGGCATCGCATGCCAAGCTGAACAGAGAGTGGCTCAGTCCGGTCTCACGCGGCTGGTAGCACGTACGTCTGGCGTTAGTCGCACACACTTCCTAGCGGCTGGCACGTAGCTTCTGTGCAGTGAACAGGGCTACGTCTATACCAGCTTGCAGCACATAGTACAAACCTTATATCTGGCAAGTGGCTTCTGTGCCATTAACAGGGCTACATCTATGCCACTCGATAGCACATCTCCCGTGATGTTAATGGAGATAGTGCCAATTCTACATCTCCCTAGTGTGAAGTAACACAGGCGAGATCTAATATTATATTTCTGTTGTCAGTTGTTACCCTAATACCCAAAGGGTGTTCAGCAGCAGTGACATAAACTTCATCGCGGACCCCGGGTTTGGTTGCAATCCATTATATAATATAGTTGTTGCAACCGAGCTCATAACAAGTTTATTGTCTTATATATTAAGACAATATAGCAACATGTGCAAAAACTAAAATCCAGGAAGCTGCTACTAAGTACTGTGGGGATAAAGTTGCAAATAAAGACAAATATTATGATTCCTCATGTATGGTTTTCAAGTAAAATAAATAGAAATAACATGAATAGGATAGATTAACAGTTAGATTACAGAGTGAATAAAAATCAGATCAAATAAGTTTTAGTAAATCTTACAAAGATTTGATAGTACATGCACACACCACGTATGAAGACCAAATATTTTAAGGCTGGACTCACTTTAAACCACAGCCGCCCTGTGCCACTGGGGTATTGTTTCGGTCCTACGGTGTTACACAATCACTTAATTGTTAGGAGAAACAGATGAGCATTGAGGTATTATCATTTTTTTTTACAGTGGTTTTCCGCTACTGGACGGCTCCAGACCACAATTGAAAAACATTATGTATCATCACCTCTTGCAGCAGCGCTGTTCCAGTGATGTCAGCACTGCTATTCTTGGAGAGTGATGTGACTTGTGTCACGTGGAGGCTGCAGCCAATGAGCAGTTGCTTTTTGGCTGCAAGTCAACAGTGTTGCCTAAGTGAGGACATCCAAAAGTAAAGGCAGCTTATGACGAGCAAGATGCTCATTGACTGCTGCCAGCACTAAAAACAACAAGGACATCACTGGAATGGCACCACTTCACGAGGTGACTATACACTGCTTTTATTTTAACTGAGGTCCTGAATTGATTAAGCTGTGGTTGTCCAGCACTGGACTGGACAACCCCTTTAACTTTTTCCCAACCCTCTGAGGTTCAGCAAAATGATTAATTTATTAACCTGTTATGCTGTGTGCACACGGTGCATGTCAATTCTTTGTGTGTTTTTCCGCATTTTTCACCCATTGAATGAATGAGAAAAACGCATACAAAAATGCACCAAAGAAAGTGGACAAAATCAAACAGGGAGATCTCCTAATGATTGGTGATTTTAACATGGTTCCTGACACCAAGTTGGATTCCTCCTCTTCCACCCGTTTGTCATCCTCTTTGGGCAAATGGATAGCCCAGAATGAGTTATATGATGTTTTTAGATGCTTAAATTCATCCTCTAAGGAATACACGCATTTCTCTAGCACCCACAATTCCTCCTCTAGAATCGACCTATTTCTTACGGAAATATTTTCCTTATCCAAATTTAAAAAAGTAACAATATTAAAAAAGTCCTTTTCAGATCATTCCCCTTTGTTGGCCCAATTTGCAGTAGGCCCACCAGTAACCAATACCTTTTTATGGAAGATCAATCAGTCCATACTCAAGATTCCCAAATTTAAGAAAATCCTAGAGAAAACAATTTGCAATTACTTTAATGAAAACGATCTGGAAGGAATCGATCCTTTCACACTTTGGCAAGCCCATAAGGCGGTTTTGAGGGGAAAGATAATTCAATTATCGGCTAGACGTAAAAGGGAAATGAGGGGGACTATTACTACTTTACAAGAAAAACATAAGAAATGTTGAGGAAAAACAGTCCCAATTGAAATCCCAGTCTCTCACCCTACACAAAGAGCTACTAAAGTTGAGACAACAACTTAGCGATCACCTTTTAACTGAATATGATTCAGTCTTAAGAGCCTCAAAATTTAACAATTACTCCTCAAAAAATAAACCCTCGTGATTTATGATGCAGAAATTGAAATCAGAGAGACTAAAAAAAAGAATACATAAAATTTATTCCTCATCGGGGATTATCAAATCCCATCCCCAGGATATTGCGGACGTTTTTTCAGAATACTTTGAAAATTTATACAATCTAGACAAGGATTCGGATACTCACACTCCTAATTTGTCAGACATCGAATCCTTTCTAGTTGATTTAAATCTGCCACAGATAAGTAAACTAGACTAAAGGGTATGCCACACTAAACGAGATCGCTAACGAGATCGCAAACGAGATAACTAAAACTCACTATTTAGCGATCTCGTTAGCGACCTCGTTGTGTGTGGCATGTAGCAACGATGTGGCCCCTGCTGTGATATCGCTGATCGTTCACTAGCGTTCTGGACCGTTTTTTGATCGTTGGCGTCCCGCTGGTGAGCCTATATCGCTGTGTTTGGCACCTTTTGCAAACGACGAGCGACCTCGTTTGTGACGCATATGACTGTTTTTAGCGTCACAGAGTGGATCGCAATATCTTTAAGTTCTCTTTTGCGTCACAGAGAGGATCGCAGAAGTTGCAAAGCAGGCTAGCAGGACGCAGAGAGCAGGAGCGATGCTGGAAATTCCTATGAATCAGAAGCGCTCAGTACATGCTAATGACATCCTAACGACCGCCAAAGTCGTTAAAGAGATCGCTGACCGCTGATGAGTCGTTTATGAGATCTCCTGTTTGGCAGCTACTAGTGACCTAAAAGAGATCACACCAACGATCTCGTTAGCTTGCGTCGTTCTCGAGATCGCTAACGAGATCGCTAAGTGTGGCAGTACCTTTAGATATTATTAATAAGCCTTTCAGTATTGAAGAAATTTCATCCGCAATTAACAAACTTAAGACTCTTAAGTCGCCTGGGCCAGATGGTTTTGTCAATGAATATTATCAGTCATTCTCCAAAATTTTATCCTCGCATTTATCCTTACTTTTTGCACATGCTTCCACATTAGGTTCTTTTCCAAAAAGCATGCTGGAGGCCACAATTGTGATGATCCCTAAGGGGAAAGAAGGACTTGATAGAGTCCAAAATTTCAGACCAATCTCCCTCATTAATGGAGACATTAAATTATTTTCCAAGATACTGGCCAATCGTCTTCAATCTATCCTTCCTAAATTAATAAAAAAGGATCAATTGGGCTTTATATCTGGTAGGCAGGCACCAGACGGTTCCCGTAGAATTCTCAACATCCTTTCACTAATAAAGTCGACTAGTGTCCCATCACTCTTTGTTTCCCTAGATGCCAAGAAGGCTTTCGATAGGTTAAACTGGATATTCCTTAAATTAACCCTCTCAAAATTTGGCTTCAACAACAAATTTATTAAAAGTGTCTTTTCCCTCTACACCGAACCCAATGCAAAAACTTATGTAAACAATCATCTGTCCAAACCTATATTAATAAAAAACGGAACCAGACAGGGCTGCCCATTATCCCCGCTTCTATTCGCCCTGGCTGTTGAACCTTTAGCAGAAGCCATAAGAACTTCCCCTTTAATTTCCGGTATTAAAACCAGATTCAATTCTCACAAAGTGACTCTTTTTGCAGATGATATTTTTCTAACTATCCCAGATCCTGTTGAATCAGTTAAAGCTTTGACATCACTTTTGAAAAAATTTTCTAAGATTTCCTTCTTTAAAGTCAATGTTTCCAAATCTAAGGTCATGCCTTTTCATATGAAAGCTCCTGACATTGAACAGGTTATTAAGGATACTAAATTTAAACTAGAAAAGGAACACTTGACTTATTTGGGAATTATGATTACTAATAATATGGGATCAGAGGTAACTGTTAATTTTAAAAACCTTTCTGATACAATTATTAAAGATCTGGCTCATTCTAGTACCTTAGACCTTACAGTCATGGCCAAAAGTTTTGAGAATGACACAAATATTAATTTTTACAAAGTCTACTGCTTCACTTTTTCTAATGGCAATTTGCATAAACTCCAGAATGTTATAAAAAGTGATCAGCTTAACAGCAATTACTTGCAAAGTCAATATTTGACTAGAAAATGAACTTTATCCCCCAAAACACATTTCAACATCATTGCAGCCTTGCCTTAAAAGGACCAGCTAACCTCTTTTCAGTGATTGCTCCATTAACACAGTGTGGGTGTTGATGAGGACATGGCTGGAGATCAATCTGTCATGATTAAGTAAGAACGACACCACTGGACACTTTAAAAGGAGGCTGGTGCTTGGCATCATTGTGTCTCTTCTGTTAACCATGGTTATCTCTAAAGAAACACGTGCAGTAATCATTGCAATGCACAAAAATGGCCTAACAGGGAAGAGTATCGCAGCTAGAAAGATTGCACCTCAGTCAACAATCTATCGCATCATCAAGAACTTCAAGGAAAGAGGTTCCATTGTTGCCAAAAAGGCTCCAGGGCACCCAAGAAAGACCAGCAAGCGCCAGGACCGTCTCTTAAAAGTGTTTCAGCTGCGGGATCGGGCTACCAGCAGTGCAGAGCTTGCTCAGGAATGGCAGCAGGCAGGTGTGAGTGCATCTGCACGCACTGTGAGGCGGAGACTCTTGGAGCAAAGCCTGGTCTCAAGGAGGGCAGCAAAGAAGCCACTTCTCTCCAGAAAAAACATCATGGACAGACTGATATTCTGCAAAAGGTACAGGCAGTGGACTACTGAGGACTGGGGTAAAGTTATTTTCTCTGATGAATCCCCTTTTCGATTGTTTGGGACATCAGGAAAACGCCTCATTCGGAGAAGACAAGGTGAGCGCTACCACCAGTCTTGTCTCATGCCAACTGTTAAGCATCCTGAAACCATTCATGTGTGGGGTTGCTTCTCAGCCAAGGGAATCGGCTCTCTCACAGTCAAGCCTAAAAACACAGCCATGAATAAAGTATGGTACCAGAATGTCCTCCAAGAGCAACTTCTCCCAACCCTCCAAGAGCAGTTTGGCGATCAACAATGCCTTTTCCAGCATGATGGAGCACCTTGCCATAAAGCAAAGGTGATAACTAAATGGCTCAGGGAACAAAACATAGAGATTTTGGGTCCATGGCCTGGAAACTCCCCAGATCTTAATCCCATTGAGAACTTGTGGTCAATCATCAAGAGACGGGTGGACAAAGAAAAACCTAAAAATTCTGACAAAATGAAAGCATTGATTGTGCAAGAATGGACTGCTATCAGTCAGGATTTTGTCCAGAAGTTGATTGAGAGCATGCCAGGGAGAATTGCAGAGGTCCTGAAGAAGAAGGGTCAACACTGCAAATATTGACTTGCTGCATTAACTCATTCTAACTGTCAATATAAGCTTTTGTTACTCATATGTTTGCAATTATTATATTTCTGTCTGTGATAAAAACATCTGTCAAACACACATAAAAACCAGAGGGCAGCAGATCATGTGAAAATATAATATTTGTGTCATTCTCAAAACTTTTGGCCATGACTGTACATTATTGGGAAGATCTTAGTGATCAAATCTTTTATCCTGCCAAAGGTCCTATATTTTTTTAGAACTATTCCATTAAAAATTCATTTAAAAATTATAGATACTCTACAAAAGCTGCTTAATTCCTTTATTTGGAACAGCAAAAAGCCAAGGATAGCTAAAAATGCTCTATATCGCCAAAGAAACAGGGGAGGCTTTGCCCTTCCAAACCTATGGGCATATTATCAGGCCTCTTTAGTCAAGCAAAGTTTTTATTGGTTCAGCGAAGGGGAAAGCCCAGCTTGGAAGGATCTTGAGCTTGCCTATAACAACTATTCTCCATTACAAGAGGTCTTGGTTAATCATATTTTTAACCCGAAGGCTAAAGAACATAAACATCCAACTGTAGGGGCTTGGAGGCTTGGAAAAAACTAGTCAAATTAAAAAAAAGAGAGGAAAACATTTCTATACTGAGGAACCTGCCTCTTAAATTCTTGACTCTTTTTTACAAATGTCCGATAACTGGACAACTTACAATATAAAGAAAATAGGGGACTTGGGAGATGGTGTGCATATCACTTCCTTTTCTAATCTGAAGGACAAATTCCATATTCCGGCAAATGAGTTCATGTCATTTCAGCTGATAAAAAATTGTCTTCAACAATTATTGAACAGTAGGTCCTTAAATTACAATATTATTTACCTATTAATAAATAACCCCCAACTTAAAAACAATTGGACACTTAAAAATGTGTATCTTCATTTTAACAAGGACCTGGTGTTTTCTCCTGATACTTGTTTAAAAAGATGGGAAGTGGATTTGGGTTCACCCATTACCCCAGCTCAATGGGAACATGCTCTCAGAGTATCTAATAAATCCATGACTACCATGAGTTTACATGAGTCATATTTGAAACTGGTAAACAGATGGTATTACACACCCCTAAGATTATCCCATGTAAACAATGATATTTCACCTCTTTGTTGGAGGGATTGTCAGTTAAAAGGGTCTATTTACCACATTTTCTGGAGTTGCCCTAAGTTGAGCAAACTATGGCTGCAGGTAAAATTCCATGTCAATTCTCTGTCTAAAGAATTCATTGATATGACCCATCATATGGCACTCTTATCCTTAGACTTAGAAAACATTAGTCCTACAATCAAATTAGTAATCATACATATATTCCTAACAGTCAAAATTTCTATAGCCCAATGGTGGAAGAAAGTCGATGTACCAAATTTTAGAGATATTCTTGATACTCTACGTTTACAATGGAGTTCAATGGAGGACAGGATGGCTATTCAATCCGGTTCTTTGAATAAATACCATCTAAAGTGGGATCTGTGGAATATCAAATATAAATGTGATGAAGTTGTGACTTCTTGAAGTTATTCATGTTTGAAACCTGAGGTACAATTGGAGTTGTATACGCTTTGTTTTATTATTATTGTAAATATTACATGTTTATGTATATGTATATATAAGAATGGAATTATATATCCTTACTTCCTCTCCAATTCCCCTTTTCTCCCCTTCCTTTTAAATTCTTAAAATTTAATAAAGTTATTTGAAAAACAAAAATGCACCAAAAACGCTGCGGATTTTCAGCAGCCTTTCAACTAGATTTATTTGACACCAAACCCGAACAGTAAAACAGACTTCCGTCAAAAAGTCCTTGTTCTGAGTTCTTCACTAGGTGTCCGGTACGAACTCTGAACTTTATAGTTCGGGTTTGCGCATTCCTAGTTTTCTAACATGTCTGTAAAAAAAGTTTGTGATTTTTTGAGAAGTTGTCCAGAAAAAGTAAAAAATCAATTGGACAACCCTGAGTGGAAGCAGCATTATGCTATGTGGTTGTATCTCAGCAGCAGGAAGAGGGGCTTTACTAAATGTGCAGGGAATTATGAACAGTTCCAAATACTAGTCAATTTTGCTTAAAAAAAAAACTTCAGGCCTCTGCTAAAAAACTTAAGATGAAGAGGAATTTCACCTTTCACCACAACAAAGACCTCCAAAGCAACAAAAGTAGAAGGTTAAAGTTATGGCATGGGCCCACTAAAGCCCAGATCTGCATCCAAATGAAAATATGTGGGTAACCTGAAGAGGGTGGTACATAGGAAATGTCCTTGCAATGTGATAAAATTTGAGCACTACTGCAATGAGGAGGGGTCAAGGGTTTCAAATTCAAGATGCTGATAGACTCCTATCCAGAAAGACTGAATGCTGTTATAAATTCAAAACATACTTCAAAAAAGTATTAGTTTAAAGGTGTGCATATGTATGCAACCAAATTATTTTAGTTCTCTATTTTTATTTTTTCAAGCAAAAAGATTTTAGTTTATTTTTCAATTGAATTATACAGATTATGGGTGATATTAAGGATAGAAAAAGTTCTGAAATGATTCTTCTTAGAAATAATTTTTTACATGACAAAAACCTGGCATTTTAACATGGGTGTGCAGTCTTTTTAAATCCACTGTAGCTGTTCGCCAAAAGATAATCTGTTCTATTATTTGGCATGCAAATATCTTTCCTGACTCCTCCATACACAGTAATACTTGCTTGGCTGAAAACTAATGTGTAATCTTTGAGAGAACCAATGCTAAATTTTTCATTTTGGATCCTTATTTCCCCCGACATCATTGGTCAGGGTAAAATTGGGAGGCTACATATTAAACTGTCGTCTGAGACATATGATGTTGGTGGGTTCAGTTGAAGTTAATCTAAGGTGTATGGGGGCCTTACCAATGGTATCACTGTAAGATAACCACACTGGGGGAGTCCTTAATGGATCAGTCAAAAATACTTTTCTTTAACCCCTTAACGACCGCCTATATGCCTTTTAACGGCAGTAATTAAGGATACTTATGCCTCAGCGCTGGTTTTTAATGGCAAAGAGAAATATGTGTATAGCGCCCCCCCAGAGTTGGAATTTCTCCAGAGGCTTGGCTACCAGGGGTAGCTGAGATCCCAGAGAACATAATTCGGGTCGGTTTTTACTGAGCCCAGTGTTGTGATCACCGTTATTAACGGCATAACGGCGACTGCAAAAAAAAAAGTCAGATTTTCCATTAAATTTAGAGAGAAATAGGGTTCTCAGATTCCCCCCTCCGGTACCTCTGGAGTCCCTTCAACCCCCCCATGAAGTCCCCCGGGCCCGCGGCATCTTCTTCTCAGAGAAAATGGAGGGCATATGCACAGTGTGCCCGTTAAGATCTGCCGGCCGGCACCCGGCAACAATAGGAAATTTTTCCTATTGGTTCATTTTGATCACTGTGATAGACCCTATCACAGTGATCAAAATAAACAAATAGTAAATCAAACTCCCCTTTATCACCCCTTAAATAGGTTTAAATAATAAAATAAACAGATATATTTATTTCCATTTTTCCATTAGTGTTAGATTTGGGCTAAAGTGAGTTGGGCTAAAATTAAGGTTAGTGTTGTGAATGTTTTGGGAATGAATTCTGAGCAGAAGCTCCCTCTGGTGGTTACAAACAGTACTGAACCATTCAATGAGGATTGGCAAGCAGGAGTCACAGAGTGGCTTGATATAAGGGAGATTCCCTCCCATCATGGTTGCCGGTGATCAATTGTTCTTGTCTCAACTGTGGTTCCTGGTTCACTTGGAAGCTTGCTGAGTCTTGCCTCTTCTTCTGCTTTCAGATAAGATATTTTCTGTTTTTGTTTTTGTGCTTACCATTTGCATATTTCTCTGCAATTCTGTGAGGTTAGCCAGGTTCCCCCCCGGGGGGCTTGGGCTCCTCTCAGTTCCGCTGGAGCCACTGTTATTTGTTCATTTGCCTTTTCCAGTTTTTTCAGTGGCTGCGGCTTAGTTTTGTTACACCAGAGAACTGATTTAGGTGGTAGAGGTCGTGTGATCTCAGGTGTTTTTGCAATCAGTAGCGTTGGCATTTTTTAGGGTTTTTTTGGATTCCAGTGAGTATCCTTTCTATCTTTTTTTGTCTAGGCAGATTGGGCCACAGCGTTTGCTCATTTTTTTCTGTCTGTGTCTGTATTTCCTCTTGTCTAACCGCCATTACATGCTTGGGGGCTTCCTATGTTCTTTGGGGATCTGCTCCGGGGCAGATAGCTTTCCTCTTTCTATCTTTAGGTGTAGTTAATCTCTCAGGCTGTGACGAGGTGTCTAGGACCAACGTAGGAACGCTCCACGGCTGCCTTTAGTTGTGGTGGTTAGTCAGGGTACTACATAACAGTATCACCGGCCAAACTGAAAATTGTATGGTACTCACAGAAGGGAAAAATAGTGTGGAAAGAAAAAAGTTGTCAGAGTTGTCAGAGATTTTTCTTTTTCTGTTTCTTGCATTTTTTCCCTTTTTTTCTCTGGGTGCTGAGGAGGATTTTTTTTTTCTCTCAATGGAGCTTGCACAGCTGTGTGGCCGTGTGGATCAGCTTGCCACTGACGTTCGGAGTATTGCTGTCTATCTTGCTGGGTTGCCGGTTATGGAACCTAGAATTCCCATGCCAGATTTGTGTTTGGGAGATCGGGCCAAATTTCAGAATTTCAAAAATAACTGTAAGTTGTTTTTTGCCTTAAAACCTAAGTCCTCAGGGAACGCAGCACAGCAGGTTCAAATTGTCATCTCTCTCCTGCGCGGCGATCCTCAGGATTGGGCTTTTTCCCTGACACCTGGGGACCCTGTTTTGAGTGATGTTGATGCATTTTTTCTGGCTCTGGGGTTATTGTATGATGAGCCTAATGTCACTGATCAAGCTGAAAGAACCTTGTTGGCATTAAATCAGGGGCTTGAAGACGCTGAGTTATACTGTCAGAAATTCCGAAAATGGGCAGTCCTAACCAAATGGAATGATGATGCTTTGGCAGCCCTTTTTCGGAAGGGTCTGTCAGAGAATGTAAAAGATGTTATGGTGGGTTTCCCTGCTCCCTCTGGTCTCAATGATTCTATGTCATTAGAGATTCAAATTGACAGACGTTTGCGTGAGCATAGAGGTATGCGTGGAATAGTGTTGCCTTGTGAGCCAGCTTCTGAACCCATGCAGTGTGATAGAGTGGCTTTTGGGGCACACGTCATGAGTTTCGAAAACGCAATGGGTTATGTTTCTATTGTGGTGACGCCTCTCATGCTATTTCTGTCTGCCGTAAGCGGGGAAGACGTTTTGCACGCTCAGTTGTCTTGGGTAGTGTTCAGACTAAATTTCTGTTGACTGTTACCCTGATTTGCTCCCTGTCCACATTTTCTGCTCAGGCTTTTGTTGATTCGGGAGCAGCTATTAACCTGATGGATTTTGATTTTGCCAAACGTTGTGGGTTTCCCTTGATACCCCTACGGAAGTCTATTCCCCTACTGGGTATTGATTCTACCCTTTTGACTGAGAATAAACCCCAGTTTTCTACTCAGGTGATAATGAGGGTTGAACCTGATCATCAGGAGAGTTGCAAATTTTTGGTACTGTATAATCTGCATGACATTATTGTACTAGGTTTCCCTTGGTTACAGTCTCATAATCCTGTTTTGGATTGGAGATCTTTGTCTGTGACCAGTTGGGGCTGCCAATGTGTTAATGCCAACACTCCTGTTTTTTCTGCCTCTCCCCAGTCTCAGGAAGTTCCTGACTTTTTGACAGATTTTTATGATGTGTTTAGCGAAAGTAAATCTGCATCCTTGCCCCCCATAGGAGCTATGACTGCGCTATTGAATTAGTGCCTAGTAGTAAATTCCCTAAAGGTCGCCTTTTTAACTTGTCTGTACCTGAACATGATGCTATGCGGTCTTATATCAAGGAGTCATTGGAGAAGAGTCATATCAGACCATCCTCTTCACCCTTGGGTGCCGGTTTTTTCTTTGTGGCCAAAAAGGATGGTTCATTAAGGCCGTGTATTGATTATCGTCTCTTGAACAAGATCACTGTGAAATATCAATATCCGTTACCCTTGATTTCTGACCTGTTTTCCAGGATGAAAAGTGCTACTTGGTTTACCAAACTTGACCTCAGGGGGGCGTATAACCTTATTCGCATTAAGCACGGGGATGAATGGAAGACGGCGTTTAATACCTCAGAGGGGCATTTTGAGTACCTAGTGATGCCCTTTGGGCTCACTAAAGCTTCTTCCATCTTCCAGTCCTTCATGAATGACATTTTCAGGGATTTTGTGGATAAATTTCTGATTGTTTATTTGGATGATATCTTGATTTTTTCCAATGACTGGGACTCTCATGTGAAACATGTTCGGACTGTGTTCCAGATTTTGAGAGAGAATGCTCTGTATGTGAAGGGATCAAAGTGTCTTTTTGGCGTACAGAGGATCTCATTTCTGGGATTCATTTTGTCTCCATCTGTTATTGAAATGGACCCGGTCAAGGTTCAGGCCATCTGTGATTGGGTCCAACCTACTTTATTAAAGGCTCTTCAGAGATTCTTGGGTTTTGCCAATTTTTATCGTAAATTTATTGGTAATTTCTCTGTTATTGTTAAACCATTGACTGATTTGACCAAAAAGGGTTCTGATGTGGTGAATTGGCCTCCTGAGGCAGTCTCTGCGTTTCAGGAACTTAAGCAGAGATTCACTTCTGCTCCTGTTCTACGGCAGCCTGATGTTTCTCTGCCATTTCAGGTGGAGGTTGATGCCTCTGAAATTGGGGCAGGTGCCGTTTTGTCCCAAAGAGATCCTGAGACCTCTAAAAGTAACCCTTGTGCCTTTTTCTCTCGAAAATTTTCTCCAACTGAACGTAATTATGACGTGGGTAATCGGGAGTTATTGGCCATGAAGTGGGCTTTTGAAGAGTGGAGACATTGGCTGGAGGGAGTCAAACATCAGGTGGTGGTCCCCACGGACCATAAGAATCTGGTTTATCTGGAATCAGCCAAGCGACTTAATCCTAGACAGGCCAGATGGGCCTTGTTTTTCACACGTTTTAATTTTGTGGTTTCCTATCTTCCTGGCACTAAGAATGTTAAGGCGGATGCCCTCTCGAGGAGTTTCCTTGCGGACTCTCCTGAGTTATCTGATCCTGCTGTTATTTTGAAAGAGGGTGTAGTTCTTTCCGCCATCTCGCCCAATTTGAGACTGGCTCTTGAAGGGTGTCAGGAGGATAAACCCGAGCGCTGCCCTATTGGGAAATTGTTTGTCCCAGACCGGTGGAAAAAGAGTGTGATGTCTGAGATTCATTGCTCCGCGTTGGCCGGTCATCCCGGAATTTTTGGTACCAGAGACTTGGTGAGTCGGTCCTTTTGGTGGCCTACTTTGTCTCGTGACATCAGGGAGTTTATGCAGTCCTGTGGGACTTGCTCTCGCTCCAAGCCTTGCTCTCGCCCTAGTGGTTTGTTGATGCCATTGCCTGTGCCCAAGAGACCATGGACCCATATCTCTATGGATTTTATTTCCGACCTCCCTGTTTCTCAGAGAATGACCGTTATCTGGGTGATTTGTGATAGGTTTTCCAAGATGATACATCTTGTGCCATTACCTAAGTTGCCTTCCTCCTCCGAATTGGTGCCTTTGTTCCTTCAGCACGTAGTTCGGTTACACGGTATTCCTGAGAACATTGTGTCTGACAGAGGAGTCCAGTTTGTTTCCAGATTTTGGAGGACTTTTTGTTCTAAACTTGGTGTTCAATTGTCTTTCTCCTCTGCTTTTCATCCTCAGACCAATGGACAAACTGAGAGAACAAACCAGACATTGGAGACTTATCTGAGATGCTTTGTGTCTGCTGATCAAGATGACTGGGTATCTTTTTTGCCTTTGGCTGAGTTTGCTCTTAATAATAGGGCTAGCTCTGCCACTTTGATGTCTCCATTTTTCTGCAATTTTGGGTTTCACCCTCGATTTTCTTCGGGACTGACGGAGGCTTCTGTCTGTCCGGGTGTTGACTCTATTGTGGAGCGTATGCAGCAGATTTGGGACCAGGTAGTGGAGAGGTTGTCCCTCTCTCAGGAAAAGGCCCAGCGGTTTGCCAACCGGCATAGGACTGATGGTCCTTGGTTTAAAGTGAGGGACTTGGTCTGGTTGTTCTCAAGAAATATCCCTATGAGAGTTGCATCTCCTAAGTTTAAGCCTAGGTTCATTGGATCTTATAAGATCATGGAGATTTTTAATCCTGTTTCCTTTCATTTACTGCTTCCAGGGACATTTAAGATCCGTAACGTGTTCCACAAGTCCTTATTGAAGAGGTTTGTCGAGCCAGTGGTTCCTATGGCTGTGCCTCCTGACCCTGTTTTGGTTGAGGGCAATCTGGAGTATGTGGTTGAGAAAATATTGGATTCTCGTTTTTCTAGACGGAAACTCCAGTATTTGGTTAAGTGGAGAGGTTATGGTCAGGAGGACAATTCTTGGGTGTTTGCTTCGGACATCCATGCTAGGAAACTGATCCGTGCCTATCACCGAGCTCATCCTGACCGACCTGGTTGCACAAATGAGGGTTCGGTGACCCCTCCTCAAGGGGGGGTACTGTTGTGAATGTTTTGGAAATGAATTCTGAGCAGAAGCTCCCTCTGGTGGTTACAAACAGTACTGAACCATTCAATGAGGATTGGCAATCAGGAGTCACAGAGTGGCTTGATATAAGGGAGATTCCCTCCCATCATGGTTGCCGGTGATCAATTGTTCTTGTCTCAACTGTGGTTCCTGGTTCACTTGGAAGCTTGCTGAGTCTTGCCTCTTCTTCTGCTTTCAGATAAGATATTTTCTGTTTTTGTTTTTGTGCTTACCATTTGAATATTTCTCTGCATTTCTGTGAGGTTCCCCCCCGGGGGGCTTGGGCTCCTCTCAGTTCCGCTGGAGCCACTGTTATTTGTTCATTTGCCTTTTCCAGTTTTTTCAGTGGCTGCGGCTTAGTTTTGTTACACCAGAGAACTGATTTAGGTGGTAGAGGTCGTGTGATCTCAGGTGTTTTTGCAATCAGTAGCGTTGGCATTTTTTAGGGTTTTTTTGGATTGCAGTGAGAATCCTTTCTATCCTTTTCTGTCTAGGCAGATTGGGCCCCAGCATTTGCTCATACTATTTCCTGTCTGTGTCTGTATTTCCTCTTGTCTAACCGTCATTACATGTTTGGGGGCTTCCTATGTTCTTTGGGGATCTGCTCCGGGGCAGATAGCTTTCCTCTTTCTATCTTTAGGTGTAGTTAATCTCTCAGGCTGTGACGAGGCGTCTAGGACCAACGTAGGAACGCTCCACGGCTGCCTTTAGTTGTGGTGGTTAGTCAGGGTACTGCAATCCAATAGATTCCAACCTCTCTGGTGTATTGCCGTTTTTGCCTGCTCTCCTCAGCTACCAAAACATAACAGGTTAGGGTTCGGCAAAAGTTGGGGATAGGGTTGGGCTAAAATTAGGGTTAGGGTTGGGCTAAAGTTAGGGTTAGGGTTGGGCTAAAGTTAGGGTTAGGGTTGGGCTAGGGTTAGGGTTGGGCTAAAGTTAGGGATAGGGTTGGGCTAAAGTTAGGGTTAGGGTTTGGCTAAAGTTAGGGTTAGGGTTGGGCTAAAGTTAGGGTTAGGGTTGGGCTAGGGTTTGGGTTGGGCTAAGTTAAAGTTAGGGTTGGGCTAAAGTTAGGGTTAGGGTTTGGCTAAAGTTAGGGATATGGTTGGGCTAAAGTTAGGGTTAGAGTTGAACTAGGGTTAGGGTTGGGCTAAAGTTAGGGTTATGGTTCTTGATGACACTGCGCACAGAAGACACAGGAACATTCAGGTCTTTGAAGATGGACTTGTAGCCTTGAGATTGCTCATGCTTCCTCACAATTTGGTTTCTCAAGTCCTCAGACAGTTCTTTGGTCTTCTTTCTTTTCTCCATGCTCAATGTGGTACACACAAGGAAAAAGGACAGAGGTTGAGTCAACTTTAATCCATGTTAACTGGCTGCAAGTGTCATTTAGTTATTGCCAACACCTGTTAGGTGCCACAGGTAAGTTACAGGTGATGGTGATTACACGAATTAGAGAAGCATCACATGATTTTTCAAACAGTGCCAATACTTTTGTCCACCCCCTTTTTTAGGTTTGTGTGGAATTATATCCAATTTGGCTTTAGGTCAATTCTTTTTGTGTTTTTTCATTGAAGACAAACTAAATGAAGATAATAATACCAAAGAATTTGTGTTTGCAATCATTTTCAGGAAGAAACTGAGTATTATCTGACAGAAATGCAGGGGTGCCAATACTTTTGGCCACCACTGTATATAAACTATTACATGAATATCTAACTGTATTTAAATAATTCATCGGACAAAAGAAGTACATCGACACTATAATATATTTGTTAACAATATCAACCCAAAATATTTTTGTACACTACATTTTTTGTGAATACTTTTTGACTATCTCTAAGCAACTTTCCTTGTAAATGGGTATCCAAAACTTGCACCTTGACGTTGGATCTCATATTACTGTGTATTACCTCATATTACTGTGTATTACCTCATGTTACTGTATATTACCTCATTTTACTGTGTATTACCTTATGTTACTTATGTATTACCTCATGTCACCTGTGTATTACCTCATGTCACTGTGTATTACCCGTGTTCAGTAAACGTGACAGAAGTACTGTACATCAGACACTGTATCTGACAAAACATGTACAGTACATCATGGGCAGTTGGTGAGTCACATGACCACATGGGCAGAGTTAGCCCTGCATCGCTGATTGGCCGCGGCCGGACCAATCAATGACGCGGGATTTCCTGGACAGAGAGAAAGATAGACAGAACAAGACGATTATATAAATAGAAAAGCGCCAAAACATAAAAAAATGATACAAATGAGGTATCACTGTAATCGTACTGACCCGAAGAATAAAACTGCATTATCAATTTTACCACATGCGGAACGGTATAAACGCCCCCCCAAAAGAAATTCATGAATTCCTGGTTTTTGTTCATTCTGCCTCCCAAAAATCATAATTTAAAAAGATCAAAAAAGTCATGTGCCCAAAAATGGTACCAATAAAAACATCAACTCGTCCCGCAAAAAATAAAACCTCACATGACTCTGTGGGCCAAAATGTGGAAAAATTATAGCTCTCAAAATGTGGTGATGCAAAAACTATTTTTTGCAATAAAAAGCGACTTTTAGCGTGTGACAGCTACTAAACATAATAACCCGCTATAAATAGTAAATCAAAATCCCCTTTATCACCCCCTTAGTTAGGGAAAAATAATAAAATTTAAAAAATGTATTTATTTCCATTTTCCCATTAGGGTTAGGGTTGGGGCTAAAGAGTTAGGGTTGTGGCTAAAGTTAGGGTTAGGTTTAGGGTTTGGACTAGGGTTACGGGAGTGTTAGGGTTAGGTTTGTGGTTAGAGTTATGATTATGGTTGGGATTAGGGTTAAGGGTGTGTTGAGGTTAGGGTCGGAGTTAGAATTTGGGGTTTCCACTGTTTAGGCACATCAGGGGCTCTCCAAACGTGACATGGCATCTCATCTCAATTCCAGCCAATTCGGCGTTGAAAAATTCAAACGGTGCTCCTTCCCTTCTGAGCTCTGCCATGCGCCCAAACAGTAGTAAATATGGGGTATCAACATGATCAGGACAAATTGCACAATAACTCTTGGGGTCCAATTTCTTCGGTTACCCTTGGGAACATAAAAAATTGGGGGCAAAAATATCATTTTTGTGGAAATAAATATGATTTTTTATTTTTATGGCTCTGCGTTATAAACTTCTGTGAAGCACTTGGGGGTTCAAAGTTCTCACCACACATCTAGATACGTTCCTTTGGGGTCTAGTTTCCAAAATGGGGTCACTTGTGGGGGTTTCCACTGTTTAGGCACATCATGGGCTCTCCAAACGCGACATGACGCCCGTAGACCATTCCATCAAAGTCTGCACTGCAAAACGTCACTACTTCACATCCGAACCCGACGTGTGCCCATACAGTAGTTTTTTCCCACATATAGTGTATCAGCGTACTCAGGACAAATTGGACAACAACATTTTGGGTCCAATTTCTCCTGTTACCCTTGGTAGCATAAAAAACTGGGGACTAAAAAACCATGCTTGTGGAAAAAAATATGATTTTTTTATTTTCACGCCCGGGCGTTATAAACTTCTGTGAAACACTTGGAGGTTCAAAGTGCTCACCACACATCTAGATAAGTTCCTTTGGGGGTCTAGTTTCCAAAATGGGGTCACTTGTGGGGGTTTTCCACTGTTTAGGCACATCAGTGGCTCTCCAAACGCGACATGACACCCGCAGACCATTCCATCAAAGTCTGCATTACTAAACGTCACTAATTCTATTCCGATCCCCGATGTGTGCCCACACAGTAGTTTTCTCCCACATATAGGGTATCAGCGTACTCAGGACAAATTGGACAACAACTTTTTGGGTCCAATTTCTCCCCTTACATATGGGAAAATAAAAAATTGGTGACTTAAATATCATTTTTGTGGGAAAAAATAGGATTTTTTATTTTCATGCCCGGGCATTATAAACTTGTGTGAAGCACTTGGGGGTTCAAAGTGCTCACCACAGATCTAGATAAGTTCCTTAGGGGGTCTAGTTTCCAAAATGGTGTCACTTGTTGGGGGTTTCCACTGTTTAGGCACTTCAGGGACTCTGCAAACTGAACATGACACACATCAAAGTCTGCATTCCAAAACGTCATTACTTCATTTCCGAGCCCTGAAGTGCGCCCAAACAGTATTTCTCCCCCACATATGGGGTATCATTGTATTCAAGACAAATTGGACAACAACTTTTGGGGTCCAATTTCCTTGGGAAAAATCAAAAATTGGGGACTAAAATATCATTTTTGTGGAATTTTTTTTTTTCACACCCAGGCATTATAAACTTTAGTGAAACACTTGGGGGTTCAAAGTGCTCACAACAGATCTAGATAAGTTCCTTAGGGGGTCTGGTTTCCAAAATGGTGTCACTTGTGGGGGGTTTCCACTGTTTAGACACATCAGGGGCTCTCCAAACGCGACATGGAGTTCAATCTCAATTCCAGCCAATTTTGGTTTGAAAAAGGTAAACGGCGCTCCTTCCCTTACGAGCCCGGCCGTGCGCCCAGACAGGGGTTTTCCCCCACATATGGGGTATCAGCGTACTTAGGAGAAATTGCACAACTTTTTCTGTCCATTTTCTCCTTTTACCCTTGTTAAAATAAAAAATTGCTTGTAAAAGATTATTTTTTTGACTAAAAAGTTAAATGTTAATTTTTTTCCTTCCAAGTTGCTTCAGCTCCTGTGAAGCACCTGAAGGGTTAATAAACTTCTTGAATGTGGTTTTGAGTACCTTGTGGGGTGCAGTTTTTAGAATGATGTCACTTTTGGGTATTTTCTGCCATATAGACCCCTCAAAATGACTTCAAATGTGAGGTAGTCCCTAAACAAAATGGTTTTGTACAATTTGTTGTAAAAATGAGAAATCGCTGGTCAAATTTTAACCCTTATAACTTCGTAACAAAAAAAATTTGGTTTCAAAATTGTGCTGATGTAAAGTGGACATGTGGGAAATGTTATTTAGTAACTATTTTGTGTGACATTTCTCTGTTTTAAAGGAATAAAAATTCAAAATGTGAAAATTTTCAAAATTTTCGCCATATTTGCATTTTTTTTCAAAAATAAACGCAAGTTATATCGAAGAAATTTTACCCCTAACGTGAAGTATAATGTGTCACGAGAAAAATGTCTCAGAATCGCGAAGATCCGTTGAAGCATTCCAGAGTTATAACCTCATAAAGAGACATTGGTCAGAATTGTAAAGAATGGTCCGGTCATTAACGTGCAAACAACCCTCGGGGGTAAAGGGGTTAATAAAATAAACTTGGTTTCAAGAGACATAGCAACTACAAAATGCGTAAGGCTGGTGCTAAGGGATGGGGAAGTGAAAGTGCTGATGATGGTGGACTCAGATGCGAAAATTATTTCGGTATTATATTGATTACCCGTAGACTGTTCCATGGTCTGGAGTACATTTCCTTGGTATATAACCCTCAAAAGCGCATAGCACTCGACAACCTCAGCCTAGAGATCTATGTTAAAGGGAACCTGTCAGCAGGATTGTGTACAGTTACCTACAGACAGTGTCAGGTAGGCTCCGTTATACTGATTAAAATTATACCTTGGTTGGGAAATCCATTTTGTGGTTGTTGTTTAATCTTTATTTTCAGTTTTGTGTTAATGATATGCTGGTATTTCGGGGTGGGCTTGTGGGGGGTCTTCATGTTCTCTGCTTAGCTGTTCATGTGTATGGCTCCTGACAATTCACTGATCCCTCAGTGCTTGCCCCTTATTTTACATAATGACATTTTTTTCTCTAGCAAGATGGTGCTGCACCTGCACAGTAGCAGCTATCAGATCACTGATAGCTGCTACTGCACAGGTGCAGCCGGCGTATTTTCAACTAGATTTTTTTTTAGGAATATCAGGAGAAAAGCAAAGAAATTAATTATAAACACATTACATATCAGGCTGCAGACTGACTAAACTAGGGGACAAGTCACTGAGGAATCAGTGACCTATTAGAAGCCATACACAAGAATATCTAATTAGAGCACCACATGAAGGCCCCCCCCCACAGGCCCACCCTGGAGCATGAGCATATCATTAGGTGGGTTACTGTGCACAATCCTGCTGACAGGTTCCCTTTAAGTCCAGATCCCTGTATAGGGGATAATGGGTGAAGGTTAGAGCAACCCCTTGGATCTGGAGAATTGAGTAGCTACCAACAAGCCTGTTCATGGTAACCCTCTTTAAATCAGCCAAGTGAACAATTACACTCAAGGTACTGCCACACTAAACAATCCCGCTAGCGATCACGATAACGACGCATACTAATGCGATCGCTAGCGGGATTGTTTCTATATCGCTAAGTGCGGCCACATTTAGCGATATAGTTAACGACGCTATCGCCGTTAGCGATCTTCTTAACGACTTTAGCGGTACAAAAGTACCGCTAAATCGCTAAGAAAAGGTTCCACACTAGCGATATATACTTACCCAGCGGGAGCGCCGACGAGAAAATAGGGTCCGGAACGATTCCAGCGACGAGCGAGATCACAGCAGGAAGCTCGTCGCTGGCAGCTGCCGCACTGAACAACATCGCTAACGGGATCGCTAAATAGTGACGTTTTTTAGCGATCCCGTTAGCGATATTGTTCAGTGTGGCATACCCTTCAGTGTATTTGTGATCAGGCAGACTGTCCTGTCACTGGCAGGAGAATGACTGAATTTTCCTGCACACGTGCAGGAACCTGCTGAGAATTCACCTTAGGGCTAGCTCACACCACTGATTTTTTATTGGATATCACTTGGACCAATGTTATTCAATGGAGCAGTGATGATGTCCGATTTTTATTACTTACAGAATCTGTCAACATTTTGTGCTTAGCAGCTTAGCACTGATTCATACAAGATACTTTTGCAAAAAATGAGTATAATGTTAAAGAAAATTATAGTCCTAGATGGTTGCCCAATAACTTTATTTATGTATTTATTTAACCCCTTCCCGACATGCGCGTTCCCGCAAACAGCATTACTAGTACGGCGTCACGATCGTGCGGCCTCACGCTGAGCACCGCAGCAATTGCGTGCTGGTGTCAGCTGTATGTGACAGCTGACACCCTGCAGCAATGCCCACGATCAGTGCTAGCACCGATCGCGGACATTTAACCCCTCTGATGTCAGTACTGACAGCGGCATAGAGAGGAATCGCACAGGGAGGGGGCTCCCTGCACTCTCCCACCTGGACAACGCGTTCCTCATGCAGACCCCCGGCTCCAAGATGGCCGCGGGGTCCTTCCGGGTCCTCCAGTGAGGTGGCTTGCGAGCTTCCTTCACTGCCTGTCAGATCGCTGATCTGACACAGTGCTCTGCAGCGTGTCAGATCAGCAATCTGACATGACAGAGTGATGTACCACCCTGGGACAATTTTCTAAAGTTAAAAAATATATATATAATGTGTAAAAAAAAATTTAAAAATCCCCAAATAAAGAAAAAAATATATATTTTTACAATAAATCCATTTATTTATATAAATAAGAAAAAAAATAAAAGTACACTATTTGGTATCGCCGCGTCCGTAACGACCCACTCTATAAAACTGCCCCACTAGTAAATCCTTTCAGTGAACACCGTAAAAAAATAAATAAAAAAAGAGGCAAAAAACAATGCTTTATCATCATACCGCCAAACAAAATATGCAATAAAATGCAATAAAATAGACGGATGTAAATAAAAATGGTACCGCTGAAAACGTCAACTCGTCCAGCAAAAAAATAGGACTTCACATAACTGTGGGTCAAAATATGGAAAAATTATAGCTCTCAAAATGTGGTGATGCAAAAACTATTTTTTGCAATAAAAAGCTTTTTTTAGTGTGAGACAGCTGCCAAACAAAAAAACCCACTCTAAATAGTAAATCAAACCCCCGTTATCTTCCCCTTAGGGAAAAATAATAAAGTAAAAAAATGTATTTATTTCCATTTTCCCATGGGGTTGGGATTAGGGTTGGGGCTAAAGTTAGGGTTAGGGTTGGGGCTAAAGTTAGGGTTAGGGTTGAAGCTAAAGTTAGAGTTAGGGTTGGGGCTAAAGTTATCGTTAGGGTTGGGATTAGGGTTAAGGTTGGAATTAGGGTTAGGGTTGGAATTAGGGTTAGGGGTATGTTAGGGTTAGGTTTGTGGTTAGGGTTATGGTTAGGGTTGAGATTAAGGTTAGGGTTGGGATTAGGGTTAGGGGTGTGTTGGGGTTAGGGTTGGAGTTAGTATTGGGGGGTTTCCACTGTTTAGGCACATCAGGGGCTCTCCAAACGAGACATGGAGTCCGATCTCAATTCCAGCCAATTTTGCATTGAAAAGCCAAACGGCGCTCCTTCCCTTTCGAGCTCTGCCATGCACCCAAATAGTGGTTGATCCCCACATATGTGGTATCAGCATACTCAGGACAAATTTGGCAACAACTTTTGGGGTTCAATTTCTCCTGTTACCCTTAGTAAAATAAAACAAATTGGATCTGAAATAAATTTTTTGTGAAAAAAAGTTAAATGTTCATTTTTTTAAACATTCCAAAAATTCCTGTGATGCATCTGGAGTGTTAATAAACTTCTTGAATGTGGTTTTTAGTACCTTACCTGGTGCAGTTTTTAGAATGGTGTCACTTTTGGGTATTTTCTGTCATATAGGCCCCTCAAAAGTCACTTCAAGTGTGAGGTGGTCCCTAAAAAAAATGGTTTTGCAAATTTTGTTTAAAAATGAGAAATCGCTGGTCATCTTTTAACCCTTATAACTTCCTAACAAAAAATTATGTTTCCAAAATTGTGCTGATGTAAAGCAGACATGTGGGAAATGTTATTTATTAACTATTTTGTGCGATATGACTCTAATTTACGGGTATAAAAACTAGAAGTTTGAAAATTGCGAAATTTCTGTTTTTTTTCACAAATAAACTCAAGTCATATCGAAGAGATTTTACCACTATCATAAAGTACAATATGTTACGAGAAAACAGTCTCAGAATCACCAGGATCCTTTGAAGCGTTTCAGAGTTATGACCTCATAAAATGACAGTGGTCAGAATTGTAAAAATTGGCCCTTTCATTAAGGTGAAAACAGGCTTCGGGGTGAAGGGGTTAATTTGCCTTTTGTGCTTTGCCATGTACTGAGGTCCAGTCCTATGCAGGATCTTACCTATGGATTTCACACCGGTCGATACAAATGAAATACACATTTGTACCAAAAAACAGAATGGAGGTAATGAAAATTGTTATCATGAATTGCTGCCCATTAGTTTAATGTTGAAAATTGTGATTAGTACAATGCCCAGTTCTCCAGAAGGACCAATCCATCACTGGGTCCTACAGGGGGAAAGTCATACCAGTTGAAATGCATAAAATCCTAATTTTTACAAAAAAAAAAAGAGAATGATTGTAGAGAAAAATTGTAGTAATTGAACCACATTACTTTTTTATTTGAAAATAATGTCCACCTTTTATGCACAGCCCTGTGCAAGATCCCAGTCAAGTAACTACTGGGGGAATTCAAACCATTCGAAACACAGAAAATCCTAATTTTTTTCAAAAAATAACAATGATGGTGAAGAAAAATTGAAGTTATAAAAGCTATTATTATTTGAAAAAAATATGCCTATTGTGTCCAGACATGCACAGTGGTCCAATCCTGCGCAAGCTCCTTCTAGTGGATTTACCATTACCTAAACCACAGTAAACACTAATTGTTTCCAAAAAAGTTAGGATGACTGTAAGGAAAAATTGTAGTCATGGAAGCCTGTAAATTTTTGTTTGAAAAGATGTTTTGCTTTTTATGCACAATGAAGCTGAGGCTGTGTGCCGTGCATATTTTATTTTGCCCAAACACATGGCAGCCATAATGTTTCTGGTATTGTCACTTTCTAAACTTCCCACTTGTAGTTGACAAAAATCCATCTAGTGTGACATTGATGTAATGTTCTGTTCTGCTGCTGTTGGGGATTGGGAAATCTCAATTCAGGAGGCTGTAGAGAAGGTACATAAGTGTCGCCTGAGGAGGAAATGTAAGTAAACACCTGTGCTGCTTGCACAATGGGCTGTGGAAGTAATATAAAGTCCCTGGCCATAATCACTGCTGTTGAAGGTGGAGTGCACCTTCCAGAGCAACATCGATTCAAAGAACTGACCCATGGTTTCTGCCACCTGAGCATACAATGCAGGGACTGCTTTCTTCAAGAAATTGGCAGCTAAGTATTTTTTATTAAGGCTGGAGTCACACACAACCACAAAAAATCAGTCCGTTTTAGACGGTCGACAATCGGATCAAAATAAAAACATCACACATCCTTCTGGCATCCGATTTTCCTTCAAAGATGCGATTTAATCGCATGTGTGTGTACCTTGTAACATCCGATTTTCATCCGACTTGCGAGATTTTCTCGCAGGCTTGCAAAACTGACATATAATGGATCCAAAAGAATAGTATTTAAATGCCAAAAGAAAGAATAGATATATACACATAGAGCACATATATATATATTATATATGTCATTGTGACATATATATATACATATATTTATAATTCTTACACTTCTACATACTGTTATAGCCACTAATTCAATTGCCGGCTTCAGTGAAATCACAGAAGCCGACATGAAATGATACATTGTTTCCACACATTTAACCATGTAATTTCATGTATTTTTATATATGTTTGAAACATACAATTACATGAGTATATGTGTGCTAAATTTCAGACATGTAGGGGTTAATTAAAGGTGTAAATTCGTTGAAAAAAAATGCGTGGGCTCCCGCTGTATTTTCTCCACCAGACAGACAAAGCAAGCGAGTGGGGGCAGATAATAATAGCCTAGGGAGGGTACATTTTTTTTGTGCCCCCCTGGCTACTAACATCTGCCCCCAGACACCCCAGAAAGGGCAAATCTATAATTAGATTCGCCCTTTCTGGCACTTTGCCCGTCTATTCCCATTGTCCTGTAGCGGTGGCGAATGGGTTAATAAGGGGTTAAAATGACCTTGCAATTGAAAGGTCACTTTAAGCCAGGTTAATAATTGATAGCTGTCAATTAGACAACTATCAATTATTAATCCTATTGTATGAAAGAAAAATCAAACACACACAGTTTAATAAAAAATAAGTTTAATTAAATAATCACACAGTTTTTGACCATATTTTATTTTCCTGCTAAAACCATTTCCTGTAATAAAAATAAAATAAAAAAAGCAAAATTATACTTACCAATCCGATGTACAGTCAGGTCCCACGGTGTAATCCATCAGAAAGGGTTAACAGGTTACAGGTCGCAGAGAGCTAATAATGCTGTCTCAGACCTGTATTCCCCTGAATGAATAACTTCCTCTCCCAGCGAAAGTAGAGGAATAGATTCATGAATGGAGCTTCATTGATTTATTGCCAATTTAACTGTAGTGACCTGACCTAAAGGAAAGTGGACACAATCAATTAAGCTTCATTCATGAAACACATCCTCTCCTGTCGCCAGGAGAGGAACTTATTCATTCATGAGCTTTGAGCTGAGCATGCAGGATTACTTGCACTGCTTGGCTCAAAGCTAGTTAACCCTTTGTGAAGGATTACAGCGTGGGACGTGACAGATCGGCGGAATAGGTAAGAATAATGTTGTTTTATTTCTTTTTCTTTATTTTAGGAGATCAATGGCTTCGCACGGATTAAGTGTAAAATAAAATATGGTCAAAAAAATGTGTTTTTATTTCATTAAAATTATTTATTCTTAAAGTGTGTGTGTTTTTTTATTTACTTCAATAGGATTAATAATTGATAGTTGTCTAATTGACAGCTATCAATTATTAACCTGCCTTAAGGTCACCTTTCAATTGCAAGGTGACAGTAAGGTGAGATTAACCCATTCGCCACCGCTACAGGGCAATGGGAATAGACGGGCAAAGTGCCAGAAAGGGCGAATCTAATTATAGATTTGCCCTTTCTGGGTGTCTGGGGGCAGATGTTAGTAGCCAGGGGGGGCACAAAAAAAATGCACCCTCCCTGGGCTATTATTATCTGCCCCCACTCGCTTTGCTTTGTCTGTCTGGTGGAGAAAATACAGCGGGAGCCCACGCATTTTTTTTTAACGAAATTACACCTTTAATTAACCCCTACATGTCTGAAATTTTGCACAAATACACTCATGTAATTGTATGTTTCAAACATATATAAAAATACATGAAATTACATGGTTAAATGTGTGGAAACAATGTATCATTTCATGTCGGCTTCTGTGATTTCACAAAACCCGGCAATTGAATTAGCGGCTATTACAGTATGTAGAAGTCTAGGAACTATAAATATATGTATATGTACATGTCACAATGACATGTATATATATATATATATGTGTTCTATGTGTATATATCTATTCTTTCTAGTCTTTATTAAAGCTGTCAGTGTGATTTTACAGTATAGCCGGGGATGAATTGCCGGCTTTTCTAAAGGACACCGATGCGATTTCATCGCAAGTCACACAGTGTGGTCCGTTTGTAATCAGATTTTTCATCGCTCCCATAGACTTGCATTGGCGATAGTCGACCCACAATCGGTGACAATCGCAGCATGCTGCGATTGTACACGGACGTTTAAAACGGACCACAAAAAATCTGATACTGGGAGCTGCTCCATAGATTAACATAGGTCCGACTGCAATGCGATATTTCATCGCATTGCAGTCGTCCGATTTTGTCGCCAGTGTGACTCCGGCCTAAGGCTAAATGCACACCATCATTTTGCAAAAATGGCATAAAAAGCATGGTGCAGAAGAAATTGTGGAGAACTTGGAAATGTGGGAGATGAATTTCTACAAAATGGACAGCTGCACATATGTTGACTTGGCACATATGAAAATTTGGGGGCAAGCCAGGTTTTTTTTGTTTGATTGTGAGTAAAGTAACTGGGAGATAGAATATTCCCTAATGATCAGGGGTTTTTTGGAAACACATTTTATTCCTTGTTGTAAAATGTTTTCAAGTGTGGAATCCTGATATAAAATTGGTAGATATTTTAAGAGGATTATTTTGATTTTATTAACTTAACGACTCTAATTGGTGGAAAAAAGAGGTAAACTGAATGAAGAATTCTTATGTGTTTTTTTCTTTGTTCAAATTACTTGGCCATTGTATGACTTTATTTTCAGTAGGAGTTTAAAGGGAATCTGTCACCCTAAATTGGCGGGATATTTAAATGATGGCAGTCAGATGGGCGGTGTTTTGGGTACTTGCCTTAACATGTTGTTCACCGCTGTCTCCATTATTTCTGGGAATTGTAGTCGTTGCCCTCCATATAACTCGCCTGCGCATTGCAATCTTGAATTGCGCACGTGCAGTATGCTTTGCCCGCAGATTGCAATGAGCAGGCGCGTTATATGGAGGGCAACGACTACAATTCCCAGAAATAATGGAGACAGCGGCGAACAACATGTTAAGGCAAGAACCCAAAACACCGCCCATCTGACCTGACTGCCATCATTTAAATATCCCGCCAATTTAGGGTGACAGATTCCCTTTAAGAAACCTCTATCCTTTAGGTTTTTTTATTGTAGAACATTGTTGATTAAAGAGTTCAGATTTGAAACAGATATTTATAGCCATGACAATTTCTCCATATAATATTGAATTAATAGTATGTCTGGGGTGACAACTGCTAACTTCCAGAATAGTATTATCTGAATTCGTCTTGCGAAATTACACCATTTGTAACAAGATCACCTATTAACATCAAATCTAGAAAATAAATGGTATTAGACAGAGCAGAGTGAGTGAACCTTAAGCGCAAATGATTTACATTGCTAAATTTTATGAAATCTGGCATGGCGACTTCAGGACCAGACCGCACAAGGAGAAAGTCATCTATGAAGCGACTGTAACAGGCTATGCCATTGGAAAATAAACTGAATGGAGAAAACAATGCAAAATTTATCTCACTATGCCACATAAAGAATAGCTAAAAATGAGGTGAATTTAGACCCCATAGGGGCACTATTGATTTGCAAAAATATAAATTATCAAGTATAAAAAAAATTATTACATAAAAAATTAAATTAACAAAAAAAAATGTTGCAAATCTGGATTATAAGTTCTGAATGTGGCAAGGTGGTATTCAATGGCTCGAAGTGCCAGTTCATGTGAGATGGAAGAATATTAATAGGCTACATCAAAATAGAGAAAAGGCATATTATCATTGCAAGAGACTTGATAAAAGCATATCAATACATCTGTACATTCCTTTAAAAGTAGATGAGGATCATGATGGTGACAATGACAATGACCAGTACTACTTAACTGCATCCTGACTGCCAATACATTTTTAACATCCGGATTATCCAGCACCCACTCTGTATTGATGTTCTAAAACAACACTGCATAGTATTGAGTCTCCACGTGATCATGAATCTGCAGGATCAGAGGGGTCAGAACCAAGTTCTAGGGCTACAACTGGTATCATTGTCTGTTTAAGGTGTAACACCACGGGTCACATATCAGCCCATGGTCTTATGGTATCAGAACCAATGGATTGCTCTATAAGCATTTTTTGCACATTTCATTTGCAGTACCATAACTCACCCTGGTGATGGATTTCAGCTGTGCCAGGTGACGGTGAACGGTGTTGCTGTGACTGGACTGCGTACACAGTTAGGTCCAGAAATATTTTGACAGTGAAAATGATCTCAAAAGCTCTTTAGTGGGCTGCATGGGCTTTTCTCTTATTAATCAACCATCAATTCAGCAGATAAAAGGTCTAAAACTGATTCCAGGTGTGGCATTATCATTTTGGAAGCTGTTGCTGTGAACCCACAACATACAATTAAAGGAGATCTCAATGAAAAAGAAACAGACCATCATTAGGCTAAAAAAAAAGAAAAGAAGAAATACTTCATGGGGTAGCAGAAATGTTAGGTGTGGCACTGGCCACATCAACAGTTTGGTACATCATGAGAGCAAATACAGAGAGTTCACCACAAAGTACAAACTATTAATCAGCCTTAAACATAGGTCAGATTAGACTTTGCCAAATACATCTAAAGAAGACAACCCAGTTCTAGAAAAGCATTATTTGGACAAACGAAACTAAGATAAACCTGTACCAGAATGATGGGAGGAAGAAAGTATACAGAAGGCTGGGAACGGCTCATGACCTAAGCACACCACATTCTTTGTAAAATATTGTGGAGGCAGTGTGATGGCATGAGCATGCATGGCTTCCAATAGCACTAGGTGTCTAGTGTTTATTGATAATGTAATTGAAGCCAGAAACAGCCAGATGAATTCTGAAGTCTGCAGAGCTATACTTTCTGCTAAGAATAAACCAAAGGCAGCAAGGTTGATTGGATGGTACTTCACTGTGCAGATGGACAATGTCCCAAAACATGCTGCAAAAGCAAAGCAGGAGTTTTTTAAGGCAAAGAAGTGGAATATTCTGCAATGGCTGAGACAATCACAAGATCTCAACCCCATCGAGCATGCATTTCCATGCTTAAGACAAAACTTAAGTCTGAAAGGCACACAAACAAGGATGAATTGAAGTTAGCTGCAGTAAAGGATTGGAAAAGCATCATGAAGGAGGACACCCAGTGTTGAGTGATGCCCATGTCTTCCAGACTTCAGACAGTCACTGCCTGCAAAAAATTGTCTACAAATTATTAAAAACAAACATTTTATTCAAAAATTTGTCTACAAAGTATTAAAAACAAACATTTTATTTATGATAAAGTTAATTTGAAAATTTATCATGTACACCACACTGCACTTGCTCACTGAGCCAGTGCGCGTGTCCTGAATAATACAGACTGCACTCAAAGATACCTGTGGAGCGGGGCAGCAGCGGTGAAGATGCGTGCTTCTGACTAACAGGACCCGAAGCACATGACTGCCAAGGGGCGGCGCCGGCCACAGGTCTCTCAGAGAAGGCAGTAACAGACAGAGATTGTTTCAGGCCAGAGGACCTTAAGCACGTGACTGCTGGTGGGCGTGGCCTAAGCTCCAGAGAGCTATGAGCAGAAGGAAAACTCCTAGAAGGGTAACTACGGGACAGAGTTACCAAGGGGCATAGACAAAACGGAAAGTCAGGATAGCCAGGTCATACACAGAGGGAGCAATGCAGTACAAGAGGAGCAGGCAGAGAATAACCAGAACGTAGCCAAGGGATCAGAAAACCAGAAAGGGCAAATACACAGTACCAAGACAGTAGACAAGCGCACAACGAAGAGACGGACCGGGTCAAAACCAAACAAGCAACAAGATCAGGCACAAGGCGCAGGCACACAGGAGGTCAACTAACTCAGCCAAGGGCAGGAGTATAACTGACACCAGACCTAGGTCAATTGGCAACTAAATAGCCGCCCTCTGCAAGAGAGAGGCTGAAACCATTAACCCCATACTGGCCAGGACGGGACAAAGACCAAACCCCGTCCTGGGTCATGACAGTACCCCCCTCTCAACGGGGGGCCACCGGACCCCCGGGTTTCTCAGGACACCTGGCATGAAAGGCCCGGACCAACTGATCCGCATGAACAGATCGGGCAGGAACCCACGACCGGTCCTCTGGACCGTAGCCTTTCCAATGTATAAGATACTGAAGAGCACGACGGACAAACCTAGAGTCAAGATATCGTTCCACCTCATACTCAGACTGCCCGTCTACCAAAACCGGTGGTGGGGAAGACAACGGTCCTTCCCTACAGGACCCCACAGGTTTCAAAAGGGCCCTATGGAAAACGTTGGGAATCCGTAGAGACGGAGGGAGACGCAACCGAAATGCCACCGGGTTAACTGCTTCCGTAATTTCATAAGGACCAATAAATTTAGGTCCAAGTTTCGCAGAGGGGACCTTGAGCCTTATATTCCTAGTAGATAACCATACCTTATCCCCAACCTGGAACACCGGCCCCACAGACCTCTTTTTGTCAGCAAAACACTTATATTTAGACTGAGCCTTAGTAATGTTCCTTTGGACCTCCTGCCATAACTCCCCCAACCGCTGGATTGTCCCATCCGCCCCAGGACACCCAGAGTCCAAACGGGAGAACTCCCCAAAATGTGGATGAAACCCATAATTGCAGAAAAAGGGAGATGTGCCCGTAGACTGGTTAATGCGGTTGTTAAACGCAAACTCAGCCAAAGGTAACGAAGTACACCAATCATCCTGTCGGGCTGAGGTCAGGCAACGCAGGATTTGCTCTAGAGACTGATTGGTCCGCTCAGTCTGCCCATTAGTCTCTGGATGATAAGCGGATGAAAAAGACAGACCAATACCCAACCTCTTACAAAATGCCCTCCAAAATCTGGAAACAAATTGTACCCCCTATCAGACACCACATTCAAGGGTACCCCATGCAACCGCACCACATGCTCAACAAACAATCTGGACAACGTTTCCGCATTAGGTAAAGCCGCCAAGGGTAGAAAATGTGCCTGTTTACTAAACCTGTCCATCACTACCCAAATGACGGTGTTACCCTTGGAAGGAGGAAGGTTAGTGATAAAATCCATGGACAAATGGGTCCATGGTCTATCAGGAATTGGCAGTGGCACCAATTCCCCGGCCGGCCGGTTATGGGGGAGTTTCGCACGGGCACATACCCCACAAGCAGACACAAATTCCCCAACATCAGAGGCTAAAGAAGACGACCAGAATATCCTAGCAATGGCCCTCCGGGTAGCCGAGATCCCAGGATGTCCACCCAGAACTGAGTCGTGGAATTCCCGAAGGATCCTGAGACTAAATTGAACTGGTACAAAAAGTTTATCCACTGGCTTAGCTGGAGGGGCAAGAGACTGAGCTTCCCGAATCTCCTGCTCCAACCCAGCAGAAACAACTGCCACCACCACCCCAGGCTGAAGAATGGAGGATGGAGGTTCGGGGGGAGACACCGGATCCAGACTGCGTGACAAGGCATCAGCCCTGACATTTTTGGATCCTGGCCGAAAAGTGATGGAGAACTGGAATCGGGAAAAAAAAAGCGACCATCTTGCCTGTCTAGGAGTCAACCTTTTAGCAGACTCAATGTAAGCTAGGTTCTTGTGGTCCGTAACCACGGTAATAGGATGGACAGCACCCTCCAAAAAATGCCTCCATTCTTCAAAGGCCAACTTCACGGCCAGAAGTTCTCGATTACCAACATCATAGTTTCTCTCCGCAGGAGAGAATTTCTTAGAGAAAAAGGCACAGGGTCTCAAATTAGTCAAAGTGGCGGGTCCCTGGGACAACACTGCTCCCACCCCCACCTCCAAGGCGTCCACCTCAATAATAAATGGTTCAGACGGGTCCGGTTGAATAAGAACCGGAGCAGACATGAAAGATTTTTTTAAGAACTGAAACGCCGCCACCGCTGCGGCTGACCAATTCTTGACATCAGCCCCCTTTTGAGTCAGATCTGTGAGAGGTTTAACTACCTGCGAGAACCCCCTTATAAACTTGCGATAGTAATTTGCGAATCCTAAGAAACGCTGCAGAGCCTTCAAATCACGAGTTTGTACCCAATCAACAATGGCCTGCACCTTATTAGGATCCATGCGATACCCCTCAGCAGACACAATGAACCCCAGAAATGACAGTTCCTGAACGAAGAATGAACATTTCTCTAGCTTAGCAAAGAGACAGTTCTCCCGGAGCCTTTGGAGAACTGCCCGAAGATGATCAATGTGAGTTTGTTTATCAGGCGAGTAGATAAGAATGTCATCCAAATACACAACCAAAAAACGCCCAATAAAGTCAGAGAACACATGATTAATAAAATTTTGGAAGACTGCTGGTGCATTGGTCAGACCGAAAGGCATGACCAAGTTTTCAAACAACCCTTCAGTAGTGAGAAAAGCAGTCTTCCACTCATCCCCCTCCCGGACCCGGATAAGGTTATATGCCCCCCGCAGATCCAATTTCGAAAACCACTTAGCCCCAGACAACTGGTTGTACAAATCAGGAATAAGGGGGAGGGGGTAAGTATTTCTCACAGTTATCTTATTTAACTCTCGAAAATCGAGGCATGGGCGCAAACCACCGTCTTTTTTCTTAACGAAAAAGAACCCCGCCGCCATGGGGGAAACAGAAGGACGAATGTGTCCCTTACGAAGGCTCTCGGAAATGTATTCTTTCATAGCAGCCGCTCGGGACCCGAGAGGTTATACAAGCGGGCCTTGGGCAATTTAGTACCTGGAACCAGGTCAATGGCACAATCAAATGGGCGGTGTGGTGGTAAAACTTCAGCCTCTTTTTCAGAGAAAACGTCCGCATAGTCCTTCAGGTACTCCGGAATACCTTCCAGACCAACGGATGACACAGACACAGTAGCAAAACATTTTTCAGAACAATTAGATCCCCATTTAACAATATCACGGGAATCCCAGTCAATAATCGGGTTATGCCGTTGCAACCAGGGAAACCCTAACACCAGGCCAGCAGAGAGGTTATCCAAAACAAAACATGACATACGCTCCTGGTGAAGGGCCCCCACCCTGAGGGTGAATTCTTCAGAGACAAAATGGACACCGTCCTTGGTGAGAGGTGTAGAATCAATGGCCATTATTTTTATAGGAGTCTCCAACCTAACTGTCCCTAATCTACAGCTGGCCACCAGCTTAGAGTCAATCAGGTTTAAGGATGAACCACAGTCCACAAAAGCTGAAGTAAGGAAAAAGCAGTTCTTCACACCAAGTTCCACCTTTAACAGTATCTTAGAAAATGAAGGAAAGGGTACCTGAGAGTCTGAGTGACCTCCACGATGATCACCCAGACTCAGTCGCTTGTTAGTCGGTGGGCAGGAGGGACAGTTCTTTTTCCAATGTCCAGGATCACCGCAGTAAAAACACAGCTTTTCCAAACGCCTCCGTCTCCTTTCTTTCTCTTTGAGGTCGATGGCTCCCATCTCCATGGACTCCAATACAGGACTGGCTCCCCTTCCACTGGAGAAAAGTGGTGTCTCAGCCTGCATCACACCTCTCGCCCGCAGCCTGCGATCCATTCGGACGGCCTGCGTCATGGCGTCTCCAGAGAATCAGGCGGAGGGTGGAGTGCCAAGGCATCTTTCAGACGTTCAGACAGGCCTCTACGGAACAAGTCCCGGAGGGCTGCATCATCCCAACAGACCTCAGCAGTCCAGCGTCTGAACTCTGAGCAAAACCACTCGGCTGAGTGCTTCCCCTGACATACACTCATCACCATGTCCTCAGCCATCAGCACTCGATCAGGCTCATCATAAATATGCCCCAGGGCCTCAAAAAATGCATCCACAGTCATTCTCTCAGGGGCAGTGGTAGGAAGGGAAAAAGCCCAAGCCTGGGGGGCTCCCCTTAACAGAGACATAATGACCCCACACTCTGACTTTCATCCCCAGAAGAGAGCGGTCTTAAAGAAAAAAAAAAGCTTACAGCCCTCTTTGAAAACTTTAAATTCCTTTCTATCTCCGGAAAAGGTATCTGGTAATTTAACCGAGGGCTCTGGGGAAACTAATGTAACATCTTGAACCCCGGTCCCATGAGCACCAGATGATAAAGCCCCTGCACAGTGTCAGCCATCAGCTGCTGAGACTGAGCCAGAACTCGCTGTTCCTCATTCAGTTTCTGAGACATCTGAGTCAGGTGCTTTACCTGCTCAGAAAGGGCATACATAGGATCCATAACACACACAGGAAAAAAAAAAAAAGTAGCGGTCAGTTATAATATCATGTACACCGCACTGCACTTGCTCACTGAGCCAGTGCGCGTGTCCTGAATAATACAGACTGCACTCAAAGATACCTGTGGAGCGGGGCAGCAGCGGTGAAGATGCGTGCTTCTGACTAACAGGACCCGAAGCACATGACTGCCAAGGGGCGGCGCCGGCCACAGGTCTCTCAGAGAAGGCAGTAACAGACAGAGATTGTTTCAGGCCAGAGGACCTTAAGCACGTGACTGCTGGTGGGCGTGGCCTAAGCTCCAGAGAGCTATGAGCAGAAGGAAAACTCCTAGAAGGGTAACTACGGGACAGAGTTACCAAGGGGCATAGACAAAACGGAAAGTCAGGATAGCCAGGTCATACACAGAGGGAGCAACGCAGTACAAGAGGAGCAGGCAGAGAATAACCAGAACGTAGCCAAGGGATCAGAAAACCAGAACGGGCAAATACACAGTACCAAGACAGTAGACAAGCTCACAACGAAGAGACGGACCGGGTCAAAACCAAACAAGCAACAAGATCAGGCACAAGGCGCAGGCACACAGGAGGTCAACTAACTCAGCCGAGGGCAGGAGTATAACTGACACCAGACCTAGGTCAATTGGCAACTAAATAGCCGCCCTCTGCCAGAGAGAGGCTGAAACCATTAACCCCAGACTGGCCAGGACGGGACAAAGACCAAACCCCGTCCTGGGTCATGACAAAATTAATTTTGAGCTCCTGAAATTTAGCAAAACGGTTGCAATTCCTAAACATTTAACAGGATATTGTCGTTCAACCCTTGTAATTAAACCTGAAAGACTTCACTTCAATTGTATCTCAATTCTTTAATTTTAAATCCAAAAATGTGGCATGAAGAGCCCGAAAGTGGTATGCAGAGCACAAATCAGGAAAAGTTCAGAAATCAATATTTTGTGGACTAACCATGATTTTGAAACACAGCTTTAATGTGTCTTGGCATGCTTTCCACCAGTCTTTCACACTGCTTTGGGTGACCTTATGCCACTCGTGGTACAAAAATTTAGGCAGTTCTTTGTTTGATGGCTTGTGACTATCCATCTTCCTCTTGATTACATTCCAGAGGTTTTCAATGGGGTTCAGGTCTGGAGATTGGGCTGGCCATGACAGGGATTTGATGTGGTGGTCCTTCATCCACACATTGACCTAGCAGTGTGGCATGGCACATTGTCCTGCTGAAAAAAACAGTCCTCAGAGTTGGGGAACATTGCATGAGCAGAAAGAATAAACTGTTTTTCCAGGATAACCTTATATGCGGCTTGATTCATACATCTTTCTCAAAGATTAACCTGCCCAATTTCAGCCTTGCTGAAGCATCCCCAGATCATCACTGATCCTCCACCGAATTTCACAGTGGGTGCAAGACACTGTGGCTTGTACGCCTCTCCAGGTCTCCATCTAAACATTAGATGACAAAGTGTTGGGCAAAGCTGAAAATTAGACTCATCAGTGAAGATTACCTTACTCCAGTCCTCTATGGTCCAATCCTTGTGGTCTTTGGCAAACTTCAGCCTGGCTCTCCTTTGCTTCTCATTAATGAAAGGCCTTTTTCTAGCTTTACATTTCTTGAGCCCTGCCTCTAGGAGCCTGTTACGAACTGTTCTTGCCGTGCACTTCACCCCAGCTGCCATTTGCCATTCCTTTTGTAGGTCACTTGATGTCATCCTGCAGTTGCTCAGTGACATTTGAATAAGACGATGGTCATTCCGGTCAGTGGAGAGTCGTTTTCGCCCTTTGCCAGTCTATAGCTTTGCTGTCCCCAATGTCTGCTGCTTGACCTTGTTGCAATAGACTGCCATTTTAGAAGTTTTAAGGATGGAGGCAACATGACAGAGGCTCACAGTATCCCTCTGCTAGTAAAGCCATAATTGAGCCCTTCTTTTCCTCACTCAAGACTTTTCCTTTCAATTCCTTTGGCTATGGCTAAAAGTTATTTTTTAATTTCTATTAGTTTTGGGATATTACTAGCACTTGTTTTGCCATCCTATTGCAAGAGGATTGTGTACACCGCAGCAGTGTTTTTTATGCTTTCCGTCGTTAAGTAAGATTTGGTTCAGGTGATCACCTAATCAGAAGCACATTAAGTAGAATGAGGTGTACTCTGGTTGGAATTCAACTGACACTGGAATGGAATGGCTGTCAGACATGTAAAGAAGTTGATTTTTATAAAACTGTGCAGTGGTCTCTTAAATTTTGCCAGAGCTGTGTATATTATTATTATTATATATATATATTTTACAGTACAGACCAAAAGTTTGGACACACCTCCTTGTTATGAATGTGCTAGAGATGGTTTCTGAGCAGAGGCTCC
>JARQOD010000004.1:314698856-314871827 GCA_033576555.1 Oophaga sylvatica
AAAAAAATCTAATCTATTAGTGTGACGCGCTTCCATCCGTATACAATACATTGGTTGCAAACACTATAGAAGTAGACAAAGGGGCCTTTAACAGCTACTGAACAGTTGTGTTTCAGTGTTCACTGTAGTCTGTGAGCTTTTCATTTTTTGAGTGCAGATTACGCTCCAGTTTGTTCTTCAACCACTGCCGGTTGTAGTCTGCTGAGCGTGTGTCACTGCCTCATCCTTCACATTTTTCTCTAATTGGTGCTGCTCCATTTTAGTGGAAAAAAATCTAATCTATTAGTGTGACGCGCTTCCATCCGTATACAATACATTGGTTGCAAACACTATAGAAGTAGACAAAGGGGCCTTTAACAGCTACTGAACAGTTGTGTTTCAGTGTTCACTGTAGTCTGTGAGCTTTTCATTTTTTGAGTGCAGATTACGCTCCAGTTTGTTCTTCAACCACTGCCGGTTGTAGTCTGCTGAGCGTGTGTCACTGCCTCATCCTTCACATTTTTCTCTAATTGGTGCTGCTCCATTTTAGTGGAAAAAAATCTAATCTATTAGTGTGACGCGCTTCCATCCGTATACAATACATTGGTTGCAAACACTATAGAAGTAGACAAAGGGGCCTTTAACAGCTACTGAACAGTTGTGTTTCAGTGTTCACTGTAGTCTGTGAGCTTTTCATTTTTTGAGTGCAGATTACGCTCCAGTTTGTTCTTCAACCACTGCCGGTTGTAGTCTGCTGAGCGTGTGTCACTGCCTCATCCTTCACATTTTTCTCTAATTGGTGCTGCTCCATTTTAGTGGAAAAAAATCTAATCTATTAGTGTGACGCGCTTCCATCCGTATACAATACATTGGTTGCAAACACTATAGAAGTAGACAAAGGGGCCTTTAACAGCTACTGAACAGTTGTGTTTCAGTGTTCACTGTAGTCTGTGAGCTTTTCATTTTTTGAGTGCAGATTACGCTCCAGTTTGTTCTTCAACCACTGCCGGTTGTAGTCTGCTGAGCGTGTGTCACTGCCTCATCCTTCACATTTTTCTCTAATTGGTGCTGCTCCATTTTAGTGGAAAAAAATCTAATCTATTAGTGTGACGCGCTTCCATCCGTATACAATACATTGGTTGCAAACACTATAGAAGTAGACAAAGGGGCCTTTAACAGCTACTGAACAGTTGTGTTTCAGTGTTCACTGTAGTCTGTGAGCTTTTCATTTTGTGAGTGCAGATTACGCTCCAGTTTGTTCTTCAACCACTGCCGGTTGTAGTCTGCTGAGCGTGTGTCACTGCCTCATCCTTCACATTTTTCTCTAATTGGTGCTGCTCCATTTTAGTGGAAAAAAATCTAATCTATTAGTGTGACGCGCTTCCATCCGTATACAATACATTGGTTGCAAACACTATAGAAGTAGACAAAGGGGCCTTTAACAGCTACTGAACAGTTGTGTTTCAGTGTTCACTGTAGTCTGTGAGCTTTTCATTTTGTGAGTGCAGATTACGCTCCAGTTTGTTCTTCAACCACTGCCGGTTGTAGTCTGCTGAGCGTGTGTCACTGCCTCATCCTTCACATTTTTCTCTAATTGGTGCTGCTCCATTTTAGTGGAAAAAAATCTAATCTATTAGTGTGACGCGCTTCCATCCGTATACAATACATTGGTTGCAAACACTATAGAAGTACACAAAGGGGCCTTTCACAGATACTGAACAGTTGTCTGCAGGGTTCACTGTAGTCTGTGAGGAATAACCACACTTAGGCCTTATAACTTTTCTGACTTTCTTTATCAATCTACCAAGATGAAGAAGTCAGTGAGTAAGGCACGTGGTCGTGGTCGTGGCCGTGGATTTGCAGCAGGGAGAGGACGTGGGGATTCTGTGGCTGCTGCCGCACCCAGTGACACAGCATCCACCAGTTTTCCCCGTGAGCGTTCCTTTATGCGCACTTTTGTAGGAGCTCAGCGTACCCCCCTGCTGCGTGAAGAACAAATTGAAGCCGTTGTTGGTTGGATGGCAGCCAATGCATCGACTTCAATAGCTTCCACCTCCTCTCAGGACCACAGCACTGTTGAACAACCATCAGTCTCTTCACCGCCTGCCAAATTGCCCAGGCAGTCAGAGAGCTCTGTACAGGAGCCAGCTGAGTCTCTGCTTCTGTTCTCAGAATCTGTTGGCTTGCAAACAGGGGCCCAGCCAAGCAGCATTCTGGAATGTGAAGAAGAGGCAGTATGCAGTGATGCGCAACAGCTGTGTCTCTCTGAATCTGAAGAGGCGGGTGAGCCAGTGCCGATGGTCAGCACACCGCAGAACGCATCTGATGATGATGAGACTCAGTTGCCAGTTTCTGTTGAGCATGGTGCTGGCCAGACCACCCAACAACAGCAGGTGTTGGAAGAGGGTAGTGGTGGAGATGATGAGGTCCAAGACCCAACATGGCGTGAGGAACAGGAAGGTGGTGGGAGCAGCTCTGAGGAAGAGATTGCCCCAATGGTCCAAACAGTAGGGAGAGGTAGGCTGCAGACTCGCTTGCCTGTAGCCTCCAGTTTGGCACCCGTTCGGAGCAGTTCTCTTCCAACAGCCAAACCGGGCGCTCCCAGGACTTGCTCTGCGTGGTCCTTTTTTGATACAGTTGCAGATGATATTTGCTATGTCAAATGCAAGCTGTGTAATCAAAAAATTAAAAGAGGTAAAAGTGTCAGTAACCTTAATACAACAAATATGTGGAAACATGTGCGGTCAAAGCACTTTGTTGAGTTACAAAGACACACTGGAGATGTAGGCCAACCTACAGCAGCACCTACATCTTCAGCTCGTGTTGGAGCCTCTTCCTCCAGTTCACACACAGCTGGTTCGGCTTCCTCACAGGATCGCCATGGAAGAACCTCTGTCACTGTTGTCCAGAGACACAGTGTTATTCCACCCACAGCTGCAAGTTCCCTGTCATCCTCACACACCCAGGCCACAAAACAGCCATCGGTAGCACAGGCATGGGATAAAAGACGGCCATACTCGGCAAACCATCCACGAGCACAGGCTCTGAATGCTGTCATTGCAAAACTCCTGTCCCTTGAAATGCTGTCTTTCAGGCTGGTGGAGACTGACAGTTTCCATGAATTAATGGCATTGGCAGTCCCACAATACAATGTGCCCAGCCGATTTTATTTCAGCAGGCAAGCCGTCCCTGGTCTGCAAAAGCATGTTGAGGCAAAAATTAAACATGCGCTACTAAACGCCGTCAGTAGCAAGGTCCACCTGACCACCGATGCGTGGACCAGTACCCATGGCCAGGGACGATACCTTTCACTCACTGCCCATTGGGTGAATGTTGTGGAGCCGGGTACAGATCTTGCGAGTGGCGCTGTACGTGTTCTGCCAACTCCAAGGATTGCCGGAATCAAGTCTGTCCACATTGACTCCTCCTCCTACTCCAGTTCCTCAGAATCATCGCTGCAGGAGCCGTCACGGTCTACCTCCACATGGACCCGTGGACGCTTACCTGATGCGACCGATATGAGCACAGCCGTGGCCAAACGGCAACAGGCCGTTCTGAAATTAATTCCCATGGGGAATCTAAGCCACACAGCGCAGGAGGTCTGGAATGCCATCAAGCAGGAGAGCGACGTGTGGTTTTTGCCAGCGAATCTCCAGCCAGGCTTGGTAGTGTGTGACAATGGCCGAAATCTGGTGGCAGCTCTGGGCCTTGGCAAACTCACTCACATACCATGTCTGGCACATGTGCTCAACTTGGTCGTGCAGAGTTTTTTGAGGGACTATCCGGATCTTGATGCACTGCTGCACAAGGTCCGCCTAGAGTGCGCTCACTTGCGACGTTCCAGCATGGCCAGATCGCGCATTGCAGCTCTGCAACGCAGATTGCGCCTTCCTGAACATCGCATCATATGTGACGTATCCACCAGGTGGAATTCAACGTTACATATGTTGGAGCGGTTGTGTGAGCAGCAGCCAGCAGTAATGGAGTATCAGCTGCATCAGGCGCAATCAACACGCAATTTGCGCCGTCCACACTTCACCATTAATGAGTGGGCCACTATGAAGGACATGTGCCACGTTTTGAGTGCGTTTGATGAGTCAACGCGGATGGCGAGTGCAGATGATGCACTAGTCAGCCTGACTGTCCCCCTTATCTGCCTGCTTCAAAAAACACTGCAAGCAATAAGGGATGAGGTTTTGGAAGAGGTGGAGGATGAGGAGTCACAAATTCCATCACCTTCTGGAAAGTCAGCGCAACGTGGTTCCTCACAAAGGGCTGGGCAGGGCTCACTTTGTGAGGAGGATGAGGAGGAGGAGTCAATGGAGGAGGAAGACATCGCTCCAGAGGGAGGTACACAACGCTCTAGTCAGTATGTAGAGCGAGGGTGGGGTGATGCAGAGCAGGCAGAGATGACGCCTCTTGCAGAGGACAGCGTTTCTTTGCCAGTTGGGAGTCTGCAGCACATGGTTGATTTCATGCTGCAGTGCCTAAGAAACGACCGCCGCATCGCCCACATTCTCACGACGTCTGATTATTGGGTGTACACCCTCCTAGACCCTCGCTACCGGGACAACGTCAAAAGCCTCATCACACCGTTGAACCGGGAGCGTAAAATGCGGGAGTACCAAGACACACTGGTGCAATCCCTAATGTTCTACCTTACTGCCGAGAGCACTGCTGCTGCTACTGCTTTACAAAGCAGCTCTGTGCGTCGAGGCAGTGTAGAGAGCTCTGCAACAAGAGGGAGCACACGCAGTGCCTCTGCACAGGGAAAGACCAGTATGTTAAAAATGTGGCAAAGTTTTGTGGCAGCGCCACAAATGTCTACACCATCCGAGAGGGCTCCAGTCAGCGGGAGGCAACGTATCCGTCAGATGGTGACAGACTACTTGGCTTTGCCTCTCAGTGTACTCCCAGATGGCTCTTCCCCATTCAAGTTTTGGGTCTCTAAGCTGGATACATGGCCAGAGCTTAGCCAGTATGCATTGGAGGTGCTGGCTTGCCCTGCTGCCAGTGTATTATCGGAGCGCGTCTTTAGTGCTGCAGGTGGTGTACTAACAGACCGTCCATGCGACTATCCTCCGATAATGTAGACCGGCTTACTTTTCTGAAAATGAACAAGGCATGGATCTCGCCAGAATTTGTCTGTCCGTTTTCAGATTAAATAACTGGTTCGCAACGTTATCCATGTCTCCTGTTATGTTCATCTTTCTACCACCTGAACTCTACTCCCTGGGCTCCAACACTGCCAGTTGCTGCTCAGAAGTGTCGTGTCCACAGAACAAAACACAAGCTCTACTGTTAGTGGGGTTCAGTAAGCCAGCTGTTCCCCTGCTGTGTGAACGGCAAGAAGTCTCCTGTTCCCGACACATGGACAGAAAAACACATGACCAACATGCTCCAAATAGGGAAGAGCCGTCACCCTGCTTGTTATGCTGAAAACATGAAATTGTGAAGTTTTGCAGGCCTAGAATGATAAATTTTTATGACAAATATGGACAAATAATAATTTGTCATCACAGCGCATATCTGCACATGTCTATTAGAAATGGTAACAAAAAAATAAAACATAGTCTACTCTTCACATTTTGAAATTAATGCATAAAAGTACATTTCATACTTATGAATTAATGCTTTTTAAGGAACTTTATCTGTACCTGTAAGATAATGCAGTCAATGGATGTACGAATCATTAAATCCTCATCATCATCATCACGAGTTTTATTTATGACAGACATTATAAAATACACATACTGATGCCAACTGTAACTTCAAACACCATATATGAAATGGCCAGCATGTAAACATGGTAATAATGTCCAATAATAAATTATTACATCTAGAAAGTGCATCATGCATACTGACAATAGGTAGTTATACCTGCAAGTGCTGTTGAAACAACCACAAGAGATATAAATTAATACTGGTATATAGGTATCACAGTGCATAGTTACTCATGGACAATGTTGATGTAATACTGTATCTCAATTAAGTCAGCGTCAACCATTAGGCTTGTTAGTCTTGTACATTGTTAAAGAGGGAACGTAATTTTTTTGTTTGTCATAGGTGGAGTATTACACATTAAATTATTACTGCTGTATTTTTTTTTGCGTCCCTAGTGCGCAATAACGCAGCCTAACCTCACATTTTATAGTCAGCTAATTGCCACACGCTACCCTACCCTACGCGTGACAGTAGGAAGGTAGTGTTGACGGATAAAGCTTTGCGCAACCAGATATTCTTTTACCCTCTTCAACACTCTACAAGCAAAAAATGCATGATTTCAGCCGCAGACTTTATTGACGTACAGTATAACATCGGCATTACCCATCAGAGGCTGTCCACTGTCTGATACAGACATAGAATATACCTTTGCTATCCGTAGCCTTTGTTTCACCTACACTTGCAGGCACACACTTAAATTGTGACAAACAATGCCTAATGTTTTTTTAAATGGTTATTTTTTATCGTACATTATTGTGTCATCAATCATCACATTGATGAGTCCATGCTGGACATGTCATACATGCTATAGAAAGTTACGATTTTATGAACTTAAATAATTGAAATGTCTGTGACTGTCACATAAAATTTGCGATGATGATGATGAGTGACTATTACAAAATCCATTGTCTTCACTATGTTATGGTTTAACATAGCGTTCCTTAAGCATTATTCATAAAAAAAAAAATGGACTTTTATTCTTAAATTTACAACACTATATTTTGTTACCAATTTTTTGGGTGTTGTGTTGTTCCATTTATTTTTGGCATGTGCATATATGCGTTTATATTTGTATTTTCTTTATTTTTCCTTCTTGAAATTAGAAACATGTGTATCTTTGTACCGTGTTAGCCAGTAGATAGAAAAATATTTAGACTTCAGAGTCAGCAGTGGTTGATACCTTTTAATGGATAACTGAAAAGATGGAAACAAATTGCAAGCTTTCAAGGCTACTCACGTCTCTTCATCAGGCAAAGACTAAATAAAAAAATTAAGCATCACATATTTCTATACACAACAGGACACAGGAATAGTGCAATAGGTAAGACAAGTAAGTGACGTGTATCAGAACTGTCATTATCTCACAGGGATGAACATAAATATTGGAACAGTTCCTAGATAAGGATAGAAAGTTTGATTGCCCTCTCATTGGCGTGTTTTTTTGGGTTTTCATGACCCTGGAAGGGCATAGACGCAGATTCCTTAATTGATATAGAATGACATAAATCCATGTGATCTATTCATTCCATCACTAACAGTGTCAAAGGTCATGATGAGCTTATATTCTGAAACCTTTGTACGTTTCTCATATTTGAAGTTATATTTTAATACCAGTAATTCCATATCCATCATGCTATGACCGGGCATACAAAAGTCTTTTGCCACAGGTAAATTCATTAATTTATCTGTGATTGTGTGGCGCTGATAATTCATCCTTGTTCTCCTTTTTGTTGCCGGTCTCCCCTCACTTGTCCCTCCCTCACTTGTCTTAGCTATTCCTGTGTCCTGTTGTGTGTAGAAATATGTGATTCTTCATTTTTGGCTTTACTCTTAGCCTGATGAAGACACCTGAGTAGTCTCGAAAGCTTTGAATTTGTTACCATATTTTCAGTTAGCCATTAAACGTTATCAACCATAGAGGACTGTCAAGTATAAATATTTTTCTATTCTTGTAATTGAAATTCATCATTTTATTGTCGTAGTAAAACTTCATTATTCTTGTTTGAAGTACATACATTTGCAATGGCCACGTAACAAGGCAATAACTCAATATTTTATGCCTACACCCTCCTTGACCCTGGGCTTCAACAGCGCCAGTTGCTGCTCAGAAGTGTTAGATGCACAGATGAAAACAATCGCTGATGTGTTTCTGGGGTTCAGTAACGCCTGCTGTTCCCCTGCTGTGTGTCTGGCAAAAATTACTGCTGCTAACTACAACTTCTACTTCAAACGTCTCATACTAGGCCTCTGCCTACACCCTCCTTGACCCTGGGCTTCAACAGCGCCAGTTGTTTCTCGGAAGTGCTGTTAGCACAGTCTACACTTGCTCCTGTGTTACTGGGGTTCAGTAATGTCAGCTGTTCCCCTGCTGTGTGAACGGCAAAAAGTCCTGCTGCCTCCACCATGTTCTCTTCTCATCCCTGGGCTACAACACCGCCAGTTGTTTCTCGGAAGTGCTGTTAGCACAGTTAACACTTGCTCCCGTGTTACTGGGGTTCAGTAATGTCAGCTGTTCCCCTGCTGTGTGAACGGCAAAAAGTCCTGCTGCCTCCACCATGTTCTCTTCTCATCCCTGGGCTACAACACCGCCAGTTGTTTCTCGGAAGTGCTGTTAGCACAGTCTACACTTGCTCCTGTGTTACTGGGGTTCAGTAATGTCAGCTGTTCCCCTGCTGTGTGAACGGCAAACAGTCCTGCTGCCTCCACCCTGTTCTCTTCTCATCCCTGGGTTACAACACCGCCAGTTGTTTCTCGGAAGTGCTGTTAGCACAGTTGACACTTGCTCCCGTGTTACTGGGGTCCAGTAATGTCAGCTGTTCCCCTGCTGTGTGAACGGCAAAAAGTCCTGCTGCCTCCACCATGTTCTCTTCTCATCCCTGGGCTACAACACCGCCAGTTGTTTCTCGGAAGTGCTGTTAGCACAGTCTACACTTGCTCCTGTGTTCCTGGGGTTCAGTAATGTCAGCTGTTCCCCTGCTGTGTGAACGGCAAAAAGTCCTGCTGCCTCCACCATGTTCTCTTCTCATCCCTGGGCTACAACACCGCCAGTTGTTTATCGGAAGTGCTGTTAGCACAGTCTACACTTGCTCCTGTGTTACTGGGGTTCAGTAATGTCAGCTGTTCCCCTGCTGTGTGAACGGCAAAAAGTCCTGCTGCCTCCACCATGTTCTCTTCTCATCCCTGGGCTACAACACCGCCAGTTGTTTCTCGGAAGTGCTGTTAGCACAGTCTACACTTGCTCCTGTGTTACTGGGGTTCAGTAATGTCAGCTGTTCCCCTGCTGTGTGAACAGCAAAAAGTCCTGCTGCCTCCACCATGTTCTCTTCTCATCCCTGGGCTACAACACCGCCAGTTGTTTCTCGGAAGTGCTGTTAGCACAGTCTACACTTGCTCCTGTTTCCTGGGGTTCAGTAATGTCAGCTGTTCCCCTGCTGTGTGAACGGCAAAAAGTCCTGCTGCCTCCACCATGTTCTCTTCTCATCCCTGGGCTACAACACCGCCAGTTGTTTCTCGGAAGTGCTGTTAGCACAGTTAACACTTGCTCCCGTGTTACTGGGGTTCAGTAATGTCAGCTGTTCCCCTGCTGTGTGAACGGCAAAAAGTCCTGCTGCCTCCACCATGTTCTCTTCTCATCCCTGGGCTACAACACCGCCAGTTGTTTCTCGGAAGTGCTGTTAGCACAGTTAACACTTGCTCCTGTGTTACTGGGGTTCAGTAATGTCAGCTGTTCCCCTGCTGTGTGAACGGCAAAAAGTCCTGCTGCCTCCACCATGTTCTCTTCTCATCCCTGGGCTACAACACCGCCAGTTGTTTCTCGGAAGTGCTGTTAGCACAGTCTGCACTTGCTCCTGTGTTACTGGGGTTCAGTAATGTCAGCTGTTCCCCTGCTGTGTGAACGGCAAACAGTCCTGCTGCCTCCACCCTGTTCTCTTCTCATCCCTGGGTTACAACACCGCCAGTTGTTTCTCGGAAGTGCTGTTAGCACAGTTAACACTTGCTCCCGTGTTACTGGGGTTCAGTAATGTCAGCTGTTCCCCTGCTGTGTGAACGGCAAAAAGTCCTGCTGCCTCCACCATGTTCTCTTCTCATCCCTGGGCTACAACACCGCCAGTTGTTTCTCGGAAGTGCTGTTAGCACAGTCTACACTTGCTCCTGTGTTACTGGGGTTCAGTAATGTCAGCTGTTCCCCTGCTGTGTGAACGGCAAACAGTCCTGCTGCCTCCACCCTGTTCTCTTCTCATCCCTGGGTTACAACACCGCCAGTTGTTTCTCGGAAGTGCTGTTAGCACAGTTAACACTTGCTCCTGTGTTACTGGGGTTCAGTAATGTCAGCTGTTCCCCTGCTGTGTGAACGGCAAAAAGTCCTGCTGCCTCCACCATGTTCTCTTCTCATCCCTGGGCTACAACACCGCCAGTTGTTTCTCGGAAGTGCTGTTAGCACAGTCTACACTTGCTCCTGTGTTACTGGGGTTCAGTAATGTCAGCTGTTCCCCTGCTGTGTGAACGGCAAAAAGTCCTGCTGCCTCCACCATGTTCTCTTCTCATCCCTGGGCTACAACACCGCCAGTTGTTTCTCGAAGTGCTGTTAGCACAGTCTACACTTGCTCCTGTGTTACTGGGGTTCAGTAATGTCAGCTGTTCCCCTGCTGTGTGAACGGCAAAAGTCCTGCTGCCTCCACCTGTTCTCTTCTCATCCCTGGGTTACAACACCGCCAGTTGTTTCTCGGAAGTGCTGTTAGCACAGTTAACACTTGCTCCCGTGTTACTGGGGTTCAGTAATGTCAGCTGTTCCCCTGCTGTGTGAACGGCAAAAAGTCCTGCTGCCTCCACCATGTTCTCTTCTCATCCCTGGGCTACAACACCGCCAGTTGTTTCTCGGAAGTGCTGTTAGCACAGTCTACACTTGCTCCTGTGTTACTGGGGTTCAGTAATGTCAGCTGTTCCCCTGCTGTGTGAACGGCAAACAGTCCTGCTGCCTCCACCCTGTTCTCTTCTCATCCCTGGGCTACAACACCGCCAGTTGTTTCTCGGAAGTGCTGTTAGCACAGTCTAACACTTGCTCCTGTGTTACTGGGGTTCAGTAATGTCAGCTGTTCCCCTGCTGTGTGAACGGCAAAAAGTCCTGCTGCCTCACATTTCCATGGTAACCCGCTGTTCTCGATGCTGTTGCACATCTACACTGCCTTGTTTTGTCGATTCGAGTCGCTGTTGAGGCAAAACCTTGCTCCATGTCTTTCATCTGGGTCAAACAGCATTTCCGGAAGTGTGTAGCACAGAACATCTGCTCCGTGTCACTGGTTCTCTTTCACATTCCCTGCGTGTAGCAACACTCTGCTACCTGTTCTTTCTTCTTACACCGGTGCAAGTGCTGTTAGCACAGTCTACACTTGCTCCTGTGTTACTGGGGTTCAGTAATGTCAGCTGTTCCCCTGCTGTGTGAACGGCAAAAAGTCCTGCTGCCTCAACTTTAATTTCCATGGGTACTTTTCTGCTACCCATCCGGGTTCCAGTACCGTCAGCTGGTTCTCCGCAGTGCCTTTGGCCTAGGTGCCTCCATGTCGGTATCCGAGTTCCAGCAACGTCTGCTGGTCCTTGGTAGTGCTTTGGAGCACAGGTACCTCCTGCTTAGTAACCGTGTCCCAGTAACGTCAGCTGGTCCTCGGTTGTGCCATTGGCTCTTTTCCTTCTGCTGACCCTCCGGTTCCAGCACAGTCAGCTGGTCCTCGTTACTTTCATTGGCTCTTGTACCTTCTGCTACCCATCCGGGTTCCAGTACCGTCAGCTGGTTCTCCGCAGTGCCTTTGGCCTAGGTGCCTCCATGTCGGTATCCGAGTTCCAGCAACGTCTGCTGGTCCTTGGTAGTGCTTTGGAGCACAGGTACCTCCTGCTTAGTAACCGTGTCCCAGTAACGTCAGCTGGTCCTCGGTTGTGCCATTGGCTCTTTTCCTTCTGCTGACCCTCCGGGTTCCAGCACAGTCAGCTGGTCCTCGTTACTTTCATTGGCTCTTGTACCTTCTGCTACCCATCCGGGTTCCAGTACCGTCAGCTGGTTCTCCGCAGTGCCTTTGGCCTAGGTGCCTCCATGTCGGTATCCGAGTTCCAGCAACGTCTGCTGGTCCTTGGTAGTGCTTTGGAGCACAGGTACCTCCTGCTTAGTAACCGTGTCCCAGTAACGTCAGCTGGTCCTCGGTTGTGCCATTGGCTCTTTTCCTTCTGCTGACCCTCCGGGTTCCAGCACAGTCAGCTGGTCCTCGTTACTTCCATTGGCTTTTGTACCATCACCAACAGGACAAAGAAGGTTAAGACAAACTACAAGATACAGAACAAGAGACAGAAGAACAATAAGCAGAAGATCAAAAAGCAGAAGAACATTAAGTATAAGACCAAAATGAAGAGCAAAATATATGCTCTAAATTCTAAGCAGAAGAAGACTAAGCAGTGTATGGGGGTGAGTCCGTTCCTCCTCGTGGTGCCCCTGGAAAATGCCTGATGCTGCTTCAGGCTAAACTGAACGCGGACAAATACTGTTGTAATTAAAATCTTTCGTGACAGCAAGAACGGAAGGATGAAAATTCAGAGTTTTACAGATTACAAGTACAGGAATGTCTGTCACAAATAAGAATATGATGAAAAGGATGAATAGGAAGAAGATGAAGAAGTAGAATATGAAGAATAATAACTGTTTAATAAGAACAATATAAGTAATGTTAACAAAAAGATGAATAGCAAGAAGTTTTAGAAGATTAAGAAGGTGAAGATGAAGAATAATTTGATGAGAAAGATGATGCTGCTGAAGATTATGAAGGAGAAAGTGTGTGAAAAGTTAAAAAGGTGAAGAGCATGGAAGTTGTGAAACAGACATATTTGACAAAATAGAAAAAAGGTTAACAACATTGTCAATTTCTTCGTCAATCCAAACGTATTTCAAAAAAAGAAATATTAATGCTATTCCATTGCATTGTGTTAAACATCTATGCCTTTAATGTCTCCTCAACCTCCCCCAATAAATTCTACATTACTCTTTGTTGTTTTCCTTCATGTACAATTAACCAACAAGGCAAGAATGGGTTTTTTTTAATTCCGATATTTTGTTCCCATAGACTTACATTGTATTTCCGGTATCGGTATCGGGTATCGCCGATATTTTTTGGGTATCGGCGATACCATTCCGATTCCGATACTTTTGGATATCGGAAAGTATCGCTCAACTCTAGCCTTGATAATACATGTATAACACTTGGAGGTCTCCTAGAACCTCTTTTGAGCTCTTCAATGCAAATACAGCCTTATTAATGTCTGACTGACCTCAACTTATCTGTCAAGAGGAAAACGGATGGTAACACGCACACTTGAGATCTTGGCTCTTCAATGAGCCAAGATTTAAATCTGCGCATGTGCCGTCTCTGGCAGCCATCTTTCTGAAGCCCACAACCGGGAGAGCAATGTACATTTGGGTCTACGCTCCTGCCTTGCACCACTGACATTATCTTGAAGCCCACCGCTGGGAGAGCAATGCGCAGAGCAGAGATGGGACTATGCTCCTGCCTTGCACCACTGACATTTTCTTGAAGCCCACCACTGGGAGAGCAATGTGCAGAGCAGAGATGGGACTATGCTCCTGCCTTGCACCACTGACATTTTCTTGAAGCCCACCACTGGGAGAGCAATGTGCAGAGCAGAGATGGGACTATGCTCCTGCCTTGCACCACTGACATTTTCTTGAAGCCCACTCCCTACTCCCAGCCCAGGGTCCTCAGCATCACCCTACTCCTGCTGCCACAAGCTTCATGCTGTGGCGACCCTGCATCCTGTGACCTCGCTCCACCGCCCTCCGATAAGCTAAATTCGGACTATAAAATGTACCCCCATTTGACACAAAATTTTACTGTCCTCCTCAAAATTTGGGGTGCATTTTATGTTGCATCTTATTGTCTGCAAAATACGGTATTTCTCCTGATTACACTATAAACGCACAGTAAAGGGTGCTGTGTTTTTAATGAGGAAAGAGGTATAAAATAAAGTAAGACACTAGAGATGAGAAGATCTGACAAAGTTCAAATTTTCCCCTATTATGCTCTGGGGTCTTTTGAAACCCCAGAGCATCAGAAAAGTAAGAAGTATAAACGAAAAGAAACATACTTACCTCATTCACCTAACTGCTCACCTTTACATCCTCCGCTGCTTCTCTCTGACTGCTTTCATCTGACTGAACTCTGAGCCAGAGATGCAGTGTGACAAGAGCACAGATCACCAGATAGTGAGCAGGGAGTAGCATGGATAGCCATAATGGTGAGTGGAGAAGTGAGTATGTTGTTTTTTTCTTTTTAACCTTTTTGTGGCCCTCTACAGTTTAGCAAGATGGTAGCCACAGCTGGCAGCCACTTTGCTAAATTTGCATTCAGCTAATTTTAAAAAAAACTCAATAAATTCACCCATCTCTATAAGACACCTTTGGCAGTAGCTAATCTTCCTTGTGAATAAAGAATTGAAGATTTTGGAGTCTGAAGCCCCCGTCATACTAAACGAGATCGCTAGCGAGCTCGCTGAAGCGTCACCAATTTTGTGACGCAACAGCTACCTAGCCAGCGATCTCGCTTAGTGTGGCATGCAGCGATGACCAGCCCCCCTGCTGGGTATCGCTGATCGTCGTTGAATGGCCTGGACCATTTCTTCGGCGTTGGTCTCCTGCTGGCCAGCGCGCATCTCTGCGTGTGACAGGGTGAGACCAACGATCAGCAAGCTGAGAGCTGGTATCCAATGTACATATCGGGTAACTAAGCACTGCGCGGCACCTAGTTATCCGATATGTACCCTAGATACCGGCTCTCAGCTTCTGCTGTAGAGAGCTGAGAGCTGGTATCTAGGGTACATATCGAGTAACGAGGTGCCGCGCGGTGCTTAGTTACCTGATATGAACATTGGATACCGGCTCTCAGTGCTCTACAGCAGAAGCTGAGAGCCGGTATCCAGGGTACATATCGGGTAACTAGGTGCCGTGCGGTGCTTAGTTACCCGATGTGTACATTGGATACCAGCGTGCTCGCTGGTCCTGATCGCTGGTGAGTCTGCCTATGTGACAGCTCACCAGCGATCAGCTAACGATGTCCCAGCAATCCCATCCACGTCGTATCGTTGGTGGGATCGCTGGGACATTGAAGAGTGTGACGGGACCCTGAGTCTAGCAGAGAATCCTCCACAAAAATACAATCATTAGGTGAATCTACTTAAATCAATGATTCAGACAATGTATATGTGTATACAGTGGGCAAAATTTTGCAAGTTTTCCTACCTACAAAAAATGGAGAGGTCTGTAATTTTTATCATAGGTACACTTCCATTGTGAGAGACAGAATCTTAAAATTTTTAAAAAATCGCATTTTATGATTTTAAACAATTAAATTGCATTTTATTGCATGAAATAAGTAATTGATCACCTACCAACCAGCAAGAATTCTGGCTCTCACAGACCTGTTTGTTTTTCTTTAAGAAGCCCTGATACTCTGCACTCATTACCTGTATTAATTGCACTCATTTGAACTCATTACCTGTATAAAAGACAAACGTCCACACACTCAATCACACTCCGACCTCTCCACCATAGCCAAGACCAAAGAGCTATCTAAGGACACCAGGGACAAAATTGTAGACCTGCACAAGGCTGGAATGGGCTAATGTACAATAGGCAAGCAGCTTGGTGAAAAGGCAACAACTGTTGGCACAATTATTATGAAAATGAAAGAAACACAAAATGACTGTCTTTCATCCTTGGTCTGGGGCTCCATGGAAGATCTCGCCTTGTAGGGTAAAGATAATTCTGAAAAATGTCAGGAATCAGCCCAGAACTACACAGGAGGACCTAAAGAGAGCTGGGACCACAGTCATGGGTTATAATCCTGCAGGGCACGCAAGGTTCCCCTGCTCACTCTAGCTCATCTCCAGGCCTGTTTAAAGTTCACCAATGACCATCTGGATGATCCAGGGGAAGCATGAGAGAAGGTCATGGCGACAAGATGACTGCATTGTATTCAAGAGAGAATTGGTAGGTTCATGTATCACAAGGTTTTGGCCAACAACCTCCTTCCCTCAGTAACAGCATTAAAGATGGGTCATGGCTAGGTCTTCAGACATGACAATGGCCCAAAACTCACAGTCGGCACAACTAAGGAGGGTCTTCATAAGAAGCATTTCAACGTCTTGAAGTTGCCTAGTCAGTCTCCTAGCCTCAACCCAATAGAAAATCTTTGGAGGGAGCTGAAACTCAATGTTTCCGAGTGACAGCCCTGAAATCTGAAAGATCTGGAGAAGATCTGTATGGAGGAGTGGGCCAAAATCCCTGCTGCAGTGTGTGCAAACTTGGTCAAGAACTACAGGGAACGTCTGACCTCTGTAATTGCAAACAAAGCTTTCTGTATCAAATATTAAGTTCTGCTGTTCTATTGTGTTAAATGTGCCAAATACTTATTTCATGCAATAAAATGCAAATGAATTATGTAAAAATCATACAATGTGATTTTCTGGCTATTTTTAGATTCTGTCTCTCACAGTTGAAGTGTACCTACAATAAAAATGACTGATCTCTCCATTCTTTGTAGATGGAAAAACTTGCAAAATTGGCAGTGTATCAAATACTTATTTTCCCCACTAGAACAAAAACATACTGCATGAGCAGCAAAAATGTGTACAAGTCCAGAGAATATAGAAAAATATGAAACTTTATTTGTAACAATTTTTTTAAAAAATTAATCACACAAAAATACAGATGAACAGATATCAATCAAGACATAAATCATGTGAGAAAAATGATGGGAAATTTGTAAAGATAATGCAGGTGTCATGCTCCCCTGGAACACCTCCCCATGTCCTGAGAATTATAGAGCCAAAAAATGTGTGTGTGTATCAATGTTGTTAATCCATGTGTAGCTGTCAAAACACATTTAAAACACAATTTGCCACCGCAGTAGAAGTCATTAATCAAATGCTTATATTAAGCTTTTTTTTCAGACAAAAAGCGCTTGAATTGTGTCACAATATTTACCAAATGGCAGCAGCGGCTCACAGGAATGAAAAGGGGAAACGGTGACCAGGAGGGCAGACTCACCCTCCCCAACGCGCGTTTCGGCCTCAGCCTTCGTCATGTGCCCCCTGACGAAGGCTGAGGCCGAAACGCGCGTTGGGGAGGGTGAGTCTGCCCTCCTGGTCACCGTTTCCCCTTTTCATTCCTGTGAGCCGCTGCTGCCATTTGGTAAATATTGTGACACAATTGAAGCGCTTTTTGTTATGATGTGTAGTAGATTAGTGGGAAACTTTTTCCTCTGAAAAAAAAGCTTAACAATATATATATATATATATATATATAGTGACATATATATATGTCACTATATATATATATATATATATATATATCTTTATATATGTCTTTACATTTCATACAGAGATAGATAGAAGAGTAGCCGGTAATTCATTTGTCGGCTTCTGTAAAATCACTGCAGGAGCCGACAGGATAGGAGACATGGTTTATATGCAATAAATCCATACAGAATAGTAAGATATATAGATGTCAGAGACCAATACCATTAGTATAGTGTGTGTGTAAATTAGGGAACATGTATGTATTTAATAAAAGATTATTTTCAGGGGAAAAAAATGGTGTGGGCTCCTGCACAATTTTCCAAGCCAGAGAGGGAAAGCCAGAGACTGGGGGAAGATATTAATAACCTAGGAAGGGACCATCCATAGTTATTGGCCCACCTGGCTAAAAACATCTGCCTCCAGCCACCCCAGAAAAGGCGCATCTCTAAGATGCGCCAATTCCAGCACTTAGCCTCTCTCTTCCCATCTGAAACAACGGATACTGGAAGCCTCTACTAGCATTTCTTCTGCGGTGTTGCTATCAGTGTGTCAAGAGTGGGAGAAGAGGGTTGCATTGACAATCCGATACAATGGGTAGCACATTGAACACATTTTATAAGTGATCATAAACTTGTAAATGACTCATGAAAGAATATAATTATGTTAAAACCAAGCACACCATTGTTTTTCTTGTGAAATTCTCAATAAGTTTGATGTGTCACATGACCCTCTTCCCATTGGAAAAAATAAAGTTGGATCCATAATGGCCGACTTCAAAATGGCCACCATGGTCACCACCCATCTTGAAAACTTTTCCCCCTCCCATATACTAATGTGCCACAAACAGGACGCTGATATCACCAACTATTCCCATTTTATTTAGATGTATCCATATAAATGGCCCACCTTGTATTCTATGTGTATGTGTCTATTCTATCTTTTCTATTCTAACCTGTCAGTGTGATTTTACTATAGCCGCATATGAATTGCCGGATTTTCATAGGACACTGGTGCGTATTTCTCGCAAGTCACACGGATGGTCCGTGTGGTGTGCGATTTCTTTCTCACACCCATAGACTTGCATTGGTGAGTCTCGGCTGATATACGCTGCAAATTGCAGCATGCTGTGATTTCAATTGCGCATATAATACAGCCGTGAAAAATAAACGGTAATGGGAGTTGCCCCATAAATTAACAGCGGCCCGAGTGCTACGCGATGTTTTACCGCATAGCACTCATCTGTATTCCTCTCTAGTGTGACTCCGGCCTTAGATAGATAGACAGATAGATAGTATGTCTAATGTCATTGGAAATACCCAGGATAAAACATGATCTAGCAGTCAATAGTTCAGACTCTCCATTTTGACATACATTGCAGAAGACAAGTTTTGTTTGTGATGATTTTTGATGTGCTCAGTTTGTCTCATGGAAATATGTTGTGTAACACACTGAAATATTATTTGTGCTTTTCCTTTGACCTTGAATTATAATTACTGGTATGTACGATATCGCTGTAAAACTGCTATAACCAGCTACCTGTTAAAACCGAGACAATACTGGAAACATTGAATAAATTAATTCTAGCATCCTAAATAAAATCTGGCATAACAATACTGTCAACAATACAGAACTCAGTGCCCCTTGCCTGAGATTTACAATGTGCATGCCGGCTGAGCCAAGGTGCATATTAATTTATTGTGATTTTTATAGTAAACGTTATGTCTTCAAAAATTTCTAGAAATTAACCATGTTTATTAACAACATTACGGTGCATGAACTTGATAGCCTACTAAGTCTTGTGCATCTTGTGAAATCTTTCCAAGGGAACATTCAGTTTATTGTTAGCTGTTACCTAAACCCACTTAGTACCCTCCTATCCCATCTGGACATTATTGTACACTCATAGTGAAAATGTGTGTTGTACATCATTTGATCTGATCACAACATATGGTGAGTCAGCATTAAAGAGCCCCTTCTCATCTGTAGCATATGGGATGTGATCATGTCTGTAGAACAGTGTTAGTAATATGACTTCATAGGAAGTATCGCTTTACTGTGACTGACACTCATCAACTGATTTCTATCTCTATTTTTTAACATTTTTAAGCACTTTGAGGAACAGTTTGCTCAACTTTTGTTAAGGAAACTTCACAGCGCTGTGTGCATGAGTTACAGAAGCAGTTTTTCCCCTTAAAGTCTCTACACAAAGTATTATTTGGTCATTAGTGGAGGTTTATGGAGGAAAAAAAAGAAAATCAACAGTATATTAGTGTGACACATGTCCAATAAGTCCTCTACCATGAAGAATGAATTAGAATATCTGGCCATTGTAGAAAAGCTCTTACATCTTATTCACATATTCCTATAGGTGCAACAGGTTCGTAGTAATTGTATCTATAAAATTATGACCATCCTGTGCTTCTGAGTTCCTCCATACAGTGGATTGTAGCTTTTAGGGGATCATTGGTGAAAATTAGGTTAGACGGAGTAAGTGGCCTTCTAGGGAACTCCTGAGAATGTGGATGAAATCTGTAGTCAAAATAGCAATGCTTGTATAAATAAGAACATGAGGAATTGGTTGGGAAAAAAATGGTGGGCACATTCTCAAATCGTTGGACACCGTCAGAGCTTGTCTCTCCCTTGTAAAGGAAACATGGTGTTGCTCTGTCAGTACTACAGACCCATAGTCACTTACTTTCTACATTGCTGTTTGGGGTCTGGAAATCTTGTTTAAACAGGACTCTGAATTTGGTTGTACACTTCACCCCATTAATGAATTGGTACAATCTCGCGCCATTACTTACTTTTCTCACATAAAATATTGCTCTCGGGAGAATAATTTGATTAAATGAATATTTGTTGTGTATACAGACAACATAAGATGCGACATAATGACTGTTATACAAAGAAATCACAATACAAATACATTAGAACAGATCAGCACAAAGTAAGCAATAGACAGTAAGGTCAGTACTAGCTAGTCATAAATAAAAGACAACTTTAGTTTATTACCAGGAAAATGAACTGAGGTCTGGCTTTTTTGTATACATGTTAAACATGTAATAACATTTAAGTTAAGTAAAAGGTTTCTGAAAAAATAGTATAGAGCCGTCTTGATCATATAACAATTAAGAATCAAGCTAACAAATATATGAAGGGGTTTCAATAATTGTAAATAACATTAGTTGTCTTATGTATTTATTGTTGCTCTGCATGTAGAAGATCTTTAACACTAGGACTACTGGACTCGTGACCCCGCCTAGAACTACTGAAAGGAGTCATTTTGACTCCTTGCTTGTTTTCGTTTATTTTTAGAGTTTCATTTGTGGTTATTTATTAATAATTATATTTTTTGTAATGTATTATTATTGTGAGATCCAACAGTAATGCTTTTGATTGTTTTTTTTCTGCTTTTCTTATTTTTCTACAGAAAATAACAATAATTATAATAGACGTTTTTCAAACATTTTTTTTTATTCAAGTGCACACATATAAACAACAACTGAAGAACAAAAAGCAGAGAAAATGTAGGTGGAGGAGCATAAAAATGAAAATATGGCGCAGAATTCACCTTCTAAACATTTGGTGTTTCGCATTTTAGGCATTGCCTTTGATTTATGGCAGTACATTGCCCACACAAAGACTTACCACAAGTCTTACAATTGCCGACAGATCTATTTTTCTTGCACTTTTCTTTGATCTGGCAAAATTTTGTTTGAACCATCACTTCTGAGCATGTAGAAACTTGGGACGTGGAACCCTTTTCCCTATCTGTGACATAAGGACCACTCAACTCTCTCACAAGCGTTTGCAAAAATGCCTTGCGTGACATTTTTTGGTGGGTTATCTCATTGAATATTATCCATGCATTTATACCCGCAAAGTCTAAGGCATTTTCAAATGCATGAACAGGCCATCTCCTTGTGCATGTTCGTGTGGTATATTTTCGTGCCATCTGATCCACTACATCTACTCCATATTTTGTTTCATTGTAAAACTTTACAGTTTCTGGAGTTTTTTTAGCGGAATCAGACGCAACAACAACATCTGGATGGACGGAACTCAAAATGACAACATTTTTGTTGGGCTTTCCTTGATATACTGTAAGTGTAAAATTGTCTTCATTTCTAAACACTTTAGTGTTGTACAATTCCTCTTTCATGGATTTTATTTCTTTAGGCACTTCTCGCCTTATCTTGTTCAGTGTTCCCACGATGGTTGTTCCTTTGCTTTTTAGCTGTTTAGCTAATTTTACTGAAGTAAAATAATTATTGGTTGTAACATTGCAACCTTTTTTCAAAAACGGGTCCAATAACTTCATTACCACATGGTCAGCTAAACGGTCCTCAGCACGGCGTGTGTCATCTTTGCCTAGATAAGGGAAGCCATTTGCCAGATATTTGCTCTCCTTATCAACAGCTAGCCAATATTTGTGGCCATATTTATCTGGTTTGGAAGGCATGTACTGCGTGAATGGACACCTAGTTTTGCTTGGGAAAAGTTGCTCATCCACCGTTATGTATGGGCCAGGTTTGTAACACGCAATACAATTTTCAATAAACCTGTCCCACACAGTAGAAAATAGAGCAAACTTGTCCGTTTGCAGTCTCTCCGATCGAGTAGATTTCTCATCAAATCTGAGAAACCTCATAATTTCAACAAAGCGGTCCCTAGACATTGTCGCTTTGCAAAACGGTATTCCCCAGTCATTACACCAAATACTGCTAATCGAGTGACGGTTCGTGCCAGATATTCCACGAGCATAGAATATTGCAATGAATGCATCTAGCTCCTCATCAGATAGAGTAAACTGTAAATTATTGTTCCTGCATGCTTCTGCAAGCGTACAGTTCTTTATATGTGTCAATATATATGAATCAAAAATTAGCATAAGATAAGAGCCTAGAGTAAACAAGCTATTTTGTTCAGCATTACACAGTAATACAAGCAGGTAAAACACAAGGAAAATGTGAAAAGTTGACATGTAAATTGAACTACATCTATATGAACATCAGGGTAAATAAGACAGAGTGAAAAAATTATGCACAAAACTTTATAGCAACATTTAGTGACAAAAGGACCTCAAAATATAGTAGGGAGTCAAAATGACTCCCTTCAGTAGTTCTTGGTAAATTTTGAAAAAAAGGCGCAAATTTTTCACCAAAATTATTTATTCTCACAAAATCTTTTTTCACATCATATTTGAGGAAAAGTCACCGAGTTTCAAGCCGGAATTCTGAAAAATGTAGTCACAGAAGAGAAATAAAAAACGAAAGGAGTCAAAATGACTCCATCAGTAGTTCTAGTGTTAAGCATGAGTTGAAGAAACCATTGCAAGGCAGTAGTTTAAAGAAATGTCAAATGTGCCAAATTTTATTGCTACTTTAAGTCACTATACTTCAAAGGAAAGGTCAGACCAAGCAGCATGAGTCCAAAGGAACAACTCCAAGGTTCAGGGTCACAGACTAACAAAGACACATCAGGCAGGTAGAGTTGGTTTAGTCTGGACAGAAACTATTCAAAAGGTAAAGTGGATAACAATGAGAAAAAAAGGCTTCTTGGGATTGTGTACAAGGGCAATCAAGTACACGACATTGAATAACACTAGGCATCTGTCATGATGTTACAGTTTATGGTCTCTATATACATTAGAAGAATGTCAGCCAAACTCACCGATTTCAGAGGGACTGGCTGACCATCTCATGTATATTGGAGCCTTCCTATTCTCCCCAAGAGATGATGTTGGGGCAAAGAAGGATTGGCATTAACATTCATAGAAGCTATGCTGCTGTTAGAGGTGTCCGGTATAATCTCTCTCCTTTAACTCCATTAAAAATGCATAAACTCTTGACTGAGCCAAGAACTTATGTGTAAGGGGAAATAAGGAGAGTCAGGTGTTCGGCTGACTGTTATTTCATGTGTGCGGCCAACTTTAGACTGCCTATTACTACTAAGTAGGGTTTCTGGTTAGATCCCTACTAGAGGAAATAAAACTAGGACTGGGAGGTGGCAACTATGTAAACAGGCCTGTTACCATGTATGATAGCTAGGAAAGTTACCGTATATTTTGAGGATAATAAATGTGACATATTCAGAAATGGTTACAACATAAGTATTGTGCTGCTTGTAGATTCTGGAAAATCCAGTTTAGCACCAATATTTTGTAACCAGAGAGGTTATAGGAAGTTGCATAGCTATAAGGGCTGTCAGCTCATTTTGAAGGCTGGATTCTAGAGAATGCAGTGCTATAATATCTGTCAATGCTTCCATTGTGTTGGTGCTTTAATAGGTGATTCTACTTTGAACAAATCATAACTTAGAAAAGTTATTTTAGAAACTGTTTAACTTTTTTAGAACATGGGTCACTATAATTACCCATATTATATTGAGCTGTAATTCCTGCTTCCAATATAAGGGTGGTCTAAATAAGCTATTTTTTAATTTCTGTTTCCATTATGAAAACGGCAGACGGCACTAGGTGCCAGGAGCAGTCACAGACTGCTCCCGGCACTTTAAGCCACGAATTACTGCAATCTACCAAGATCGCAGCATTCCGGGAGCCAGCAGAGGGCTGACAGTCCCTCTACCTTTGTATCGGAGACCCCACAGCGTGACGTGGGGTCCCGTTTGTTGCCATGGTGAGCAGATGTCGTCATGACGACATCTGGGTCACCAGAGCTAGGAAACTTGCTGATCATGCGCAGTGCATGATCAGCAAGTCTCCCTGTCAGTGCAGCGTTGACAGCTTCTATGGCATGCAGATGCTGCTTTATCTGCATGCTATAGAAGCGATCAGCCTGCAGAAAATGATTGTCCCATAGTGGGACAAAGTAAAAAACTTAGGAAAAAGGAAAAAAAAATTTTAAATAATTGTAAAAATATTTTTTTAAAAAAATAGTAGTAAAAAAACAAATTTATATTCTATCATAAATAGCATAAATATTTGAATGAAAAGAAAATATAAACAATAAAAGTACACATATTTGGTATTGCCATGTCCGCATCGACCCGACCTATAAAACTGTCCCACTAGTTAACCCCATATAAAAAATGCTTTATTATCATACTGCCAAACAAAAAGTGGAATAAAACGCAATCAAAAAGATGCATATAAATAAACATGTTACAGCAGAAAGCATCATCATATCCCGCAAAAAACAAGCCACCATACAGCTCAATCAGTGGAAAAATAAAAGTTATAGCTCTCAGAATAAAGTGATGGAAAAACAATTATTCTTTCTATAAAATAGTTTTTATTATATAAAAAGCCAAAACATAGAAAAAATATAAATGAGGTATCGCTGTAATCATACTGACCCGAAGAATAAAACTGCCTTATTAATTTTACTACACACGGAACTGTATAAACCCCCCAAAAAAAGAAATTCATGAATTGCAGGGTTTTACTCATTCTGTCTCCCAAAAATTGGAATAGAAAGAGATCAAAAAATGTCATGTGCTCGAATATGGTATCAATAAAAACGTTAACTCGTCCCGCAAAAAACAAGATCTCACATGACTCTGTGGGCCAAAATATGGAAAAATTATAGCTCTCAAAATGTCGGTGATGCAAAAACTATTTTTTGCAATAAAAATCGTCTTTTAACGTGTGACAGCTGCCAAACATAAAAACATTAGTTTGCAACCTGGACTGTGCCAAGATGTGACCGTCCATGCTGAGAACCACTGGTGAATGAGCTGCTGGGAATGCAGTGTCAGTAACCAGGGGTGACGTCATAGAGGTTACCTCCGGTCACTGGGCTCCGTTCCCAGCTAGGCGGAGCTGCAGTGAGATCTGATGAGATCCCCACATGCATAGTGAGCACTCACGGTGCTAGCAAGGATCTCACCGAAGTCAAAGCAGTTACATCTGGTCGTTGGGCTCTGTTCCCAGCCGTGCTAAGCTGCGGTGAGATCTGGGGTCACTTATAAAACAACAAAAAAAAACCTAGTTTTAATTATGTTTTAATTTCACATTATGTTTTTGTGTGCCAATAAAGCTTTTGCATTTTTGATACAAATATTTTTTGTGGTGTAGTGTGCATTTTATACGGTAGTACTTTCTTTTCTTTTCATGTTCGCATTTTTCTACAGATACGCACCTCCCCTCATTATATAAATATTTGGTGCACCCAGTTTTTCTATATATGCTTCGTCCATAGTTTCCAAATGGGGTCACTTGTGGGGGGTTTCCTCTGTTTAGGCACATCAGGCGCTCTACAAACGCGACATGGCGTCCGATCTCAATTCCAGCCAATTTTGCGTTGAAAAAGTCAAACGGCGCTCCTTCCCTTCCCAGCTCTGCCATGCGACCAAACAGTGGTTTACCCCCACATATGGGGTATCAGCGTACTCAGGACAAATTGCACAATATCTTTTGGGGTCCTATTTCTCCTGTTACTCTTAGGAAAGTAAAAAATTTGGGGTAAAAATATCATTTTTTGTGGAAAAAATATGATTTTTTTATTTTACGGCTCTACATTACAAACTTCTGTGAAGCCCTTGGGGGTTCATAGTGCTCACCACACATCTAGATAATTTCCTTGGGGGATCTATTTTCCAAAATGGTGTAATTTGTGGGGGGTTTCCACTGTTTAGGCACATCAGGGGCTCTCCAAACGCGACATGGCGTGTGATCTCAATTCCAGCCAATTTTGCATTGAAGAAGTCAAACAGCGCTCCTTCCCTTCCGAGCTCTGCCATGTGCCCAAACAGTGGTTTACCTGCACATATTGGGCATCAGCTTACTCAGGAAAAATTGCACAATAACTTTTGGGGTACAATTTCTCCTGTTACCCTAGGTAAAATAAAAAAATTTGGATCTGAAGTAAATTTTTTGTGAAAAAAAGTTAAATGTTCATTTTTTTAAACATTCCAAAAATTCCTGTGAAGCACCAGAAGGGTTAATAAACTTCTTGAATGTGGTTTTGAGCACATGAAGGGGTGCAGTTTTTAGACTGGTGTCACTTTTGGGTATTTTCTATCATATAGACCCCTCAAAGTGACTTCAAATGTTATGTGGTCCCTAAAAAAATGGTGCTGTAAAAATGAGAAATCGCTGTTTAAATTTTAACCCTTATAACTTTCTAACAAAAAAAATTTTGACAAATTGTGCTGATGTAAAGTAGACATGTGGGAAATGTTACTTATTAAGTAACTTATTAAGTATTAAGTGTTACTTATTATGTATTTTGTGTGACATATCTCAATTTTCAAAATTTTCACCAAATTTCCATTTTTTTAACAATCAAAGGCAAGTCATAGCAAAGAAATTTTACACTATCGGAAGTACAATATGTCACGAGAAAACAATGACAGAATCTCCGGGATCCATGGAAGCATTCCAGAGTTATTACCTCATAAAGGGACAGTGGTCAGAATTGTAAAAATTGGCCCGGTCACTAACATGCAAACCACCAATAACACCCACTTGGACTTAACTAAATATAATACATTAATTGTCTAAATATAACTCATTAGGCGCCAAATATTTGATTTAGGGCTGGCTCCAGGTTTTTATGGGCCTCGGGCGAAAGAGCCTCAGTGGGCCCCATTAACACAGACCACGATTTATGATGCACAGATACAGCAGAGAAATATGGGTAAAGTACAATGCCAAACACTTCACTTCTTCCATTACATGAGTGATATCTATTGTAAATTTTACAATAGCTCAAAAATCGCCAAATCCTCACAGCGCACAGAACAGACTGGACAGTACAGTCCTCCATACAATATTATGGGCACCACAGTCTCCCCCTCATCACCCATATAATACCCCATGCAGGATGTCACCCCCCATATAATGCTCCATACAGAATACTGGACCCAAAATAATGCTCCATACAGAATACTGGACCCAATATAATGCTCCATACAGGATACTGGTCCCCATATAATGCTCCATACAGGATACTTGTCCCCATATAATGCTCCATACAAAATATGGAGCTCTCCTCTGCGCTGTACTGCGTTCTGCACTGTTACGGCTCAGGAAAGGGCGCTGTGGAAAGACTCCCCATTATCATCATCATTGTCTCCCCATCATCATCATTGCCTCCCCATCATCATCAATGCCTCCCCATTATCATCAATGCCTGCCCATCATCATCATCGTCTCCCCATCATCATCAATGCCTCCCCATTATCATCAATGCCTGCCCATCATCATCATCGCCTCCCCATCATCATTATCGCCTCCCCATCATCATCAATGCCTGCCCATCAACATCTTCTCCCCATCATCAATGCCTGCCCATTATCATCAATGCCCGCCCATTATCATCATCTTCTCCCCATCATCATCAATGCCTCCCCATTATCAGCAATGCCTGCCCATCATCACACACAGACAGCACCACAGCACACAAGCACTCTCTCACATACATACACACACATACACACACACACACAAAGCACCGCACTACATACACACAGACACACACAGAGACACACACACACGTCTCACCTGTCCAGCGTCCGCGCTCTCTGCCACAGCCGGCCGCTGAATGATGACGTCATTCAGCGGCGCTGCTGTGAGAGGAAGCGCCGGCGCCCCCTGGAGCCCGGAGCTGCGGCAGCGGAGGCACGGGAGAGGTAAGTATTGTGCCAGCTGATGCCGGGGCTCTGAGCAAGCGGGGGTGCCAGACGGCGAGTGGGCCCCCCCGCCTGCTCAGGGCCCTGGCACTTGACCGGGTGTGCCGGGTGCTGATGCCGGCCTTGATTTGATTGCTAATATCTCCATTACAAAGAGGTGAGATAAAAAAAGCCATTTTATTTCGCTCTGCAGTCACTATTACATGGTGTGTCCAGTTCAACACAAAAAAATTTGTGAAAAGCACTTTTCTTTAAAGGGGCTGTCCACTACTCAGACATCCCATTCTCATTCCATATGTTTAACACTTAAAAAATAAATAACACTTATACCTACCTCTGGTGGCAGCCCTGTTCCAGGGGTGCTGGCAGTGGCTTTCCCAGAAATTGCATGACATGGTTATGTCTAGGGCTAACAAAAGGGCATTGATGCCCATACTGCTGTATGGTGACCAGTGAGCAGAAGTACAGAAGAGGCCCGAAGTTGAGGAAAAGGGGACTGCAAATGATAAAGTGAGGGGGAGGGGAACTGAAAATGATGAAGTGAGTGGCCAGGGGACTACAAATGATGAAATGAGGGGAATGGGACTGCAAATAATGGAGTGGGGGAGGGAGACTGCAAATGATGACGTGGGGGAGAGGACTGCAAATGATGAAGTGAGGTGGGGGACTGAAAATTATGAAGTGAGTGGGTGAGGGGGACTGCAAATGAAGAAGTGAAGGGGACTGCAAATGATGAAGTGAGTTGGAAGAGGGGGACTGCAAATGATGGTAAGGAGGGACTGCAAATGATGAAATGACTGTAGGTTTGGGACTGCAAATGATGACAAGGAGAAGCAGAACTGAAAATGATGAAGTGTTGGGAGGGGGACTGAAAATGATGACGTGGGGGTAGGGGGGCTGCAAAAGAGGAAGTAGGGGAGGGGGATTTCAAATGGTAAAATGAGGGGGGGTGACTGCAAATGATGAAGTGAGGGTAGGGGAGAGCAATTGAATTGAAGGTGCGGTGGGGAGAGCAAATGATGAATTTATGATGGGCGTGGGGAGGAGAGCAAATGATGAATTGAAGATGGGGAGAGCAAATGAGGACTTGGGTGTCAGGGGAGAGCAAATAATTATGAATTTTGAGGGTGGGGGAGTAAATGATGACATATTGAGACTGGGGATGGGGACAGTAAATGATGAATTGAGGGTGGGAGACAACAAATGATGATACATTAGGGGTGGGGCAGAAAATAATGATACATTGAGGGTGGAAGAGAGTAAATGATATATTGAGCGTGAGGGAGAGCAGTTGATAATGAACTGAGGGTGGTGGTAGGAGAGAGAGAATACATGACATAATGAATTGTGGATAAAGGGGCATGTAAATATAATGAATCAAGGGAGTGGGAGGTACATAGCGGGGGGCGCTGAGGATGTAGAAGTGTAACTGGGATTGAATTGGGGTAAAGAGGTGCTAATTAATTTAGATATTTATTAGATGGGGAAAGTGGCTATTTGTAGTTGGGGGCATAGTGGTGGATTATAATTTATATTTGGAATCGTGGGTTGCATAATAACTAATTATATATTAATGGTGGGTGCATGTCTGTATTCAGCTGTGTAGTGTAGAAGTAATGGAAAAAGTGGGGAAGTGGTGCTCTAGATAAGTATGTGTTATTTTATGCAGAGATGCTGTCTGCGCTGGATGAAAAAGTAAAGCAAAGATGAAGGACTTAAACTAGAGACATCACTGGTGGGTCAGTGTGTTACCTGTACACTGACTAGAGTTGAGCGATACTTTCCGATATCCTAAAGTATCGGAATCGGAATGGTATCGCCGATATCACTAAAATATCGGCGATACCCGATACCGATACCGGAAGTCCCATGTAAGTCTATGGGAACAAAATATCGCAACTAAAAAAACCCCATTCTTTCCTTGTAAACACTAAATATACACACATAGAATACATATATATATATATATATACATGTCATTGTGACATATATATATATACATATATGTATAGTTTATACACTTCTACATAGTAAAATATCCTCTGATTCAATTGCCCGGTAAAGCCGGCTTCAGTGAAAAGACAGAAGCACCCGACATGAAATGACACTTGGTGTACATAGGGTTAACCATGTCTTTTCATGTCCTTTGCTATCTAATTTGCACAAACAATTAAATCAGTCTATGTGTGCAAAATTTCACACCTGTAGGGGTTAATTAAAGGTGTAAATTCGTTGTAAAAAAAACGGACTTTTTTGCTACGAATTTACACCTTTAATTAACCCCTACAGGTGTGAAATTTTGCACACATAGACTGATTTAATTGTTTGTGCAAATTAGATAGCAAAGGACATGAAAAGACATGGTTAACCCTATGTACACCAAGTGTCATTTCATGTCGGGTTCTGCATTTTCACAAAAGCCGGCAATTGAATTAGCGGCTATTATACTATGTAGAAGTGTATGAACTACAAATATAAATATATATATATATATATATATATATGTGTCACAAATTCAATGACATGTATATATATATATATGAGGTGTAAAATTGCTGAAAAAAAATGCGTGGGCTCCCGCCCTATTTTCGCAACCAGACAGACAAAGCCAGTGAGTGGGGGCAGATAATAATAGCCCAGAGAGGGACCATTATTTTTGCCCCCCCCGGCTACTAACATCTGCCCCCAGACACCCCAGGAAAGACAAATCTATAATTAGATTCGCCCTTTCTGGCACTTTGCCCGTCTATTCCCATTGCCCTGTAGCGGTGGCGAATGGGTTAATATGGGGTTATAGCCACCTTGCTATTGAAAGGTGACCTTAAGCCAGGTTAATAATTGAGAGCTGTCAATTAGACAACTATCAATTATTAATCCTATTGCATGAAATAAAAATAAAACACACACACTTTAATTAAAAATCATTTTAATGAAATAAAGACACATGTTTTTGACCATCTTTTATTTTACTGCAAAAACCATTTCCTGTAATAAAAATAAAATAAAAAAGCAAAATTATTCTTACCTATCCCATGCACAGTCAGGTCCCACGGTGTAATCCTTCAGAAAGGGTTAATGTTTACTGCAGGGACCGCAGCTAATGCTGCAGCCTCACAGTAAACCCCAAATGAATGAGTTCCTCTCCTGCCTGACAGGAGAGTAAAGGCTGGGTGTCACATAACGATACACCAGCGATCCCGACAACGATATGCACTTGTCAGGATCGCTGGTGTATCGCTACATGATCGCTGCTGAGCTGCCAAACAGGCAGCTCAGGCAGCGATCTGGGACAGCGACACTGCGGGTAACATCGCTTAAGGGCCCGTCTCACATAGCGATATCGCTACCGAGATCGCTGCTGAGTCACTAGTTTTGTGACGCAGCAGCGAGCTCACCAGCGATATCGCTGTGTGTGACATTCAGCGACGATCAGCCCCCCTGCCGGGTATCGCTGATCGTCGCAGAAATGTCAGGACCTTTTTTTGATCGTTGGTCTCCCGCTGACAGGCACGCATCGCTGCGTGTGACAGGCGGGAGACCAGCGATCCGCTGGTAACCAAGGTACACAGCGGGTTTCCAGGCACCGCGCAGCGCTTGGAAACCCGCTGTGTACCTTGGATACCAGCTCCCTGCATCAGGGCGCTGGTATCCAAGGTACACAGCGGGTTTCTAGGCACAGCCCCGCGCCTGGAAACCCGCTGTGTACCTTGGTTACCAGCGGATCGCTGGTCTCCCGCCTGTCACACGCAGCGATGTGTGCCTGTCAGCGGGAAACCAGCGATCAAAAAAAGGTCCTGACATTTCAGCGACGATCAGCGATACCCGGCAGGGGGGCTGATCGTCGCTGAATGTCACACACAGCGATATCGCTGGTGAGCTCGCTGCTGCGTCACAAAACTAGTGACTCAGCAGCGATCTCGGTAGCGATATCGCTATGTGAGACGGGCCCTTAAGTGGAAAGCTTAATTGATTGCTTTCCACTTTCACTTCAGGTCAGCCAGGGACACAATCAGTGACGTCAGAGGGAACTGATTAACAAAAATAGGGGTTCCCTTCGAAAAAAAAATGGCGTGGGGTCCCCCTATTTTGTTAACCAGCCAGATGAAGCAGACCGCTGAGGCCTGGATTTTCAGGCTGTTAAGGAGCCAAGATCCATGGACCTTGCCAGCCTGATAATACTAGGCCACAGCAGTCTGCATATCTTGGCTGATTAACAAAAATAGGGGATCCCCTCGAAAAAAATTGGCGTGGGGTCCCCCTATTTTTGTTAACCAGCCAGATGAAGCAGACCGCTGAGGCCTGGATTTTCAGGCTGTTAAGGAGCCAAGATCCATGGACCTTGCCAGCCTGATAATACCAGGCCACAGCAGTCTGCATATCTTGGCTGATTAACAAAAATAGGGGATCCCCTCGAAAAAAATTGGCGTGGGGTCCCCCCTATTTTTGTTAACCAGCCAGATGAAGCAGACCGCTGAGGCCTGGTTTTTCAGGCTGGTAAGGATCCAATATCCATGGACCTTGCCAGCCTGATAATACCAGGCCACAGCAGTCTGCTAGCTTGGCTGGTTAACAAAAATAGGGGATCGCCTCGAAAAAAAAACGGCGTAGGGGTCCCCCTATTTTTGTTAACCAGCCAAGTAAAATGCAGACTGCTGCGGCCTGGTATTAAAAGACTGTCAAGGCCCATGGATTTGGCCCTCAACAGCTGATAATACCAGGCTACAGCAGCCCCACATTGGCGCATCAAAAGATGTGCCAATTGTGGCACTTTACCCGGCTCTTCCCACTGCCCTGTAGCGGTGGCAAGCGGGTAATAAGGGGTTAATGTCACCGTTGATTGCACGGTGACAATAAGCCGGTTAATAATGGAGAGGTGTCAATAAGACACCGATCCATTATTAATCCCAAAGTTATTAAATGTGTAAAAAAAAAACACAGCAAGAAAAAAGTCTTTTAATGAAATAAAAGAGACAACACAGTTTTCATTAATTTTATGTACTCTCATTCCTGCGACGCCATCGATCTCCTGTAAAAAAAGAAAAAAAAACAAACCAACAGTATACCACCTGTCCGACGCAGTCCATAACGACAGTCCCACGACGATCCAACTCTGCTACATCGCAATGACAGGCAGAGCCTGTCATCGCAACGCAGCACAGCTGATTACCTGCTTCCCCGGCGGTGACGTCATCGGACTGACTGCTTTACGGCCGGGATTACCCAGCAGTCACTGCAGTTATCGCGAGATACTGCATGTGACCGCCGGGGAAAGAAGATTGCGGCCATCAAGCAGTCCAGGACGTGACCGCCGGAGATCTTCTGCCAGGTAAGTGCCGCTGACTCCTGACAGACCCGACCGACGGACACTGACAGTGACAGTGACAATCCCGATTCCGGTATCCGATATGACGAAAATATCGGAACTCGGAATCGGAATTCCGATACAGCCAATATCGGCCGATACCCGATATTTGCAGTATCGTAATGCTCAACCCTAACACTGACACTATATACTGTAGACTATGTAGCTCGACCATAAGGGACTCCACTGCCACCACTGCCAGATAATCAATGACTCTGCGCACATATAATATACTGTGTAATTTTGAACTGAGAAGTACTGTACTGTATTAATTTAATATATATCTATATGTGTCACGCTCACGACCTGACTGGTGGGCGTGAGCCAGGGGGTTGTGGCCCCACTGTGCCACAAACCAGACTACCGTGGAAGGGACTTGACTAAGACAGCTGCCTTGGTTTTCACTGGAGCCTCTGATGGTGAGGTCAGGCTAGTGCAGCAGGCAGCTGCCAGGTGCCACTCCAGGGTGGTGTCTGGCTGTGGCTGCTGATCCCACTTGGGGAGACGGTATGGGCGACAGGCACAAGTAACAGACAGGCAGGTGATCATGGCGGGCACGGCTGAGACACAGGCAGGCGGGCACGGGTGAGACACTGGCAGGCAGGCACAGCTGAGACACTGGCAGGCGAGGATGGCTGAGACACTGGCAGGTGAGCATGGCTGTGACACTGGCAGGCGGGCATGGCTGAGACACTGGCAGGCGGGCACGGCTGAGGCACAGAGACAGAGACCAACTGGAAAGGCTCAGGGACACAGGCAGGAAGGAGTGGTGTATGGAATAGGTATGGAGGAACAGGTAGAGACCTGTTCACACAGCAGGTGCGGGCATTGGTACTGGCAGGAAGAAATGAGGTATGAAGGAACAGGTTGAGACCTGTTTACACAGAAGGTGCAGGTCCTGGCAGTGGCAGGAAGAAACGAAGTATGAAGGAACAGGTTGGGACCTATTCACACAGGAGGAGAACCGCAAGGCTGCGGAGAAGGGCTGTAGAGCAGCAAGAGGTTCTGCAGCAGCAGGAGTGAAGCAAAGCAGAACCACAAGATATGCAGAGAGGAGCTGCAGCAAGAGATTTCTGCAGCAGCAGGAGCGGAGCAGAGTGGAATGGAGCATAACCACCGGAGTGCGGAGCAGAGACAGAAAGTGGTTCAGAGAGAACACAAGGAAAAACACAGCAGGGAAAGAAACAACAGACAAGGAGACTACCAGACAGAGGTAGGACAAAGTTCAGACAAGGTACAGGAATAAGACACAGGGACCAGGATTTTCTGCCTCCTGGAGGGTGGAAAGACAGGGACAAGGCAAAGCTAGGAGTCAAGCCCCAGAGAAGGTGAAACACAGGATAGGACTTGGCCACTCAGTAGCAAGATACTAACTGAGAGTTAAGACATTGCACAGGCAAGTTCCACCGGGTGGAGCTGCCCTAAATACTAGAGGCCTCTTGGTAATTGGCCAGGGCCATGTTAGACAGGTGCTCCCTGAATCCATAAGAACCAGAGAGTTCTGGCACCGCCCCCCCTATGCACACAACCAGGAAGCATGCAGAGAGCAGGCAGAAAGCAAGAGGCACAGAGCATGGAGCTGGCAGCAGACAGAAGTCACAGCATGACCTGGAGCAGTGAGTAAGTTGGTGTGTGTGGGATGGGAGGCCATGCAGTGATGTCAGCAAGGTTGTTACAATATGCTTTGCATTATGACTTGGATATATCTGTGCAGACTATATATCGGTAGTGGATCCCCCCATGATGGTAACTATGGCTATATACTAAACTGATAAATAACAATATGTTTGGTCTTACCTGCCCTCCGCACTGCATGGTTGCATGTTTATCCACTTTTTAACTCTGTCTACTTTAACTTGTCCAATCTTGATCAATAAAGACAATTTGCATTTATATATACAGACTCCATGATTGTAATTTTGGCCTTCCCACCCTACTGTACACTATGTACAGAGTTTCTGTCTGTAATGTCACTGCTGATCACTGTACTATCTGTACACTGACACTATATACAGAACTCTTGTATATAATGCCACTGATGATGACTGTATTACCTGGACACTTACACTATATACAGAGCTCCTGTGTATATCACCAGTGATCACAGTATTACCTGTACACTGACACTGTATACAGAGCTCCTGTGTATAATATCACCAGTGATCCCTGTATTACCTGTACACAGATACTATATATAGAGCTCCTATGTATAATGTCACTGGTGATCACTGTATTACCTGTACACTGACACTATATACAGAGCTCCTGTGTATAATAACACTTAGTATTGTGGGCTTTTTCTATTAATGATCAGTAATGTAGTATTTGGTCACTATGTGGTGGTAATATGTGGTCTCGTCATGGTGTGGTGGTATTTGTTCCTTGTGTGTGATATTATTCAGTCACTATGTGGTGGTAATATGTGGTCTGGCTACTGTGTGATGGTATTTGTCCCTTGTATGTGGTTTTAATGGTCATTTAAAAAATATACTGTATGTGCCTCATTTCCTTAAAGAAAAATATACCTAAAAAGAGTACTGGATATTTTAAGAAATTTTTAATAGGTTAGAGTAGAATAGGACAAGCCAAAAGAGTCTACCTTGTTGTTGTGGTGGCAACTTAAAAAATCTTTTAGCCAAAACAAAAGCTGCTGGCTATGTATGTGATCTGGTGGGACTGCGGAATGTTCGAGGGGTGGAGGTAGAGCTGGGGTGGGGCCTAAGCAGAGTCTCAAGGGGGTCCCAATATGAGGCCCTGAAATTCCTGGTGGCAGCTCTGGTTATGTCACATGATCCTTGTAACCAACCAGTGGCCACATATCACATATATCCAGAGGAAGTGAGAGAGCAGCAGCTCTCACTTACTCTGGATGTATGGGATTGTTCTGAAGTTGGTAAGAGTAAAGGTAGCACTGATTGGCCGCAGAGATCACTTTACACTGAGCACAAACGTATGATTGAGAAGGAATTGTCCAAGTACTGTAAATCCCTTTATGTTAAGAGTACCTCATTAAGAACAGAGCTAATTTTAATATTTTTTTTTTGTTGTGCCTTCCTAGCCCTGATTTCAAATTAGTGGAACCAAATGGAGGAAATATTTGTACTAAAAAATACCAAAGTTTATACATTACATTTAGTGACCTACAGTCATGGGCAAAAGTTTTGAGAATGACACAAATATTATATTTTCACATGATCTGCTGCCCTCTGGTTTTTATGTGTGTTTTAACAGATGTTTTTCATCACAGACAGAAATATAATTGCAAACATATGAGTAACAAAAGCTTATATTGACAGTTAGAATAAGTTAATGCAGCAAGTCAATATTTGCAGTGTTGACCCTTCTTCAGGACCTCTGCAATTCTCCCTGGCATACTCTCAATCAACTTCTGGACCAAATCCTGACTGATAGCAGTCCATTCTTGCACAATCAATGCTTTCATTTTGTCAGAATTTTTAGGTTTTTGTTTGTCCACCCGTCTCTTGATGATTGACCACAAGTTCTCAATGGGATTAAGATCTGGGGAGTTTCCAGGCCATGGACTCAAAATCTCTATGTTTTGTTCCCTGAGCCATTTAGTTATCACCTTTGCTTTATGGCAAGGTGCTCCATCATGCTGGAAAAGGCATTGTTGATCGCCAAACTGCTCTTGGAGGGTTGGGAGAAGTTGATCTTGGAGGACATTCTGGTACCATTCTTTATTCATGGCTGTGTTTTTAGGCAAGACTGTGAGAGAGCCGATTCCCTTGGCTGAGAAGCAACCCCACACATGAATGGTTTCAGGATGCTTAACAATTGGCATGAGACAAGACTGGTGGTAGCGCTCACCTTGTCTTCTCCGAATGAGGCGTTTTCCTGATGTCCCAAACAATCGAAAAGGGGATTCATCAGAGAAAATAACTTTACCCCAGTCCTCAGCAGTCCACTGCCTCTACCTTTTGCAGAATATCAGTCTGTCCATGATGTTTTTTCTGGAGAGAAGTGGCTTCTTGGCTATCCTCCTTGAGACCAGGCCTTGCTTCAAGAGTCTCCACCTCACAGTGCGTGCAGATGCCCTCACACCTGCCTGCTGCCATTCCTGAGCAAGCTCTGCACTGCTGGTAGCCAGATCCCGCAGCTGAAACACTTTTAAGAGACGGTCCTGGCGCTTGCTGGTCTTTCTTGGGCGCCCTGGAGCCTTTTTGGCAACAATGGAACCTCTCTCCTTGAAGTTCTTGATGATGCGATAGATTGTTGACTGAGGTGCAATCTTTCTAGCTGCGATACTCTTCCCTGTTAGGCCATTTTTGTGCATTGCAATGATGACTGCACGTGTTTCTTTAGAGATAACCATGGTTAACAGAAGAGAAACAATGATGCCAAGCACCAGCCTCCTTTTAAAGTGTCCAGTGGTGTCATTCTTACTTAATCATGACAGATTGATCTCCAGCCATGTCCTCATCAACACCCACACCTGTGTTAATGGAGCAATCACTGAAAAGAGGTTAGCTGGTCCTTTTAAGGCAGGGCTGCAATGATGTTGAAATGTGTTTTGGGGGATAAAGTTCATTTTCTAGTCAAATATTGACTTTGCAAGTAATTGCTGTTAAGCTGATCACTCTTTATAACATTCTGGAGTATATGCAAATTGCCATTAGAAAAAGTGAAGCAGTAGACTTTGTAAAAATTAATATTTGTGTCATTCTCAAAACTTTTGACCATGACTGTATACTAGCTTTAAAGAGATAAAGGGGAGAAGGTAAGAAAATGTAAATAAATGTTTAAATGTTTATGCACATTTGTATTTAGGTGAGTTCCTTGATAATTACAATGTTTTGTAATCTCCAAAATTGCTATGACTATCTACAGTTTTCTATCTACAGTTGCAATAGGAATTGCAGCAATATTGTACATCTGTTGCACTAACACAAACTTTAATAACTAGCCAGTTCAAATTTTATTTTTCAAGCCATCTCCAGTCTATAGTTAAGAAAATGAAAGGCCAAATATATTCCACACACTATTTCTTTATTACATTAACAAAAGCACGATCTACAATGAGTAATGTGCATGAAATTAACATAAACCTGTTTAATAGCAAGGAATGTGGTAAAATGACAAAAAAATACCCTCCTGTTAAATCCTGCATTGTTCTGCTTAAGTGGTCCCTGCTGGTCTCTGTTTCCTTCCTTGAAGTGATGACATGGTACACCAATGCAGGCAGCGAAATAATGACCTCAGAAGTCCAATGGTGTGCATGTGAGCATCACCAGTGATTGGCTGCAGTGGTCACATAGATGTACAGCCCACAATACACTTTAAATAGACCCAGAAGGAGCACTGGAAAAGCAGCATTTATGGGCAGACAATTCATATGAGCAATGGTTATTTCTTATATTAGCACATTCCCTATTTTTAAACAATCACTTTACATCCGTGGACAAACTTTTCAAAATATAGGAACACTCACACACTATACATTAGAGTTTATTTTTATATTTTAAACTGACATCTTATAGGTCTTTGAGATAAAAAAGTTTCCATAATTTAATCTTATTAATTGGTAAATGAGTTCTACAAAAATCAAAAAGTTAACAGTGACCAGGCACAAACATGAAATATCACAACTACGGTTATCTCTGCAGTTGTGTGAGGACTGAGGTCACTGAGTGAAAACTGTTGATTTGATTTGTATGACAACTAGTGTGACAGTGCTGTGGTAGGCCTCATGAATCATTCTGCAATGCCACGTACCTGAGATTCTTAAAACCTGCCTAGAGGGGAGGAGTACATCAATACAATTTATCACTCTTTTCTCTCAGCACCAGTAGCAATCCTCAGTTACATACCTTGAAATTCCTGCTAAGCTACTCTGTGGTCAGTATTTTCCAAGGTCAGAAAAAGGTGACAAAAAGCTTTATGAAAAAGCAATCACACAGAAAAGGCTCTACATTTCTTTTACTAATTTGTCACATAGTTGTAGCAGCACTATAACTCGTTACTTAAATTGACTGGATTATATATTTTTTCAAAAGTCACTATTGTCACATCCAGTTTTCACAAAGGTATAAAGTTTTAAAGTAGCCATACATATTAAAGGACCTGTCCTTTTAAGGTTTATGGCTAGCAGTGAATTTCATATTTAACGTTTAACTATTTAATCAAACCACTAAGTATTTAATTTAATAATCTAGCAATTTTTCAAATTAGCTTCAATGAAAAATTCCTTATTGTTGCCTCTGCTCTTGAGACATTCTTTCAGATGGTTCATGTGCTAGTGGCTAAGAGACAGAATTTTTAGTACTGATGACTTCTTTCCAGATTATTACTTTCATTGATTTATTCTTTCCAGATAATTACCTGTATGGTAAATTTAGATTCAATAAAGGAGTCTGTGTGATCATTTCAAATAAAGGACTTTATTCTGGGTGTCTGTGTTTTATACAATATCACTATGGGGTTAGGAATGGATAGGTGTCTTATAGACTCCTCTCCATTACTAACCTGTGGGCTTGACGTCACCTGACAATACAAAGGTGACATCAATCCCACAAATATGAACCCCACTTGCCACCGATACAGGACAAGTGGGAAGAGTGAGGCTAAGAGCCAGAATTGGTGCATCTATAAGATGCTCCATTTCTGGGGCAGCTGAGAGTTAATGCTTTTAGCCTGTGGGGGTGTTAATATCCATGGCCCCTCCCCAGGCTATTAATATCAGCCCGCAGATGTCTGCCTAGCCGTTGCTGGTTAGATTTTATACGGGTACAACATGTCAATTTTTTTCTGGGGTTCCCCTGTAAACTAGCCAATAAAGGCTAAGCAAACAGCTGTGAGCTGATTATTAATAGCTTGGTAATCTTTATGGCTTTTGGCTCCTTCCCAGAATATTAACATCAGCCCTCAGCCGTCGGCTTTCCCTCTGCTGGTTATGAAAATTATGTGGGAGCCCACGCAATTTTTTTGAATTTTTAAAAAAATAAACAGATATTGCGTTTCACACAGATTTCTGACAGTTGCTGTTTTGTTACAGCATATGTAGGTTAATTATGTTAATTCTCCTACATAGGTGGTGAATGTGTGTGTGCGTGTGTCTTTATTTAACTCTTTATGTATCTATTCTATTAATGAAAGTATCTGGCTGACACCTGTTCATTACGAAACCTCGGACTTGGTATTACATATATATATAATATATATATATATATATATATATATATATATACAGTACAGACCAAAAGTTTGGACACACCTTCTCATTTAAAGATTTTTCTGTATTTTCATGACTATGAAAATTGTACATTCACACTGAAGGCGTCGAAACTGTAAACTATGAATTAACACATGTGGAATTATATACTTAGCAAAAAAGTGTGTAACAACTGAAATTATGTCTTATATTCTAGGTTCTTCAAAGTAGCCACCTTTTGCTTTGATGACTGCTTTGCACACTCTTGGCATTCTCTTGATGAGCTTCAAGAGGTATTGTATAATGAAACCACGGCACTCTGGCGGAAAAAGTGCCGGTGCTCAAGTCAGGTATCCAAGCAAACATATAGTATAATAATAAACTTGGCACTCGACAATTGAAGCAAGTGAACAGTTTCTTTATTGTGGCATCCAAACAGACAGAAGTTTATTTTTAAACGTTTTCGGTCCAACCCTGGACCTTCCTCAGAAAATTACTTCCAATGAAAATTAGCTGAAACATATATACAGAAGGACAGAAAATCATCCAATTAGAGATATAATGAATAAACACTTGCAGTATTCATAAACAAATGTCACAAGATGTTCATGTGAGTAGTGCACAACGAAAGAAAAGATAAGTCGGTGGAGACTAAAAATGTGTACTACAGAACCAACAAAAGTTCAGTAAAAGGTAAAGTTCAGTGATTCCCAGAAGATATGATTGAACCTTGGAACGACAATCCATTCTGCGATAGTAGTTAAGGAACCGTGCTGAAAATATATGGAAATAAGGTACTGGTTGCACATGTTGTTCAAGTAAAAGGATATTAATAGAAGTCAAAACGGTGATCAATAGGAGTTTCACATCAACAAGGGTGAAGAAATCCGTAAATACTGCCGTAGCTATATGGTGACCTACCTGGTGAAGAGGCAGTATCAAAAAGCTTCTATTGCGTAAGAAAAAAGGATTTGGAGAATATCCTGTGATACTAAAGAAACAAGTAAAGTAAAAACATAAAAATCACAAGGAGTCAAAAAAGAGAGTCAAAGGCACATTACAACAACCTGTTATACCTCATGACAAAGGCATGCAAGCAGTTGACAGACTCTTACAACAGGCTGGTACTCATAGAGACATTAGGCACTTCTGTTCGGACCTGTTAGAATTAGTTCTCAAGAAGAATTATTTCTTATTTGAAGACACATGGTACATTCAACACCAAGGTACCGCCATGGGGGCCAATGTAGCGCCCCCTTTCACTGTAGCTTATATGGCTATTTTTGAAGAAGATTTCATCTATGATCATCCTCTTTTTCTCCAACATGCCATAACTTGGCGGCGATACATAGATGATATCTTTTGTCTCTGGGACGGACCCATGGAAACCTTATCCCAATTTGATGAACATATCAATAGCATTTGGCCTGAGCTAAAATTCACTATGCAACATAGCTCTACCAGTATTGGTTTCCTGGACACCTTGATCCGTAAGGATTTACATGGTTCTCTTGATATCGATTTGTATACGAAATCCACTGATAGGAACAGTTTGCTGCATTTCGATAGTTGCCATCCACCGGCAATGAAAAATTACATCCCTAAGTTACAATTCAATAGAGTCAGCAGAATAGTTTCCAGTGATACTACCAAATCATTGAGAATGTCAGAGATGGAGAAGAAATTCCATGAAAGGGGTTACCCTGAGTCGGTCCTACGCAAAGCTAGGGATAACTGTACATCATCTAGGAGTAGAGAGAACTTAAAACGGATGACGTTTGTCAGTACCTATCATCCCTTTTCACATATGGCTCTCTCCACTATTAGGAGACATTGGGGCCTCTTAACTAAAAGCTATCCCGACATTCCAGAATTTCAAGTTGCCTTTCTCCCCTGTTTCCGACGTGCAAGGAATATTAAGGACAAATTAGTCAGAGCTGATTTAGGTTCCAGTAGGATCATTTCGAAACAGACATTCTTGCAAACACCTAGACAGTGTACTTTCCCCTGCCTCGGGTGTCTCTAGTGTAGCAATGTCCAAAAAGGACCCATAGTATCCCACCCTCAAACGGGCAAGGGTATTCCTATTCGGAGTTTTTTACACTTGTGAATCCTCATTTGTGATTTATGTTGTGAAATGTCCCTGCGGATTAGCCTATGTAGGCGAGACTACACAACCGGTCAGGGATAGGATTTCTCAACATAAATCCAACATCAGGTGTAAGAGAAACCATCTTTGTTGTGAGTGGGCTTGGGATGAGTTCTGAGCAGAGGCTCCCTCTGGTGGTTACAAGCGGTGCTGGTCTGTCCAGTGAAGATTGTGAAGATTGTGAGGATTGGGAATCAGGTGTTACTGACTGGTCTTATATAAGGGAGTCACCTTCCCATCAGGGTTGCCGGTGATCAATTGTTCTGGTCTGAATCCTTGATTCCTGTTTCCTTTGTAGCCTGCTGTGTCGTGTCTGCATCTCCTGCTAACAGATAAGACATTTTCTTCTTTTTGTTTTTGTGCTTGATTTTTGCATTTTGTCCTGCACTTCTGTGGGGGCCTTCAGGGTCCCCTCCGGGGGCTTTTGCCCTCTCAGTTTAGTTCAGCCACTGATGTTTGTACCTTTGCTTTTTCCAGTTTTTTCAGTGGCTGCTGTTTCGATTTTGTTACACCAGAGAACTATTTTAGGTGGTAGAGGTCGTGTGATCTCAGGTGTTTTTGAAATTAGTAGAGTTGGTGCTTTTCAGGGTTTTCTGGGATTGCAGTAAGTACCCTTCCTATCCTTTTCTATTTAGTTAGTTTGGGCCCCAACGTTTGCTCATACTATTTTCTGTCTGTGTCTGTATTTCTTCTTGTCTAACCGCCATTACATGTTTGGGGGCTTTCTATTATCTTTGGGGTTCTGCTCCGGGGCAGATAGCTTTCCTATTTCTATCTTTAGGTGTAGTTAGTTTCTCAGGCTGTGACGAGGCGTCTAGGACCAACGTAGGAACGCTCCACGGCTGCCTCTAGTTGTTGTGGTTAGTCAGGGTACTGCAATCTCATAGATTCCAACTGCTCTGGTGTATTGCCTTTTTTGCCTGCACTCCTCAGCTACCGAAACATAACAGTATCACCGGCCTAAAATTTAAAATTGTATGGTACTCACAGAAGGGAAAAAATTTGTGAAAGAAAAAACGGTTGTCAGAGTTGTCAGAGATATTTTTCTGTTTGTTGCATTTTTTTTTTTTTCCCTCTGTATCTCTGGGTGCTGGGGAGGATTTTTTCTCTCAATGGAGTTTGCACAGTTGTCTGGCCGTGTGGATCAGCTTGCCACTGAGGTTCAGAGTATTGCTGCATATCTTGCTAGGTTGCCTGTTGTGGAACCTAGGATTCCCATGCCAGATTTGTTTTTAGGGGATCGAGCTAACTTTCAGAATTTCAAAAATAATTGTAAATTGTTTTTTGCCTTAAAATCTAAGTCCTCAGGGAACGCAGCGCAGCAGGTTCAAATTGCCATCTCTCTCCTGCGCGGCGATCCTCAGGATTGGGTTTTTTCCCTGACACCTGGGGATCCTGTTTTGAGTGATGTTGATGCATTTTTTCAGGCTTTGGGGTTATTGTACGATGAGCCTAATGTCACTGATCAAGCTGAAAAAGCCTTGTTGGCATTAAATCAGGGGCTTGATGACGCTGAGTTATACTGTCAGAGATTCCGTAGGTGGGCAGTCCTGACCAAGTGGAATGACGACGCTTTGGCGGCCCTTTTTCGGAAGGGTCTGTCAGATAATGTAAAGGATGTTATGGTGGGATTCCCTGTCCCCTCTGGTCTCAATGATTCTATGTCATTAGCGATTCAAATTGACAGACGTTTGCGTGAGCGGAGAAGTATGCGTGGAATAATGTTGCCTTGTGAACCTGCTTCTCAATCCATGCAGTGTGATAGAGTGGTGTCTGGGGCACAGCGTCATGAGTTTCGAAAGCGCAATGGGTTATGTTTCTACTGTGGTGATGCCTCTCATGCTATTTCAGTCTGCCCTAAGCGGGGAAGACGTTTTGCACGCTCAGTTGTCTTGGGTAGTGTTCAGGCTAAGTTTTTATTAACTGTCACTCTGATATGTTCTCTGTCCTCATTTTCTGCTCAGGCTTTCGTTGATTCTGGAGCAGCTATTAACCTGATGGATTATGATTTTGCTAAACGTTGTGGGTTTCCCTTGATACCCCTACAGAAGTCTATTCCCCTACTGGGGATCGATTCTACCCCTTTGGCTGAGAATAAACCTCAGTTCTCTACTCAGGTGATAATGAGGGTTGAACCTGATCATCAAGAGTGCTGCAAATTTTTGGTTCTGTATAATCTGCATGACATTATCGTACTGGGTTTCCCTTGGTTACAGTCTCATAATCCTGTTTTGGATTGGAAATCTGTGTCTGTAACCAGTTGGGGCTGCCAATGTGTTAATGCCAACACTCCTGTTTTTTCTGCCTCCCCCCAGGCTCAGGATGTTCCTGACTTTTTGATTGATTTTTCTGATGTATTTAGCGAAAGTAAATCTGCATCCTTGCCTCCCCATAGGAGCTATGACTGCGCTATTGAATTAGTGCCTGGTAGTAAATTCCCTAAAGGTCGCCTTTTTAACTTGTCTGTACCTGAACATGACGCTATGTGGTCTTATATCAAGGAGTCATTGGAGAAGGGTCATATCAGACCATCCTCTTCACCCTTAGGTGCCGGTTTTTTCTTTGTGGCCAAAAAGGATGGTTCATTAAGGCCGTGTATTGATTATCGTCTTTTGAACAATATTACTGTGAAATATCAATACCCGTTACCCTTGATTTCTGACCTGTTTTCCAGGGTGAAAAACGCTACTTGGTTTACCAAGCTTGACCTCAGGGGGGCATATAACCTTATTCGCATTAAGCACGGGGATGAATGGAAGACGGCATTCAATACCCCGGAGGGCATTTTGAGTACCTTGTGATGCCCTTTGGGCTCACTAATGCTCCTTCTGTCTTCCAGTCCTTCATGAATGACATTTTCAGGGATTTTGTGGATAAATTTCTGATTGTTTATTTGGATGATATCTTGATTTTTTCTAATGACTGGGACTCTCATGTGAAACATGTTCGAACTGTATTCCAGATTTTGAGAGAGAATGCTCTGTATGTGAAGGGATCAAAGTGTCTTTTTGGCGTACAGAGGATCTCATTTCTGGGATTCATTTTGTCCCCATCTGTTATTGAAATGGACCCGGTCAAGGTTCAGGCCATCTGTGATTGGGTCCAACCTACTTCATTAAAGGCTCTTCAAAGATTTTTGGGTTTTGCCAATTTTTATCGTAAATTTATTGGTAATTTCTCGGTTATTGTTAAACCATTAACTGATTTGACCAAAAAGGGTTCTGATGTGGTGAATTGGCCTCCTGAGGCAGTCTCTGCATTTCAGGAACTTAAGCAGAGATTCACTTCTGCTCCTGTTCTACGGCAGCCTGATGGTTCTCTGCCATTTCAAGTGGAGGTTGATGCCTCTGAAATTGGGGCAGGTGCCGTTTTGTCCCAAAAAGATCCAGAGACCTCTAAAAGTAACCCTTGTGCCTTTTTCTCTCGAAAATTTTCTCCTACTGAACGTAATTATGACGTGGGTAATTGGGAGTTATTGGCCATGAAGTGGGCTTTTGAAGAGTGGAGACATTGGCTGGAGGGAGCCAAACATCAGGTGGTGGTCCTTACTGACCATAAGAATCTGGTTTATCTGGAATCTGCCAAGCGACTCAATCCTAGACAGGCCAGGTGGGCCTTGTTTTTCACACGTTTTAATTTTGTGGTTTCCTTTCTTCCTGGCACTAAGAATGTTAAGGCGGATGCCCTCTCGAGGAGCTTCCTTGCGGACTCTCCTGAGTTATCTGATCCTTCTGTTATTTTGAAAGAGGGTGTAGTTCTTTCCGCCATCTCACCTAATTTGAGACTTGCTCTGGAGGGGTGTCAGGAGGATAGGCCCGAGTGCTGCCCTGTTGGAAAATTGTTTGTCCCGGACCAGTGGAAAAAGAGTGTGATGTCTGAGATTCATTGTTCCGCGTTGGCTGGGCATCCCGGAATTTTTGGTACTAGAGACTTGGTTAGTCGGTCCTTTTGGTGGCCTACCTTGTCTCGTGATGTCAGGGAATTTGTGCAGTCCTGCGGGACTTGCTCTCGCTCCAAGCCTTGCTCTCGCTCTAGTGGTTTGTTGATGCCATTGCCTGTGCCCAAGAGACCATGGACCCATATCTCTATGGATTTCATTTCCGACCTTCCTGTTTCTCAGAGAATGACCGCCATCTGGGTGATTTGTGATAGGTTTTCTAAGATGATACATCTTGTGCCATTACCTAAGTTGCCTTCCTCCTCTGAATTGGTGCCGTTGTTCCTTCAGCACGTGGTTCGTTTACACGGCATTCCTGAGAACATAGTGTCTGACAGAGGAGTCCAGTTTGTTTCCAGATTTTGGAGGACTTTTTGTTCTAAACTGGGTGTTCAATTGTCTTTCTCCTCGGCATTTCATCCTCAGACCAATGGTCAAACTGAGAGAACAAACCAGACATTGGAGACTTATCTAAGATGCTTTGTGTCTGCTGATCAGGATGACTGGGTCTCTTTTTTGCCTTTGGCTGAGTTTGCTCTTAATAATAGGGCTAGCTCTGCCACTTTGATGTCTCCGTTTTTCTGTAATTCTGGGTTTCACCCTCGATTTTCTTCAGGACAGACGGAGGCTTCTGTCTGTCCAGGTGTTGACTCTGTTGTGGAGCGTATGCAACAGATTTGGGACCAGGTAGTGGAGAGGTTGTCCCTCTCTCAGGAGAGGGCCCAGCGGTTTGCTAACCGGCATAGGACTGATGGTCCTCGGTTTAAAGTAGGTGACTTGGTCTGGTTGTCCTCAAAAAATATTCCTATGAGAGTAGCATCTCCTAAATTTAAGCCTAGGTTCATTGGACCTTAAAAGATCATAGAGATTCTTAATCCTGTTTCTTTTCGTTTGCTTCTTCCAGGGACATTTAAGATCCATAACGTTTTCCACAAGTCCTTGTTGAAGAGGTTTGTTGAGCCAGTGGTTCCTGCTGCTGTGCCTCCTGACCCTGTTTTGGTTGAGGGCAATCTGCAGTATGTGGTTGAGAAAATATTAGATTCTCGTTTTTCTAGACAGAAACTCCAGTATTTGGTTAAGTGGAGAGGTTATGGTCAGGAAGACAATTCTTGGGTGTTTGCTTCGGACATCCATGCTAGGAGACTCATCCGTGCGTACCATAGAACTCATCCTGACCGACCTGGTTGCTCAAATGAGGGTTCGGTGACCCCTCCTCAAGGGGGGGGTACTGTTGTGAGTGGGCTTGGGATGAGTTCTGAGCAGAGGCTCCCTCTGGTGGTTACAAGCGGTGCTGGTCTGTCCAGTGAAGATTTTGAAGATTGTGAGGATTGGGAATCAGGTGTTACTGACTGGTCTTATATAAGGGAGTCACCTTCCCATCAGGGTTGCCGGTGATCAATTGTTCTGGTCTGAATCCTTGATTCCTGTTTCCTTTGTAGCCTGCTGTGTCGTGTCTGCATCTCCTGCTAACAGATAAGACATTTTCTTCTTTTTGTTTTTGTGCTTGATTTTTGCATTTTGTCCTGCACTTCTGTGGGGGCCTTCAGGGTCCCCTCCGGGGGCTTTTGCCCTCTCAGTTTAGTTCAGCCACTGATGTTTGTACCTTTGCTTTTTCCAGTTTTTTCAGTGGCTGCTGTTTTGATTTTGTTACACCAGAGAACTAATTTAGGTGGTAGAGGTCGTGTGATCTCAGGTGTTTTTGAAATTAGTAGAGTTGGTGCTTTTCAGGGTTTTCTGGGATTGCAGTAAGTACCCTTCCTATCCTTTTCTATTTAGTTAGTTTGGGCCCCAACGTTTGCTCATACTATTTTCTGTCTGTGTCTGTATTTCTTCTTGTCTAACCGCCATTACATGTTTGGGGGCTTTCTATTATCTTTGGGGTTCTGCTCCGGGGCATATAGCTTTCCTATTTCTATCTTTAGGTGTAGTTAGTTTCTCAGGCTGTGACGAGGCGTCTAGGACCAACGTAGGAACGCTCCACGGCTGCCTCTAGTTGTTGTGGTTAGTCAGGGTACTGCAATCTCATAGATTCCAACTGCTCTGGTGTATTGCCTTTTTTGCCTGCACTCCTCAGCTACCGAAACATAACACATCTTCCTTTACCCTGCCATTTTCATGATAGGAATCACAATATTTCTCAATTATGGTTCCAGGTCCTTGAACAGGTCGATGTGAATAGGCGAGGCCTCAACAGAGTAAAAATTTAAAAAAAAAGGGAAGTCTATTGGATCTACACTTTGCAGACCCTGGCACAACGAGGTCTCAATCGAGACTATGATGTTGGAGCTTTTTTGTAGAAAAATTAATTGTCAAAATTTATCATAGGTTGTGACTAACTCTCTGTCTCTTTTTTTGCTCCTCAGAATCGTTAATTTCACTCTTTCACTTTGCACTGGGCACATCCTGCACTGTCAATGGTATAAGTATACATCCATGTTTGTGTTATTTTTTATTATGTATTCATGTTCTCTTATTCAATCGGATGCACATTATTTCAGCCCTGTCAACAGTGATGATGGGACTGCAGTATATTCCATCGGAATTTTATATTGAATGATCATTTATGCTCATTTATGCTTTTGATGTACAATATATCCTGTATTGTCATATTTTCATTAGACAAATCCGTTGGTTCCTCTTATTTTCTCTAGGCACATGCTGTGACTATACATGCATGCACACAACCTTAAACCATAACCTTAAACCAGTGGCAGTCACTATGATAGTGTGGGTCATTCAACACTGACGTATATACTCTTACTCCATTCAGTCACTTGACCGCAGTCACCTAGCGGCAACACTTGTACAGGAGGCTCTATAACGCAGGCGCACTCAATTGCATTCCTTTTGTTTACATAACCACAGAAACGTCTACCTCTCATTTCGCTCACTGCGCATGCGCCCACCTTTCCTACGTCATGAATCACATGACCGCATCCCCGGGCCAGTGATTGGACTGTTCACAGGTCTTATACCCGGAAGTACCTACCGGCTGCATAGCGTCCTCATATACCGCGGCTCCCAGCATCTACTGGACACAGTATAAGGTAATTTCAGGAGAGGAGATCTTTATCTGACCGGACTCCTGCCATATTTTTCATTTCTCATGCCCCTTCCTTTCTTTCAGCGCCACACTGGAACACGGGGAATGTTATACCCAGACATATCACCCAGTTATAGCCAGCCCATATGATATTGGTGGGTTTCTACCATAGGCTGTATTGACAGGTAACATGTTATATCATTTACAATGTGGACCCCTTTACACAGCAGGCATATCCTTAATTTTACCTCTTCTCATTTTATCCCGCAGCACTGTACTCATGCAAAATTATTGCCATTCACATGTGCTTTTCTATGAGTTACAATTTTAGGACAGCAAGCTGTTTGGGTGTCTCATCACAAGTGATTATATGGGTAACACTATAATTGGTTCTTTGTTTTTTTATCCTTGTAGCTCATCTTCTTGTTTAATTTTTTCATTCCCACTCTCTTGTTTCAGTGTTCACTCTTTTCATATGCCGTTTTGTGATAAAACACTATCCTGCATGTCATCCTGTCCTTAGTATATCCAGGTATTACAGGGTTGTTGTAATGTGCCTTAGACTCTCTTTTTTGACTCCTTGTGATTTTTATGTTTTTACTTTACTTGTTTCTTTAGTATCACAGGATATTCTCCAAATCCTTTTTTCTTACGCAATAGGAGCTTTTTGATACAGCCTCTTCACCAGGTAGATTACCATATAACTATGGCAGTATTTACGGATTTCTTCACCCTTGTTGCTGTGAAACTCCTATTGATCACCATTTTGACTTCTATTAATATCCTTTTACTTGAACAACATGTGCAACCAGTACCTTATTTCCATATATTTTCAGCACGGTTCCTTAACCACTATCGCAGAATGGATTGTCATTCCAAGGTTCAATCATATCTTCTGGGAATCACTGAACTTTACCTTGGTCTGAACTTTTGTTGGTTCTGTAGTACACATTTTTAGTCTCCACCGACTTATTTTTTCTTTCATTGTGCACTACTCACATGAGCATCTTGTGACATTTGTTTATGAATACTGCAAGCGTTTATTCATTATATCTCTAATTGGATTATTTTCTGTCCTTCTGTATATATGTTTCAGCTAATTTTCATTGGAAGTATTTTTCTGAGGAAGGTCCAGGGTTGGACCGAAAACGTTTAAAAATAAACTTCTGTCTGTTTGGATGCTACAATAAAGAAACTGTTCACTTGCTTCAATTGTCGAGTGCCAAGCTTCAAGAGGTAGTCACTGGGAATGGTTTTCACTTCACAGGTGTGCCTTGTCAGGTTTAATAAGTGGGATTTCTTGCCTTATAAATTGGGTTGGGACCATCAGTTGTGTTGTGCAGAAGTCTAGTGGATACACAGCTGATAGTACTACTGAATAGACTGTTAGAATTTGCATTATGGCAAGAAAAATACAGCTAAGTAAAGAAAAACAAGTGGCCATCATTACTTTAAGAAATGAAGGTCAGTTAGTCCGAAAAATTGGGAAAACTTTGAAAGTGTCTCCAAGTGCAGTTGCAAAAACCATCAAGCGCTACAAAGAAACTGCCTCACATGAGGACCGCCCCAGGAAAGGAAGACCAAGAGTCACCTCTGCTTCTGAGGATAAGTTTATCCGAGTCACCAGCCTCAGAAATCGCATGTTTACAGCAGCTTAGATAAGAGACCAGGTCAATGCCACACAGAGCTCTCGCAGCAGACACATCTCTACAACAACTGTTAAGAGGAGAGTTTGTGCAGCAGGCCTTCATGGTAAAATAGCTGCTAGGAAACCACTGCTAAGGACAGGCAACAAGCAGAAGAGACTTGTTTGGGCTAAAGAACACAAGGAATGGACATTAGACCAGTGGAAATATGTGCTTTGGTCTGATGAGTCTAAATTTGAGATCTTTGGTTCCAACCACTGTGTCTTTGTGCGACGCAGAAAAGGTGAACGGATGGACTCTACATGCCTGGTTCCCACCTTGAAGCATGGAGGAGGAGGTGTGATGGTGTGGGGGTGCTTTGCTGGTGACACTGTTGGGGATTTATTCAAAATTGAAGGCATACTGAACCAGCATGGCTACCACAGCATCTTGCAGCGGCATGCTTTTCCAACCGGTTTGCGTTTAGTTGGAACCTTCATTTATTTTTCAACAGGACAATGACCCCAAACACACTTCCAGGCTGTGTAAGGGCTATTTGACCAAGAAGGAGAGTGATGGGGTGCTACGCCAGATGACCTGGCCTCCACTGTCACCAGACCTGAACCCAATCGAGATGGTTTGGGGTGAGCTGGACCGCAGAGTGAAGGCAAAAGGGCCAACAAGTGCTAAGCATCTCTGGGAACTCCTTCAAGATTGTTGGAAGACCATTTCTGGTGACTACCTCTTGAAGCTCATCAAGAGAATGCCAAGAGTGTGCAAAGCAGTCATCAAAGCAAAAGGTGGATACTTTGAAGAACCTAGAATATAAGACATATTTTCAGTTGTTTAACACTTTTTTGTTAAGTATATAATTCCACATGTATTAATTCATAGTTTTGATGCCTTCAGTGTGAATGTACAATTTTCATAGTCATGAAAATACAGAAAAATCTTTAAATGAGAATGTGTGTCCAAACTTTTGGTCTGTACTGTATATACAGCTCTGACAAAATTAAGAAACCACCACATCAAAACCATGTCATGGCCAGAACAATCTCGAGACATGAACCCCATTGAAAAGCTCTGGAATGTAATCATGTAATCAAGAGGATGATGGATAGTCAGAAGCCATTAAACAAAGAAGAACTGCTTAAATTTTTGCACCATGAGCAGTGTGAAAGACTGGTGGAAAGCATGCCAAGATGCATGAAAGGTGTGATTAAAAATCATGGTTATTCCACAAAATATTTATTTCTGAACTCTTCCTGAGTTAAAACATTAGTATTGTTGTTTTTAAAAGATTATGAACTTATTTTCTTTGCATTATTTGAGGTCTCAAAGCACTAGTTCTTTTATTAAATTTTTATCATTTCTCATTATTAAAAAAAAAATGCAAAATTTATTGCTTGGAAATTCAGAGACATGTTGTCAGTAGTTTATAGAATGAAAGAAGAATTTAAATTTTACTGAAAAATATACCTACAGTTAAGTCCATATATATTTGGACAGAGACACCATTTATCTCATTTTGGTTCTAGACATTACCACAATGAATTTTAAACAAAACAATTCAGATGCAGTTGAAGTTTAGACTTTCCGCTTTCATTTGAGGGTATCCACATTAAAATTGGATGAAGGGTTTAGGAGTTTCAAGCCATCCTTAAGCTGCAAAAACAGAAAAAAACCATCCGAGAAATTACTACAACATTAGGAGTGACAAAATCTACAGTTTGGTACATCTTGAGAAAGAAAGAAATCACTGGTGAACTCATCAATGCAAAAAGACCTGGGCGCCCATGGAAGACAAAAGTGGTGGATGATCGAAGAATACTCTCCATGATGAAGAGAAACCCCTTCACAACAGCCAACCAAGTGAACAACACTCTCCAGGAGGTAGGCGTATCAATATCCAAATCTACGATGAAGAGAAGACTGCATGAAAGTAAATACAGAGGGTTCACTGCACGGTGCAAGCCACTCATAAGCATCAAGAATAAAAAGGCTAGGCTGGACTTTGCTAAAAAAAAATCTAAAAAAGCCAGCACAGTTCTGGAAGAACATTCTTTGGACAGATGAAACCAAGATCAACCTCTACCAGAATGATGGAAAGAGAAAAGTATGGCGAAGGCGTGGTACAGCTCATGATCCAAAGCATACCACATCATCTGTAAAACACGGCAGAGGCAGTGTGATGGCTTGGGCATGTATGGCTGCCAGTGGCACTGGGTCACTAGTGTTTATTGATGATGTGACACAGGACAGAAGCACCCGAATGAAGTCTGAGGTATTCAGAGCCATACTGTGTGCTCAGATCCAGCCAAATGCAGCCAAACTGATTGGTCGTCGTTTCATACTACAGATGGACAATGACCCAAAATATAAAGCCAAAGCAACCCAGGAGTTTATTAAAGCAAAGAAGTGGAATATTCTTGAATGGCCAAGTCAGTCACCTGATCTCAACAGGATTGAGCATGCATTTCACTTGTTAAAGACTAAACTTCAGACAGAAAGGCCCACAAACAAACAGCAACTGAAAACCACCGCAGTGAAGGCCTGGCAGAGCATCAAAAAGGAGGAAACACAGCGTCTGGTGATGTCCATGAGTTCAAGACTTCAGGCAGTCATTGCCAACAAAGGGTTTTCAACCAAATACTAGAAATGATCATTTTATTTACAATTATTTACCGTATTTTTCGGACTATAAGACGCACCGGACTTTAAGACGCAACCAGGTTTTAGAGGTGGAAAATAGGGAAAAATATATTTGAAGCAAAAAATGTGGTAAAATATTTAATAACATAAATAACATACTATTATATGTGGTGTTATTATATATAATAGTATGTTATTATGTTGGAAGCTACGGGTAGGAGATGGTGCTGCGGGACCAGTGTGGTGTCTGTAAACTACTATGTGAAGACGCTGGAGGGTGAGTATAAGTCCGGGGTCACACATGCAAGAAACTCGCACGATTTCATGTGAGTCTCTCGCATGAACACCCGGCACTGCCGCCGGCACTCAGACTGGAGCATGCGGCTGCATAGAAATACATGCTGCATAGAAATAGAGACAGATGATAGAGACAGATGATAGAGACAGAGATGATAGAGACAGATGATAGAGACAGAGATGATAGAGACAGATGATAGAGACAGATGATAGAGACAGAGATGATAGAGACAGATGATAGAGACAGAGATAATAGAGACAGAAATGATAGATATGATAGAGACAGAGATGACAGAGACAGAAATGATAGAGACAGAGTTGATAGAGACAAATGATAGAGACAGATGATAGAGACAGAGGATAGAGACAGAGATGATAGAGACAGAGATGATAGAGACAGATGATAGAGACAGATGATAGAGACAGATGATAGAGACAGAGATGATAGAGACAGAGATAATAGAGACAGAGATGATAGAGACAAAGATGATAGAGACAGAAATGATAGAGACAGAGTTTATAGAGACAGATGATAGAGACAGAGATGATAGAGACAGAGATAATAGAGACAGAGATGATAGAGACAGAGATGATAGCGACAGATGATAGAGACAGAGATGATAGAGACAGATGATAGAGACAGAGATGATAGAGACAGATGATAAAGACAGATGATAGAGACAGAGATGACAGAGACAGATGATAGAGACAGATATGATAGAGACAGATATGATAGAGACAGATGATAGAGACATAGATGATAGAGACAGATGATAGAGACAGAGATGATAGAGACAGAGATGATAGAGCCAGAGATGATAGAGACAGAGATGATAGAGACAGAGATGATAGAGACAGATGATAGAGACAGAGATGATAGAGACAGAGTTGATACAGATGATAGAGCCAGAGATGATAGACCCAGAGATGATAGAGACAGAGATGATAGAGACAGAGATGAAAGAGACAGATGATAGAGACAGAGATGATAGAGACAGATTATAGAGACAGAGATGATAGAGACAGATGATAGAGACAGAGATGATAGAGACAGATGATAGAGACAGAGATGATAGAGACAGAGATGATAGAGACAGAGTTGATAGAAATGTGACACGTAGACAACCCATGCGCCGAAAAACGCAAACACATGCAAAAACGCTTGAAATCGCATACAAACGCTGCGTTTTTTGGTCGTAATGCGCACGCTGATGCGACTAAATATTGCAGCGTTTATAAGCGTTTGCAAGTGTTTTTTAATGCGTTTCATGTGCGCACGATGCGCTGCACAAAAAAACTCAAGTGTGAAAGTAGCCTAACCTTTTAATTAATTCTCTGTTGTACAGTGTGTCTGAAGGACCTGTGATGACATGAAGAGGCAGGGCTTTGGTCATGTGATGCTCCAGCCTGCCCTCTTCATGACCTCATCACAGGTCCTCCACAGGAGCATTCAGCATGGCATTAGCACAGCCCCCAGGCTGTCAGGTATGCGATGCCTCCTGCTGCACTCTGTTCCTGCCGCCTCCTTCTCCTTCAGACAACGATCTGCCCAGCTGCTGCAGGAATCAGGCGCTGGGGAACCATGTGGCTCTGTCATTTGCTGCTCCCCGCTCACTGCTCAGCTGATAGGTGGGCGGGGAAGCGGCTGATTAATATTCACTGCACTTAAGTAGGGACCAGGGGATTCCTGCAGCCGAGGGGATATTTTCATGCCTCCTGCGATCCCACTCCACCGCTGCCCCCTGCCCCCCTCCCCACATGTTACAATCCGACCATAAGACGCACCCACACTTTTCTCCCAAATTTGGAGGAAAAAAAGTGCGTCTTATGGTCCAAAAAATACGGTAATCTGTTCAATTACTTTTGCTTCCTTTAAAAACACAGTGGCACATGTTAAGGAGCTGAAACTCCTAAACCCTTCATCCAATTTTAATGTGGATACACCCAAATGAAAGCTGAAAGTCTGAACTTCAACTGCATCTGAATTGTATTGTTTAAAATTCATTGTGGTAATGTCTAGAACCAAAATTAGATAAATGTTGTCTCTGTCCAAATATATATGGACCTAACTGTATAAAGAGAAAAATCAGACAAACTGAAAATTTTGCAGTGGTCTCTTAATTTTTGCCTGAGCTGTATATATATTCACTTATATTTGTTTTGTGTGTGTAAACATTATAAATTTGAACATGGTATGTAATGACATTATGGTCTTCAATGGAGAATGAAAAAGAAGAGGTTGAACAAGAAAATGGCATCACAATTCTTTTTTAAAAATATATCTTTATTTATCTCTATGGATTTCCAAAAACGCATAAAAAACATGCGTATTTTCCGCTGCGTTTCTCTGTCATGAGATGCAGAAATTTCTGAAAGCAAATACGCAACGTGCGCACATAGCCTAAATGCTCAATAGATCAGGATCCCCAGCAATGGGACTTGCATTTATCAGACATTTATGGCTTATTCTGTTGATATGCCATAAATGTACCAGATGGGACAACCATTTTAAATCTTCGCTTACTCTGAGATTAGATCTACAAACCTGTCTATGGGTGATGTGGACCTTCTGGGGCACTAATATGGTTGACATAAGGCAATGCTGAAGAGTGTAACATAGTAACATAGTAACATAGTTATTAAGGTTGAAGGAAGACTTTAAGTCCATCTAGTTCAACCCATATCCTATCCTAACCTGCCCTAACATGTTGATCCAGAGGAAGGCAAAAAAACCCCAAGTGGCAAACAGTAAGCTTCACATTGGGGGAAAAAATTCCTTCCCGACTCCACATACGGCAATCAGACTAGCTCCCTGGATCAACGCTGTATCTAGGAAACTAGTGAATATAGCCTGTAATATTATACTTTTCAAGAAAGGCATCCAGTCCCCTCTTAAATTTTAGTAAGGAATCACTCATTACAACATTAGACGGCAGAGAGTTCCATAGTCTCACTGCTCTTACAGTAAAGAATCTGCATCTGTGATTATGGCTAAACCTTCTTTCCTCCAGACGTAGAGGATGCCCCCTCGTCCCCGTCACAGGTCTAAGAGTAAAAAGATCATTAGAAAGGTCTTTGTACTGTCCCCTCATATATTTGTACATTGTAATAAGATCACCCCTAAGCCTTCGTTTTTCCAAACTAAATAACCCCAAGTGTAATAACCTGTCTTGGTATTGCAGACCCCCAGTTCTCTAATAACCTTGGTCGCTCTTCTCTGCACCCGCTCCAGTTCAGCTATGTCTTTCTTATACACCGGAGACCAGAACTGCACACAGTATTCTAAGTGTGGTCGCACCAGTGACTTGTATAGAGGTAAAATTATGTTCTCCTCATGAGCATCTATGCCTCGTCTAATGCATCCCATTATTTTATTTGCCTTGGCAGCAGCTGCCTGACATTGGCCACTAAATTTGAGTTTGTCGTCCACCCATACACCCAAGTCTTTTTCAGTGATAGTTTTGCCCAGTGTTTTACAATTAAGCACATAATTATACATCTTATTTGTTCTACCCAAGTGCATGACCTTACATTTATCCCATTAAAGCTCATTTGCCATTTATCAGCCCAAGCTTCTAGTTTACATAAATCCTCCTGTAATATAAAATTATCCTCCTCTGTATTTATTACCCTGCAGAGTTTAGTGTCATCTGCAAATATTGAAATACTACTCTGTATGCCCCCTACAAGGTCATTAATAAATATGTTAAAGAGAAGCGGCCCCAATACTGACCCCTGTGGTACCCCACTGCTAACCGTGACCCAGTCCGAGTGTGCTCCATTAATAACCACCCTTTGTTTCCTATCCATGAGCCAGTTCTTAACCCACTTACACATATTTTCCCTATCCCCATTGTTCTCATTTTATGTATCAACCTTTTGTGTGGCACTGTATCAAAAGCTTTTGAGAAGTCCATGAACACCACGTCCACTGCATTCCCTTGGTCCAGTCCTGAACTTACCCCTTCATAAAAGCTTATCAGATTAGTCTGACAAGAACGGTCCCTCGTAAACCCATGCTGATACTGTGTCATGAGGTTATTCAGCTTCAGATACTCCAAAATAGTATCCCTTAAAAAACCCTCCAGGATTTTACCCACAGTAGATGTTAAGCTCACTGGCCTATAATTTCCAGGTTCAGTTTTTGCCCCCTTTTTGAATATTGGCACCACATTTGCTATACGCCAGTCCTGTGGTACAGACCCAGTTATTATGGAATCTTTAAAGATTAAAAATAATGGTCTATCTATAACTGTACTTAATTCCTGCAGTACTCGGGGGTGTATCCCATCCGGACCCGGGGATTTGTCAACTTTAGTGATTTTTAGACGCCGCCGTACTTCCTGCTGGGTTAAGCATGTGACATTTAATGGAGAAATTTTTTTATCTCTGATCATGTTATCTGTCATGGGATTTTCTTGTGTAAATACAGTTGAAAAAAAGTCATTTAGCATATTGGCTTTTTCCTCATCCTCATCCACCATTTCACCCAGACTATTTTTAAGGGGACCAACACTATCATTTTTTAGTTTCTTGCTATTTATGTAGTTAAAGAATATTTTGGGATTATTTTTACTTTCTCTGGCAATGAGTCTCTCTGCCTCAATCTTTGCTGTCTTGATTTGCTTTTTACAGAATTTATTCAGTCTTCTGTATTTATTTAATGCCTCTTCACTACCTACTTGCTTTAATTCCCTAAACGCTTTCTTTTTGTCCCTTATTGCGCCCCTTACAGCTCTATTTAGCCATAGTGGTTTCCTCCTAATTCTAGCATGTTTATTCCCATAGGGTATATACTGTGCACAGGTCCTATTCAGGATACTAATAAACGTCTCCCATTTTCTTTGTGTATTTTTATGTCTCAGGATATCGTCCCAGTTTATTGCACCAAGATCATCTCTCATCCGTTGGAAATTTGCCTTCCTGAAGTTTAGTGTCCTTGTAACCCCTCGACTACACATCTTATTAAAGGATACATGAAAGCTTATTATTTTGTGATCACTATTACCCAAGTGACCCCCAACCCTTATATTTGATATGCGGTCTGGCCTGTTGGATAATATTAGGTCTAGCAGTGCCCCCCCTCTTGTTGGGTCCTGAACTAGTTGTGAAAGGTAATTGTCTCTCATAGTTGCCAAAAACTTATTACCTTTGCTGGAACTGCAGGTTTCTGTTCCCCAATGTATTTCAGGGTAGTTGAAGTCCCCCATAATAATGACTTCTCCTTGAGTTGCTGCTTCATCTATTTGCTTTACGAGGATATTCTCTGTTGCTTCCATTATTTTAGGAGACTTATAACAAACCCCTATCAATAATTTATTATTTTTCCCCCCTCCCCTAATCTCCACCCACAGAGACTCTACATCTTCATTAGATTCACAGATATCACACAGGATGGGTTTTAAGGATGATTTTACATATAAACACACACCCCCACCTCGCTTATTTTTACGGTCATTTCTAAACAGACTATAGCCCTGTAAATTAACCGCCCAGTCGTGGCTCTCATCCAGCCAAGTCTCAGATATCCCCACCATGTCATAATTATGTTCCAACAAAATTAATTCTAATTCCGCCATTTTGTTGGTGAGGCTTCTAGCATTAGTATACATGCACTTTATGTATCTCTCTGAACCTCTATTCTTTCTTAAATTATTAACTGTTCTAACCCCACCCCCCATGCCACCCCCACCCCCAATTTCATTATTTGTGCCCTTGTCTCTATCTGTACTGCCTTCCCCTCCTATAAAATGAATACCCTCCCCCCAGTCCCTAGTTTAAAGACTCCTCCAACCTTCTAGCCATTTTCTCCCCCAGCACAGCTGCACCCTCCCCATTGAGGTGCAGCCCATCCCTAGCATAGAACCTGTAGCCAACTGAGAAGTCGGCCCAGTTCTCCAGGAACCCAAACCCCTCCTTCCTACACCAATTCTTGAGCCACTTATTAACCTCCCTAATCTCCCGTTGCCTCTCTGGTGTGGCACGTGGTACCGGCAGTATTTCAGAAAATACCACGTTGGAGGTCCTTGCTTTAAGCTTGCAGCCTAATTCCCTGAAATCATCTTTAAGGACCTTCCACCTGCCTCTAACTTTGTCATTTGTGCCAATGTGCACCATGACCGCTGGGTCCTCACCAGCCCCTCCCAGTAATCTGTCAACCCGATCAGCGATGTGTCGGACTCGAGCGCCAGGTAGGCAGCACACTGTTCGACGATCCCTGTCTTTGTGACAGATTGCCCTATCTGTTCCCCTAATAATTGAGTCCCCCACTACCAGCACCTGTCTGGCCTGCCCTGCTCTCCTAATTCCCCCCTTACTGGAGCAGACACTCCCCCGGCTTTCAGAGGACATGCCTGGCTGCAGCAGTGCTACCCCTGTACTGAGTGGAGTGTAAAGGATTCCAAGGTCCTCACCCTTAACCCCAACAAAGGAATGTGGACTTTCCCATAATAGCTTACACATATTAGTTACCAGGTTGCCAAACAATAGCAACAGGCATACAGTACCTATGTAAAAGCTGGTAAAGTTCATTTGTGTACAGTTGACAAAGAAAGGTTGGAGTAGGTAGGAGACCAGATCAAACAAACAAGCCTAGTCCGTAACTGGGAATCTGGGACAAACACTTTACCAGACAGTGTAATCTACACTGTGTTCCAAATTATTATGCAAAAATTGTTTAGGAGTGATAAGGTAAGAATTTTTTTGTTTGCCAGTTAAACTCATTGATGGTGATGTGTGCCAGGGCTCTTTATATCACTGTAAGCAATTGCAGACACCTGTGCTAATTAGTTTGGCAGGTGTGTCCAATGAAAGGCAAGACTACTTAAGAAGGCTGTCCCACATTATTAAGCAGCCTACATTTTCTGCCAAAATGGGAAAGAAAACGGATGTGTCGGCTGCTGAGAAGCAACAAACTGTGGAGTGTTTAGGTCAAGGCATGACTACAATCAACATTGCCAAGACACGTCATCGTGATCATCGCACAATCAAGAAGTATGTAGCTGATTCACAGTACACACGTGTGCGTGCTGATAAGGGAAAATTGAGGACTCTTTCCTACAGTCAATTACGTCAGGTTAAAAGATCAGCGGCAAAAAAGCCTTGTCATAGCAGCAGACAAGTTTTTGAAGCTGCTGGTTCCTCCAATGTCCCCCAAACAACAAGATGAAGGGTCCTTCAGAGGTTTGCAGCTGTGCGTAAGCCATCCTGTTGACCTCCTCTATCCACTGCACACAAGCAGAAATGGCTCCAGTGGGCCAAACAATACATGAAGACTGACTTCAAAACTGTTTTGTTCACCGATGAGTGCCGTGCAACGCTCGATGGTCCAGATGGATGGAGTGGAGGATGGCTGGTTGATGGACACCCCATGCAAACAGGTCTACGGCGCCAACAAGGAGGAGGTGGAGTAATGTTTGGGGCTGGAATCATGGGGAGAGAGATTGTCGGCCCCTTTAGGATCCCTGAAGGGGTAAAGATGAACTCCATAGTGTATGTTGAGTTTCTCAAACAGCACTTCCTGCCATGGTTCAAGAAGAAGAACTGTGCATTCCGCAGCAAGATCATTTTCATGCATGATAATGCACCGTCTCATGCTGCACATAACACATCTGCATCTCTGGCTGCTATGGGCATAAAAGGGGACAAACTTATGGTGTGGCCCCCATGCTCCCCTGACCTTAACCCCATTGAGAACATCTGGAGCATCATCAAAAGGAGTGTCTATGATGGCGGGAGGCAGTTCACATCTAAGCAACAGCTCTGGGAGGGTATTCTGTCCTCATGCAAAACAATTGAAGCAGAAACCATCCAAAACCTGACAAATTCAATGGCCGAGAGAGTTCAGAAGCTCCTTTCAAACAAGGGGTCCTATGTGCAAATGTAACATCACCTAGAATAAAGTTTTGAGTTGAAAACTGTTTGATTTCAGTTTGTAAGAACCTGCTAATGCTTATAATTTCAAAAATGACCATTTTTTTGTTCTTTATTAAAATGAAAAGGTTGAAAACTCTGCTGTGCATAATAATTTGGAACATGCATTTTGAGTGCAGTTTGAGTGTTTTATTTTTTTTAAATATACTGTTATCATAGGCAGTTTGTACAAAAACCTTTCAATTGTACTCTAATAGTTATTTGACTGGAAAATTACAATGACTGAAATTCATATAGGTAATTTGGAAAAATCTGAGAAAATATTATTTGCATAATAATTTGGAACACAGTGTAATGGACCATATAACTAAGTTCCACTGCAGAGAGGGATGGCCTGAGATATAAGCCATGAATGCAAGAGACCCAGGCAAGTTTGGCACAATAAAACAACACAGCAGTGGAGTCTGGGGGCAATTGGTGGCAGCCCAGAACAAAACACCAGCGGCCTGGCAAGCTAGACAGGAAGAAAACATTGAGACCCAAAGCAAGTAAGCTTGCAGACCATCCACACATTTGAATGGGAAGGTGTGTCCAAACTTTTGGTCTGTACTGTATATATATATTTTATTATTCTTTCAGTGGTAAAAGGAAATTTCAAGTAAGTGGTTAAAAACAAATCTCTTTGTTCCTCCATTTTCAGATACCAACAATCAATGGACATGGGTGAGGGCTTGATTTTTGTGTAGCGAGCCCTATTTTTATTGATATAATATTAGGGTGAATGACATTTTGATCACTTTTTATTGCATTTTTGTGGGAGTGGCGATTAAAAAAACGCAGTTATGTTTTGGGGCTTTTTTGCCCAGTTTAAGCTAATTAACTTTAAGTTTTATTAAGTATGGACTTTTACAGATGTGTCAATCCCAATTTATTTTTTTTAAGATAAAAAGGGGGTGATTTAAAAATTTTTATATAGTTTTAAAATTTTTAAAAACATTTTTTAATTGTTACTTTTTCTTAGTTCCCCTATGGGACTTAAACTTGCAGATCTGCATCATTGTGGTACATCATGTAACTGAGAAGGAACAAAATGGCAGCGATGGAGGACTTTTTTTGGGCCCCAGCTGCCATGTCAACCTATTCATACCCCGCCGTTAAGTAGGAGGGGGGCAAATGGGTGCCAGTGCTTTTGTATGACCCCAACAACCAAACCATTTAAATATGATGTGATTGACAGCAGCATATAAATGGTTAAACAGCCTTAATCTCAGCTATCTACAGTCATTGCTGTTAGAGGCAGATGCCAGCTATATAACAAAGGTGGCACTTTCCCAGTATATGGGCTCTGATCCTGTGCATGTGCATCATAATTGTGATGTACTTTTATGTCAGCATCTCCTAAGGGGTTAAAGGGAACTTGTCACATTGAAAATGCAGTCCAATTTGCAGACATTATGTTGTAGAGCTGGGGTAGCTAATTAATCGCATATACAGCTCTGGCGAAAATTAAGAGACCACTTTCACATTTTCAGTTTGTCTGATTTTTCTCTTTATATGTATATTTTTGAGTAAAATGTAAATTGTTCTTTTAGTCTACAAACTTCTGACATGTCTCTGAATTTCCAAGAAAAAAATTATGTTTTGTTTTTTTCTAAAAAGGAGAAATGGTCAAATTTAAAAAACAATGCTTTCAGACCTCAAATAATGCAAAGAAAACAAGTTCATAATCATTTAGAAAAAAACAATACTAATGTTTTAGTTCAGAGTTCAGAAATCAATATTTTGTGGAATAACCATGATTTTTAATCACAGCTTTCATGCGTCTTGGCATTCTTGCCACCAGTCTTTCACACTGCTTCTGGCGCAAAAATTTAAGCAGTTCTTCTCAGTTTGATGGCTTGTGACTATCCATCATCCTCTTGATTACATCCCAGAGGTTTTCAATGGGGTTCAGGTCTGGAGAATGGGCTGCCCATGACAGGGTTTTGATGTGGTAGTCTCTTCATTTTTGCCAGAGCTGTATATAGTAGGTTTCTGTTTAAAGATTCAGTATAACTTCTGTTTATTCTGAGTCAAGTGGGCGGTCCTACTCAGCAACTGACAGCTTTACTTGTGTAAATATGTATACAGAATAGCTGTCAGTTACTGATAGGACCACCTACTTGATTGAAAAGTCCAGAATGAGCAACAGTGTAAATGAATAAAGCATAAGTTCCACTAAATCTTTTCCCACTTAACCATATATCTGTTTGATCAGCTCTGCTTGCTTTGTAACACGTTGCCTGCAGATTGGACTGTATTTTCACTGTGACAGGTTTGCTGTAAGATACGATTTGTTATCATACCATTTTATTGCACTGTATGGCCAAAATATTTGTGGCGTCAACCAATTTGTCAGCTTGTCAAATGACTTTCTAGAAATGCCCTGGTCAAAAATAAGTGCTGTTATTATGAAACAGAAATGCCTTGGAGCAACAACATATCATGTGAAGCAGCAGGTTGTACAAACTCCTGAAGAAGGACAGTAAGTAGTGAAGTGTGTGGCATGTAAAAATAAGCTGTCTTTTGTTGCAAATTTCACTGCCAAATTCCAAGGTGCTTCTGACTTTAGCATTTCAACAGCCATGCCACAAACTGGAGATGATAATCACATGGGTGTTCTGCAGTTGACGCATGTTCATGTCACACATTATAGTGAAATGAACGCATGGACTATATAGCACCTAAACTGCTCTGACACAACTTTCTATACAAATCAACAGGCAAATCAATGACACTTTTTGTTTTGTTTCTGTTTTTCTTTTCAATTTTTGTTATAAATTAAATTACAGAATAATGCCAACTTTGGGTTTGGGTTTTTGACATAATATCTCTACCCCTTTATTCTGAAAATCAGTTATGTCAAAGCTTATGGAAACCAATTATGAAAAACTTCAAGCCTGAATTTGCAACATATGAGAAAAACTTTTTGATGGATTTCTTCTTAAACAACTTTTGCCCTTCACATGTTACCAATTGAGCTTCAAGTTGTTAAATGTATATTATCTATAGGGAGCTGTTTTCTGTTTTATGACAGGTGTCATCCAATCTTTGGTGACAGCAAATACTGTGAAATATTAAATATTTTAAATAAAACATGTAAAAATATATATATCACATGTCACTCTGATGTACCATTAAATCTTAGATTAGAACTTTTTGAAATAAGGTAAGTTACGTTTTAGATTAGATCTGTGGTGACAAATAAAGCTTACGTATCATCAGATACCATTTCTGTAAGTACGTAATCTTTGATCTTAGTAGGAAACCAATGGTTGCGTGCACAATATTAAGGGGACTCTTACAGAATGTAAAAATAGTACTTGAATATCTGAAAACTAGACAAGAGCAAACTTTAGAATCTACTCCAAGGTATAAATTAATTAAATGTACACCTCCATAGGATTTCATCTACATTGGTTGGTTACATATGTTTCTCCATGGTGTTTAAGGGCTCATACCCATTTGCGAGGAAAAACGGTCCGATTTCCGGACCGAAAAAATGGGCGAGTGTCATGCAAGTGTAATGCGATTTCCGTGCTATTTTTCAGCGGAACATCCGTATGCAATGCGATTTTAACATGAGCTTTTACATTCAGTCGTTCTCTGTATGTAAAACCTTTTGTTAAAATCGCATTGTAATACACAACTGTACACATCGTTTTAAAAACATTCTTCAAAACATATATATATAATATGATATATATATAATATATAATCTATATACAGTTATATGAAAAAGTTTGGGCACCCCTATTAATCTTAAGCTTAATGTTTTATAAAAATTGTTTTTGCAACAGCTATTTCAGTTTGATATATCTAATAACTATTGGACACAGTAATGTTTCTGCCTTGAAATGAGGTTTATTGTACTAACAGAACATGTGCAATCTGCATTCAAACAAAATTTGACAGGCGCATAAGTATGGCCACCCTTATCATTTTCTTGTTTTAAATACTCATACCTACTTTTTACTGACTTACTAAAGCACTTTTTTTTGGTTTTGTAACCTCATTGAGCTTTGAACTTCATAGCCAGGTGTATGCAATCATGAGAAAAGCTACTTAAAGTGGCCACTTGCAAGTTGTTCTCCTGTTTGAATCTCCTCTGAAGAGTGGCATCATGGGCTCCTCAAAACAACTGTCAAATGATCTGAAAACAAAGATTATTCAACATAGTTGTTCAGGGGAAGGATACAAAAAGCTGTTTTAGAGATTCAGAGATTTAACCTGTCAGTTTCCACTGTGAGGAACATAGTAAGGAAATGGAAGAACACAGGGACAGTTCTTGTTAAGGCCAGAAGTGGCAGGCCAAGAAAAACATCAGAAAGGCAGAGAAGAAGAATGGTGAGATCAGTCAAGGACAATCCTCAGACCACCTCCAGAGAGCTGCAGCATCAACTTGCTGCAGATGGTGTCACTGTGCATCGGTCAACTATACAACGCACTTTGCACAACGAGAAGCTGTATGGGAGAGTGATGCGAAAGAAGCCGTTTCTGCAAGCACGCCACAAACAGAGTTGGCTGAGGTATGCAAAAGTACATTTGGAGAAGCCAATTTCTTTTTGGAAGAAGGTCCTGTGAACTGATGAAACCAAGATTGAGTTGTTTGATCATACAAAAAGGCATTATGCATGGCGTCAAAAAAACACAGCATTCCAAGAAAAACACTTGCTACCCACAGTAAAATTTGGTGGAGGTTCCATCATGCTTTGGGGCTGTGTGGCCAATGCCGGCACCGGGAATCTTGTTAAAGTTGAGGGACGCATGGATTCCACTCAGTATCAGCAAATTCTTGACAATAATGTTCAAGAATCAGTGACAAAGTTGAAGTTACGCAGGGGATGGATCTTTCAGCAAGACAATGATCCAAAACACCGCTTCAAATCTACTCAGGCATTCATGCAGAGGAACAATTACAATGTTCTGGAATGGTCATCCGAGTCCCCAGACCTGAATATCATTGAACATCTGTGGGATCATTTGAAGAGGGCTGTCCATGCTCAGCGACCATCAAACTTAACTGAACTGGAATTGTTTTGTAAAGAGGAATGGTCAAAAATACCTTCATCCAGGATCCAGGAACTCATTAAAGCTACAGGAAGCGACTAGAGGCTGTTATTTTTTCAAAAGGAGGATCTACTAAATATTAATGTCACTTTTCTGGTGAGGTGCCCATACTTATGCACCTGTCAAATTTTGTTTGGATGCAGATTGCACATTTTCTGTTAGTACAATAAACCTCATTTCAAGGCAGAAACATTACTGTGTCCAATAGTTATTAGATATATCAAACTGAAATAGCTGTTGCAAAAACACCAATTTTTATAAAACATTAAGCTTAAGATTAATAGGGGTGCCCAAACTTTTTCATATAACTGTAAATATATAATATATATATATATATATATATATATATATATATATAATAGAAATAGCTTTTGTTTCTCCAGCGATCAGTCCAATGGTAGAGTAAAAAATAACTTTTATTTATCCATTAAAAAGTTCCAGGTTTCTTCGATACCAATTTCCCTTTTGGAAGACATGTTTCCACACTACATGTGTTTTACTCCTAATCCAAGCGACGCCCTCGATCTCCTGTAAATAAAGATAAAATCATAAAGCAACAATATACTCATACCTCTCTGGCCATATGTCCCACGCTCAGGGCCGGCTCCAGGTTTTTATGGGCCTCGGGCAAAAGAGTCTCAATGGGCCCCTTTAACACAGACCACGATTCATGATGCACAGATACGGCAGAGAAATATAGGTACAGTACAATGCCAAACACTTCACTTCTTCCATTACATGAGTGATATCTATTGTAAATTGTACAATAGCTCAAAAACTGCCAAATCCTCACAGCGCACAGTACAGACTGGACAGTACAGTCGTCCATACAATATTATGGGCACCACATAGTCTCCCCCTCATCACCCATATAATACCCCATGCAGGATGTCACCCCCCATCCCCCATATAATGCTCTATACAGAATACTGGACCCAATATAATGCTCCATACAGAATACTGGACCACATAAATTGCTACATCCAGGATACTGGTCCCCATATAATGCTCCATACAAAATATGGAGCTCTCCTCTGCACTGCGCTGCACTCTGCACTGTTACGGCTCAGGAGAAGCCGTATCACCTCCATCATAGCCTTCTCTCCATCACCTCCATCAATGCCTTCTCCCCATCACCTCCATCAATGCCTTCTCCAAATCACTTCCAACATGGCCTTCTCCCCATCACCTCCATCAATGCCTTCTCCCCATCACCTCCATCAATGCCTTCTCCCCATCACCCCTCATCATTGCCTTCTCCCCATCACCTCCATCAATGCCTTCTCCCCATCACCTCCATCAATGCCCTCCTCATCACCTCCATCAATGCCTTCTCCCTATCACCTCCATCAATGCCTTCTCCCCATCACCTCCATCAATATTCACCTGTCTGCACATTCACGCATACACACGCGCGCGCATACACATACACACACCACATCTCATCTCACCTGTCCGGCGTCCGCACCACAGGCATTCCCGCAGCATCATCGGTGCCCATGCTTTCTCTCTCTGCCACAGCCGGCCGCTGAATTATGACATCATCCAGCGGCGCTGCTGTGAAAGGAAGAGTGGGCCCCCTGCAGGGGCCCCCTGGAGCCTGGAGCTGCGGAGGCACGGGGAGAGGTAAGTATTGTGCCGGCTGCCGGGGCCCTGAGCAAGCAGGGGGGCCCAGTGGCGGCGCTGGCACCGCTCTTCTCTGCTGACCGGCGCCGGGGTGCCCGACGGCGAGTGGGCCCCCACTCCTGCTCAGGGCCCTGGCACTTGCCTGGGTACACCGGGTGCTGACGCGGCCCTGCCCACGCTGTAATCTATATCTCTGGGGGTTAAACAGTTTACAATCGGGAGCGGTGCTAATGCGACTGCCCCGGCTGTAAGCCACTGATGAATGAATGAGAAGCTGCCAGCGAAGACTCATTGACTGGGGGTGACGTCACATTTGCACCGCTCCCAGTTGTAAACTGTTTAACCCCAGAGATATGGATTACATTGTGGGACATATCGCCGGAGAGGTATGGGTATATTGTTGCGTTATTATTTTATCTTTATTTACGGAAGATCGAGGGCGTCGCTTGCATAAGGAGTAAAATAAAAGATGGTCAAACTGTATGGTGTGTCATTTCATTAAAATACTTTTTTCTAGCTGTGTATTTATTTAACCCTTTCATAACTATAGTATTAGGAATGGATCGGTGTCTTATTGACACCTCTCCATTTCTAAGCTTGGTTTAATTTCACCTTACAATAAAAAGGTGACATTAACCCCTTATTACCCCATACGCCACTGCTATAGGTTAGTGAGAAGAGAGAAGCTAAGTGCCGGAATTAGCACATCTTACAGATACGCCTTTTCTGGGGTAGCTGGGGTCAGATGTTTTTCAGCCGGGGGGCCAAGAACCATGGTCCCTTCCTAGGCTATTAATATCTGGTCCAGTCACTGTCTTTCCCTCTCCGACGTAGAAAATTGAGCAGGAGCACACCATTTTTTTCCCTGTAATATATATGTATATATTATATATATATATATATACATATATATATGTATATATATATATATTTATATATATATATATATATATATATATATATATATACATATGGTACAGACCAAAAGTTTGAACACACCTTCTCAAAGATTTTTCTGTATTTTCATGACTATGAAAATTGTACATTCACACTGAAGGCATCAAAACTATTAATTAACACATGTGGAATTATATACTTAACAAAAAAGTGTGAAACAACTGAAAATATGTCTTATATTCTAGGTTCTTCAAAGTAGCCACCTTTTGCTTTGATTACTGCTTTGCACACTCTTGGCATTCTCCCCTGTCAGGTTAAATAAGTGGGATTTCTTGCCTTATAAATGGGATTGGGACCATCAGTTGTGTTGTGCAGAAGTCTGGTGGATACACAGCTGATAGTCCTACTGAATAGACTGTTAGAATTTGTATTATGGCAAGAAAAAAGGAGCTAAGTAAAGAAAAATGAGTGGCCATCATTACTTTAAGAAATAAAGGTCAGTCAGTCCACAAAATTGGGAAGACTTTGAAAGTGTCCCCAAGTGCAGTTGCAAAAACCATCAAGCGCTACAAAGAAACTGGCTCACATGAGGACCGCCCCAGGAAAGGAAGACCAAGAGTCACCTCTGCTTCTGAAGATAAGTTTATCCGAGTCACCAGCCTCAGAAATCGCAGGTTAACAGCAGCTCAGATTATAGACCAGGTCAATGCCACACAGAGTTCTAGCAGCAGACACATCTCTACGTACAACAACTGTTAAGAGGAGACTTTGTGCAGCAGGCCTTCATGGTAAAATAGCTGCTAGGAAACCACTGCTAAGGACAGGCAACAAGCAGAAGAGACTTGATTGGGCTAAAGAACACAAGGAATGGACATTAGACCAGTGGAAATCTGTGCTTTGGTCTGATGAGTCCAAATTTGAGATCTTTGGTTCCAACCACCGTGTCTTTGTGAGACGCAGAAAAGGTGAACGGATGGACTCTACATGCCTGGTTCCCACCGTTAAACATGGAGGAGGAGGGGTGATGGTGTGGGGGTGTTTTGCCGGTGACACTGTTGGGGATTTATTCAAAATTGAAGGCATACTGAACCAGCATGGCTACCACAGCATCTTGCAGTGGCATGCTATTCCATCCGGTTGAATGTACAATTTTCATAGTCATGAAAATACAGAAAAATCTTTGAATGAGGTGTGTCCAAACTTTTGGTCTGTACTGTATATATTCTATATATATTATATATATACATATTATGTGTATATATATTCTATATATATATATATATATATATATATTATATATATAGAATAAATATACATATATATGTGTATATACAGTGGAGACCAAAAGTTTGGACACACCTCATTCAAAGATTTTTATGTATTTTCATGACTATGAAAATTGTAGAATCACACTGAAGGCATCAAAACTATGAATTAACACGTGGAATTATACATTATACTTTACAAAAAAGTGTGAAACAACTGAAAATATGTCTTATATTCTAGTTTCTTCAAAGTAGCCACCTTTTGCTTTAATTACTGCTTTGTACGCAGAAAAGGTGAACGGATGGACTCTACATGCCTAGTTCTCACCGTGAAGCATGGAGGAGGTGGTGTGATGGTGTGGGGATGCTTTGCTGGTGACACTGTTGGGGATTATTCAAAATTGAAGCGGTGAGCGGTCTAGCTCACCCCAAACCATCTCGATTGGGTTCAGGTCTGGTGACTGTGGAGGCCAGGTCATCCGATGTAGCACCCCAACACTCTCTTTCTTGGTCAAATAGCCCTTACACAGCCTGGAGGTGTGTTTGGGGTCATTGCCCTGTTGAAAACTAAATGATGGTCCAACTAAACGCAAACCGGATGGAATAGCATGCTGCTGCAAGATGCTGTGGTAGCCATGCTGGTTCAGTATGCCTTCAATTTTGAATAAATCCCCAACAGTGTCACCAGCAAAGCACCCCCACACCATCACACCATCTCCTCCATGCTTCACGGTGGGAACCAGGCATGTAGAGTCCATCTGGTCACCTTTTCTGCGTGCAAAGCAGTAATCAAAGCAAAAGGTGGCTACTTTGAAGAACCTAGAAATATAAGTATATATATTATATGTGTATATATATATATGTGTGTGTGTGTCACTGACACATATATATATGTGTGTGTTCTATGTGTATATATGTACAGTCATGGCCAAAAGTTTTGAGAATGACACAAATATTAATTTTTACAAAGTCTACTGCTTCACTTTTTCTAATGGCAATTTGCATATACTCCAGAATGTTATAAAGAGTGATCAGCTTAACAGCAATTACTTTCAAAGTCAATATTTGGCTAGAAAATGAACTTTATCCCCCAAAACACATTTCAACATCACTGCAGCCCTGCCTTAAAAGGACCAGCTAACCTCTTTTCAGTGATTGCTCCATTAACACAGGTGTGGGTGTTGATGAGGACATGGCTGGAGATCAATCTGTCATGATTAAGTAAGAATGAGACAACAGGACACTTTAAAAGGAGGCTGGTGCTTGGCATCATTGTTTCTCTTCTGTTAACCATGGTTATCACGTGCAGTCATCATTGCAATGCACAAAAATGGCCTTACAGGGAAGAGTATCGCAGCTAGAAAGATTGCACCTCAGTCAACAATCTATCGCATCATCAAGAACTCCAAGGAGAGAGGTTCCATTGTTGCCAAAAAGGCTCCAGGGCGCCCAAGCACCAGCAAGCGCCAGGACCGTCTCTTAAAAGTGTTTCAGCTGCGGGTTCGGGCTACCAGCAGTGCAGAGCTTGCTCAGGAATGGCAGCAGGCAGGTGTGAGTGCATCTGCAAAAAACTGTGAGGCGGAGACTCTTGGAGCAAGGCCTGGTCTCAAGGAGGGCAGCAAAGAAGCCACTTCTCTCCAGAAAAAACATCATGGACAGACTGATATTCTGCAAAAGGTACAGGCAGTGGACTGCTGAGGACTGGGGTAAAGTTATTTTCTCTGATGAATCCCCTTTTCGATTGTTTGGGACATCAGGAAAACGCCTCATTCCGAGAAGACAAGGTGAGTGCTACCACCAGTCTTGTCTCATGCCAACTGTTAAGCATCCTGAAACCATTCATGAGTGGGGTTGCTTCTCAGCCAAGGGAATCGGCTCTCTCACAGTCTTGCCTAAAAACACAGCCATGAATAAAGAATGGTACCAGAATGTCCTCCAAGAGCAACTTCTCCCAACCTCCAAGAGCAGTTTGGCGATCAACAATGCCTTTTCCAGCATGATGGAGCACCTTGCCATAAAGCAAAGGTGATGACTAAATGGCTCAGGGAACAAAACATAGAGATTTTGGGTCCATGGCCTGGAAACTCCCCAGATCTTAATCCCATTGAGAACTTGTGGTCAATCATCAAGAGACGGATGGACAAACAAAAACCTAAAAATTCTGACTAAATGAAAGCATTGATTGTGCAAGAATGGACTGCTATCAGTCAGGATTTGGTCCAGAAATTAATTGAGAGCATGCCAGGGAGAATTGCAGAGGTTCTGAAGAAGAAGGGTCAACACTGCAAATATTGACTTGCTGTATTAACTCATTCTAACTGTCAATATAAGCTTTTGTTACTCATATGTTTGCAATTATATTTCTGTCTGTGATAAAAACATCTGTCAAACACACACATAAAAACCAGAGGGCAGCAGATCATGTGAAAATATAATATTTGTGTCATTCTCAAAACTTTTGGCCATGACTGTAATGTTTGTGAACTGTCAGTGTGATTTTACAGTAGCAGGGGATTTATTGCTGGCTTTTCAAAGGATGCCGGTGTGTAAAAATCGTACAGCACTTGCATGGTGCGAGTGCTATGCAATTTTTTTTTTGCTCCTATTGACTTGTATTGGCGAGTCTCATCCCAGAATCGCAGCAATACGCAGCATGCTGCAATTTTTTCTCAGTCCGATTTCGCCTAACAAAAAAATCGCAAATGAGATGTCACCTTTTGAATAACATTGGTCCGAGTGCAATTCGATTTTTTATCCGTCCGTATTTCTCGCAAGTGAGTATGAGCCCTAATTCAAGTTTCTGGATTACATATATTCCTCCGTGGTTTTAGGGTCACTGTTAGTTACATTTACTTCCTTTTTGGTGTTCCACTCAGAGACAGCACCGAAATCCTCCAATACAGCAATGAGAATACTGGGCATATAGCTTTTAGGCCCCCTTTTGTATATTCCAGGAAACTCTCTTTTAAGACATTCACAACTCAAGGGCTCTACTAAAACAAACATTTATATCACCTAGAATCTTTTATTGTGCAGCTATACCTGGATGTATTAAGAAAATAGTGCTTTTAAGAATAATTTTCAATACAGCACTGTTCTACTACCGAAAATCTTCTACAGTGTATTCATGTAGACTTCAGTTAGGACAAGTGGCACGGTCACAGTGCTGGGCCAAACTGTGCAATTTTTGGAAGCTGAAAAAATACAAATAGCCCTGATAGGTGGCAGGTGATAATCTCATTAAATATGCAGTATTTACTAATTGTCCAAAGTCAGAAAATAAACTTTAGTTACCACCATATTTATTATCTGTAATTGTGTGTACAATATGTACAAATAAAAGCTAAACTTTATTATTCACAACGATGAAGACAACTCTAAGGGCCCCGTCACACATAGCGACACACCAGCGATCCCGACAACAATATGAACTTGTCAGGATCGCTGGTGTGTCGCTACATGATCGCTGGTGAGCTGCCAAACAGGCAGCTCTCAGCAGCGATCAGGACAGCGACTATGCGGGTAACAAGCGATGCACGTCGCTTAGTTACCCGCAGTGTACCTTAGAAACCAGCGCGCTGGTGCAGGGAGCTGGTAACCAAGGTGCACATCGGGTTTCTAGGCGCCGAGCGGCGCCTAGAGACCCCAGTGTGTACCTTGGTTACCAGCTCCAGCTCACTGATTGCTGGTCTACCGCCTGCCACACGCAGCGATGCGTGCTGGCCAGCGGGAGACCAATGATCAAAAAAATGTCCAGGACATTCAGCGACGATCAGCGATACCCAGCTGGGGGGCTGATCGTTGCTGTGTGTCACAGCGATATCGCTGGGGAGATCGCTGTTGCATCACAAAACTTGTGACTCAGCAGCAATCTCGCTAGCGATCTTGCTTTGTGAGACGGGTGCTTTAGTGACAAATTAAAAACATAATGCTGCTCAAATCCTGATTAGTATTCAATACATTCTAAATCCCATTGAACACCTGTGGCAAGATCTTAAAACTGCTGTTGGGAGAAGGCGCTCTGCAAATATGAGAGACCTCAAGTAGTTTGCAAAAGAAAAGTGGTCAAAAACTCCAGTTGAGAAGTGTAAGAAGCTTGTCGATGGCTATAGGAAGTGATTGATTGCAATTATTTGTTCCAAAGGGGCTGCGACCAAATATTGAGTTGAGCGTGGAAGAAACAAAGAGAAAAGGGAAAGAGGGGAAATGGTATACCAGCTCACCAAATGTAGAGTTCTCCAGTGGAATGCGGTGCACAGAGACTACAGACCAGCTTCTGGGTAACAAATGCAATGAAAAAGAAAAAAATACAGCATCTGCAATATGGGGTTTGGATAATTAACCCCTTAATGACCAGAGGTATTTTTGGTTTTGCATTTTCATTTTTCACTCCCCTTCTTCCCAGAGCAATAACTTTTTTATTTTGTGGTCAATATGGCCATGTGAAGGTTTCTTTTTTGTAGGACGAGTTTTACTTTTGAATTTCACCATTAGTTTTAACATATCCTGTACTGGAAAACAGGAAAAAAAATCAAATTGTGGTGAAATTACAAAAAAAGTGCAATCCCTCACTTGTTTTTTGCTTTTCTTTTTTACTAGGTTCACTAAATTCTAAAACTGACCTGTCATTTTGATTCTCCAGATCATTATGAGTTCATAGACTCCAAACATGTCTAGGTTCTTTTTTATCTAAGTGGTGAAAAAAAAATCCAAACTTTTTTTAAAAAAAATCACCATTTTCCGATACACATAGTGTCTCAATTTTTCGTGAACTCGAGTTGGGTGAGGGCTCATTTTTTGCGAGGTGAGCTGAAGTTTTTAATGATACCATTTTGGTGCAGATATGTTATTCAATCGCCAGTTATTGCATTTTAATGCACTGTCATGGCAACCAAAAAAACGTAATTCTGGCTTTTTGACTTTTTTCTCGCTACGCCGTTTAGCAATCGGGTTAATCCTTTTTTTTAACAATAGAACGGGCGATTCTGAACACAGCAATACCAAATATGTGTATGTTTGGTTTTTTTATTGTTTTATTTTGAATGGGGCGAAAGAGGGGTGATTTGAACTTTTATTTTTTTTTTGTTTGGCATGCTTCAATAGTCTCCATGGGAGACTAGAAGCTGCCATAACCTGATCGGCTCTGCTACATACAGGCGACTATCAGATCGCCTGTATGTAGCAGAATTACTCATTTGCTATGAGCGCCGACCACCAGGCAGCGTTCACAGCAGGCCGGCAGTGACAACCATAGAAGTCTCCAGGAGACCTCTGATTGTCATGCCAACCCATCGATGACCCGCGATTACGTGACTGGGGTCACTGATAACCTTGCACACACTTGCGCGCAGCTTTTCTGTACTCTCAGCAATGTGAAAATACGACGAAGACCAGACAAGTGAGGCTGAGAAGCGAAGGGTCCAGAGAGGTAAGCGTTAAGGTTAATATAACTTTTTGGGTTTTTTTCTAACATTTTGATATCACTTTTTCAGCAATTGAGGATTATTGTAATATTAAACCAGAATTCAATTTCACTTGAATATATTTGCTCATCTCTAGTCAGTGGCAAAATCCAGAATCCAGAAGGCTTGTTTTTTTCCTGCTCGATCTTGTGCCTTTTAGTAATATTTTTGCTGTCTTTTTATATTACAAATCATCTGATTTAAAGAGTATTTCTTAAATTGTATGCATTTTTAGAAACAAAAATCTGGATGTCTAAGGGACATTTAATTGCAAACATGATGCATTTAGATAAACTTTCTGATTCTATTTTGAGTGTTTTTCTATTCTCCAAGATGTGGTAAAGGCAGGGAGTAGGTTCTGTGGGTTGCTTGCAGGACTACAATTTCCTGTGCACCTGCTCTAACACCTTTTACGATGTCAAGAGACTGATGAATGTTTATTTAACAAGACAAACATTGGGAGTGATGTACTTCAGCAATATGAGATGAGCATTTTTATACTGCATGCAAATTTAATAATACTATTAATAATAAAACTGTAATGAGACTCATTAGTGTTCTAAGATATCTCATTACCACAATACATTTCCATAACTTATAGTATAAAGCAAAGCTAGATTAATAGTGCTGTCAATATGCAAAATCAAAAGTGTATAAGTTACAATTCCCTAACATTATATTATAATCAGATAAGGAAAAAAATTCAAGCAGATCTGTCACCAGATTTCACAATACAAGCTGCATACATTATTACATCTCTTAGACCTGATAAGGCTAATGTACCTATTTTGAAAATCAATGGCAGAGTTCATATATTTTAAAAGGATTATACAGCCATTCTGATATAGAGTTTCAAAGTAAGCACACCAGTCTCATAAGGTCTGGGAGATGTATCTCCTGTTTGTTTGTGCTATCTTCTGATAGATCCGCGGTGTTTGTGCTATCTTCAGATGCTGTTAATGTAAATGTAAAGTAACTTATAGTAGACATATTTTAAAGAACTTTTGATGTAAATAAGTATCACACATTTCCACCCATCACTATAGCTTGTGTTAGCGTTGGACGGGCATTATAAAGGTAAATGGTCTTTTATATCGATGCTACATTTGGCAGTAATTTTAACAATACTTTATTGAATTGCTTTACAGTGAATTCCAATTGCTGCTTATAGCAATGTGTAGGCCTGTTGGCAAGTGTTTTCATCAAGCCTTATTCTTTCTTAAGAGAACTTTTCAGCACGATTTTGTCATGTAAAGCAATAGCTGTAATTGAGATGTAATACTGATTACATTGATACCTTTGGTTAAGAAATCCACTTTGTTGTTCTTTTGTAATCACCATTTGAAGTTTTCTCCTAGTTTTCGGTGCACAGGGGTAGGACTGTGCTCTGGTCTTTTCCTCCGTGTCTGTGATTCCCCGGTTCTTCTGCCTTCCTCTGGTCTTTGAATGCCATGTCACTGCTGAAATTTCAAACAGAGGAGGCAGCTTATTCACAGATCGGAGACAGAGAGGCCAGGGAATCACAGACAGGGAGGACAAGTCCCAGTGCACAGTCTAGCCACTGTGCACCGAAATCTAATTCTCAGAAAACATCAAATGCTGATTACTGTAGAACAACAAAGTGGATTTCTTCACCAAAGGTGTCAATTTAATCAGTATTACAGCTCCATTACAGCCATGGCTTTACTCTACATTACAAAATCGTGCTGACAGGTTCTCTTTAAGCCTTCTGACTCATACTTCTTACAAATAACATCCACTTTCCACTTATAAGGAGCCTTCTATGCTCACTTTTACATTTTTTACTTTTAGCTTTGAGGCAATGGAATGAACAAGAATGTTTTATATAATACTTGATACTTGATTCATTCTTTGAATATATAATAAATATTCTCTTTAGAGGGACGGACTATGCTTACAATGACTATGTGTGTAATATTACACTGGAAACATTTTTGCACATTTTTGAGATCATACTTTCTATGTATGTTAGTTCCTCACTATAATTACACATATATCTGTTTACAGTGTTCAAGCACAGACTTGTTACACAGTGCCACTTTGAGTTTGTCCTCAGGCTGCTCAATGTTTAGTTGATCCAGTTATTCCAAATTAAAAAAAGTCTGCTAATGTTCTCATTATAGGTGACAGTATAATTTTGTATAACCATGAAGTTATATAATTGTTTCAGCGTAAGTATACAACACTGCACACTTGGTGATAATAAGTTTGCATTCTCGACAAGTTGAAACAAAATTTAAAAGTTGGGTAAAGTTATGGAACTTCAAAAGAATTACATAAGAAAATTCTAAAGCAAAAACTTGGGCAATAGCTTTACATTCAAAACAATATAGAAATGTGGCGTTGTCAGAAAATGCATGTCCATACATTTATTATGCTTAATACGTACAAAATGTCCCTAATAAAGATGTTAAGCTGTAGCGGATAACACTTCTTCCAAAATGTATATCGCCTTATCCCAGGAAGGATGGGAGAATCCCAGAACAAAAGAAGGGAATGCTCATTCCCAAAACAATCTAAAAATGTATTATCCATAAATAGAAAAAATTATGAACGGCAACTAGGGTTTTAAAATCACCACCATTCAGACTTGGAAACCAATGACCAGATATATAACAGTAAAACACTGCTGGTTAGATGGTACTCAGCATGAAAATAGCTTATTGTAATAACATGAAAAAAGAGAAAACTGCAGCACTCACCAGCTGAAGAAAATCCAGTGAACTTTAATGTATCAACAGTGCTTTAAACACAAAAGTCGGACGTGCAGGGTTACAGAGGCATGCAGGGGAGAGAGGAGAGGACAACGGCCGTTTCACAAAAACTCGCTTCAAAGGGTCCAGGTGAGCAATAGACCCGTTGAAGCGAGTGTTCGCAAAACGGCCATCGTCATCTCCTCTCTTCCCTGCATGCCTCTGTAACCCTGCATGTCCGACTTTTGTGTTTAAAGCACTGATGATACATTAAAGTTCACTGGATTTTCTTCAGCTGGTGAGTGCTGCAGTTTTCTCTTTTTTCATGTTATAAAAATGTATTAAATTATTGCTCAATACAAATGTGAATAAGTAAAGGCATTAAAACAGAGGTGCCTCAAAGAAAGGGACAGCAGTAGTGTCATCATATAAATAGTAAATGAGCATAGAGCAGTGGTGCATTCATACATGTAGTAAACATGCAGCATCAAATAATGTTGCTGTTAGGGCATTTACCTATAGACTGTGGAAGCCCTATGAGCTGCACAAAGGATATGGCAGGCATCACATTCCTTAGCCCGACGCGTGTTTCACTTTTCTTCTTCCTGGGGGTATGTTCTGAAGTGCTTTACAGATATTATCATCACTCTCCCCATTGGGAGATCAGAATCTAAATTCCCAATGAGTATAGGTACTGTCACACTAAGCGATCGCACCAGCGATCATGACAACGACATGACCTGGCAGAGATCGTTTGTACATCGCTATATGGTCGCTAGTAGCTTCCAAACAGGAAGATCTCATAAATGACACATCAGCGATCAGCGATCTGTATAACAACCTCGGCGGTCGTTGGGACCTGTCACACAGCATGTATTGTTAAAGATCCCGACCTCAATAGGCGTGATTGAGCGCAACCATTTCTACGCCCCTCAGCACAGATTTGTGGTCACTGTATGTCATATGTCACAGCTCTCGCTTAGTGATTGGACGTCTGCGTCATAAAAGACGACGTATTAGCGCTCCCTTCCATTGTTCTCGAGCTCAAGTGGTTCATACGAATTTCCAGCATCGTTCCATACTGCGTCCTGCTAGCCTTCTGCTTTGCAGCTACTGCGATCCAGTCTGTGCCGATATTGCGTTTGCCCCGGATTCATTTTTTCAGGATCCCAAAAATATCTTGTATAAATGGCAAAGATGAAGCGCTGTAGCGACTCTGACAGGATAGCAAAACCCCACACACAATAGTATCCTCGCAACAACGCACAAAGGACTAGATGTTGTGGCCACCAATCGGAGCTAAGGGGCGTTAAAACCTAGTCCCGCCTGCGCCGCTGACATGAGTCGCCAACGAGGTCGCTCGTCGTTCATAAAGGGTGTCAAACTCAGCGATTCAGGCTCACCAGCGGGACGCCAACGATCAAAAAACGGTCCAGAACGTTCGTGCACAATCAGCGACATCGCAGCAGGGGCCACATTGCTGCTACATGTCACACACAGCGACGTCGCTGACGATGTCGCTGCTGCGTCATAAAATCGCTGTCGCTTAAGCGATATCGCTAGCGATCTCGCCTAGTGTGACAGTACCTTTAGTCTCTGAAGTGTTGCAGAAAACCCACACAAATGCCTTTCAGATATTGTCCTTGGTGGGAATTGAATATATGACCACAGAGCTGCAAAGTGATAGTGCTAACCGGTGAGGCACCATATTATACAATTTTTTCATGACTTGAATTAACAAGTAACTGCTAGGACTTACCGTAATTCTTACATACCTTACAGTTCTGTGAGAATAGAGTTGTTGGACAGGTATCGTGTGCCTGAAACTCAAATTGTTTTCTGTAAACCTTGATCACCCTCCTGTAACTGGAGTTCATGCATCTGAAAGCTAAGGTGTACAGTCATGGCCAAAAGTTTTGAGAATGACACAAATATTAATTTTTACAAAGTCTACTGCTTCACTTTTTCTAACGGCAATTTGCATATACTCCAGAATGTTATAAAGAGTGATCAGCTTAACAGCAATTACTTGCAAAGTCAATATTTGGCTAGAAAATGAACTTTATCCCCCAAAACACATTTCAACATCATTGCAGCCCTGCCTTAAAAGGACCAGCTAACCTCTTTTCAGTGATTGCTCCATTAACACAGGTGTGGGTGTTGATGAGGACATGGCTGGAGATCAATCTGTCATGATTAAATAAGAATGAGACCACTGGACACTTTAAAAGGAGGCTGGTGCTTGGCATCATTGTTTCTCTTCTGTTAACCATGGTTATCTCTATAGAAACACATACAGTCATCATTGCAATGCACAAAAATGGCCTAACAGGGAAGAGTATCGCAGCTAGAAAGATTGCACCTCAGTCAACAATCTATCGCATCATCAAGAACTTCAAGGAGAGAGGTTCCATTGTTGCCAAAAAGGCTCCAGGGCGCCCAAGAAAGACCAGCAAGCGCCAGGACCGTCTCTTAAAAGTGTTTCAGCTGCGGGATCGGGCTACCAGCAGTGCAGAGCTTGCTCAGGAATGGCAGCAGGCAGGTGTGAGTGCATCTGCACGCACTGCGAGGCGGAGACTCTTGGAGCAAGGCCTGGTCTCAAGGAGGGCAGCAAAGAAGCCACTTCTCTCCAGAAAAAACATCATGGACAGACTGATATTCTGCAAAAGGTACAGGCAGTGGACTGCTGAGGACTGGGGTAAAGTTATTTTCTCTAATGAATCCCCTTTTCGATTGTTTGGGACATCAGGAAAACGCCTCATTCGGAGAAGACAAGGTGAGCGCTACCACCAGTCTTGTCTCATGCCAACTGTTAAGCATCCTGAAACCATTCATGTGTGGGGTTGCTTCTCAGCCAAGGGAATCGGCTCTCTCACAGTTTTGCCTAAAAACACAGCCATGAATAAAGAATGGTACCAGAATGTCCTCCAAGAGCAACTTCTCCCAACCCTCCAAGAGCAGTTTGGCGATCAACAATGCCTTTTCCAGCATGATGGAGCACCTTGCCATAAACCAAAGGTGATAACTAAATGGCTCAGGGAACAAAACATAGATATTTTGGGTCCATGGCCTGGAAACTCCCCAGATCTTAATCCCATTGAGAACTTGTGGTCAATCATCAAGAGACGGGTGGACAAACAAAAACCTAAAAATTCTGACAAAATGAAAGCATTGATTGTGCAAGAATGGACTGCTCTCAGTCAGGATTTGGTCCAGAAGTTGATTGAGAGCATGCCAGGGAGAATTGCAGAGGTCCTGAAGAAGAAGGGTCAACACTGCAAATATTGACTTGTCATTCTAACTGTCAATATAAGCTTTTGTTACTCATATGTTTGCAATTATATTTCTGTCTGTGATAAAAACATCTGTCAAACACACACATAAAAACCAGAGGGCAGCAGATCATGTGAAAATATAATATTTGTGTCATTCTCAAAACTTTTGGCCATGACTGTTATAGGTAGAAGGTCGTATGGCTGCTATTAATCTTGTATTAATACAATAGTTCTAAACTGAGCATGAGCATTAATTGCATCTTAAGATGCAGTAAAACAATAACAGATATGGTAATCTGACAAAAGTGCAAATCTGCATCTCCTATGAATATTCTCCTAGCAGGGGCCGCGCATGTACAAGCAGAAGTTGCGCATGTATGAGCAGAGCAGGAAACTGAATAAGCTGTATTTATTAGGCAGTTTACAAGTTTACATCTAGATGTGAAGTTAAATATGCCTTTTAAATGTCACAAGTGATGATGTGTAGCATTTTTCAGTAAAATGTTCATCTTCATCTTCTGTATTGGTAAGCAAAATTTGGAAAATGACAAAAAAATTTAAAAAATTGGTGTGATCTCCAAAGGAGACACAGTTTTGTCAATTTTAGTATAACACAAATGGAAAATTGCAGTGGATACAAAGACAAATGGAAGTTATCAGTTATCACTACTCATGTGATGACTTCAAATTGTCAATAATGTTGCATTTAGTTTGGCAATAATCAAAATGTTCAGGAGCATGGATAAGGGTTTTTTAAAAAATGCATGGCCTCTCTTTAAGAGATTTATTTGATTGCTCGAGGTCTGACTCTCAGCAACAATGCAGATCACATGAATAAGACAAAGCTGCAAAACCAAACACAGTAGCTACAAAAAGTACAGCATGCAGTCCTAACCAATGTAAGACCTAATGTACACAATGAAAAGGCAGCAGAGTTAGGGTTTGCTGATTGCACCAAATATAAATTATGTTAAGGCGCGATCGCAACCCGGGGTCCACCGTGAGGTGATGGAGAAACCACAGCTAGTAGACAACGGCGGACCGAAGCTGCAAGCAAGCACCGTAAAAACACTGAGTTAAATGTCACTTGGTGTGAACAGATTGCACAGTACCTGACTCTGTTACTTCACAGAGCAGAAGCAAACTGAGAGCACTCTAAGCTGTGCCCTGTTAGATGTCACAGGTCCACAGTTGTAATGACGCTAGTTGTGGTCCCTATAACTCACCCCCACTATGCTGGTGATTGAGCCTGCCCTGTCACACGGTCTGTGAAACTTGCACATGCCGATGCAGGTGCTAGGCTCAAGCGGGAGTTCCCACCCTACACTGCCTGACGAGAACCCCACTGGCAGTTCCAATTGCAGCACACATGGATACAGGGTGGTAACTGTCCCACCTACACATACAGCAATATAAGTAATCTTAGCGCGCTGACAGCTGCCCCAAAGATCCTTTTATAGATTGCGCCTAAGTCCAGTCAGGCAGGACCTTGCTCGCGGGCCAATCTGGAGCTGGCACAGGACCTGAGCAGCTGATGACAGACCACCAATGAGAGGTCGCCACCTCACGAGCATGCTCAATAGAGCAAATCCTGGATTTAGCCTCAGGAATGACTGCTCGCCGCTATTGCGGCTGCTCGTCTATTGTTAGTTACCATAGCTGGACCTGGAGAGGCAGCAGTAACAACACGCATGGCCCGAGTCTGAGCAAGATGCTGAGACCAATGTCTTTGCTGAGCAGCATCTACTGCAGTTGAAACTGAATGGGAGACTGCAGGAAAAGACAAGGCTTGGGATCCATTCTGTGCAGAGGGACAATCCCGGCGCCTAACAAGCAGTGCTATTTTTTAGTTTTTACCTGGAGTAAATGCCACTGTTTCCAATCTGTCATTTTTGTTATTTTTTATTTCCTACAGATCTCTGTTCCTTAGATATATTCCCCTCTTCCTCTTTACACCCTGTAAGTAAATCTAGTTTTGACTGACAAGACTAGATTTACATACAGGGTTAAAAAAAAGAAGATGGCATCATATCACAGAAATAGAGGAATAAAAAAATTTTGCTGATTTTGTAATTGCGTAGTTTGACTGATTTTTGGAATTGCGGAGATTTGTATATATTATAAATGACGGTTCTGATCTGTATGATACATATCTGATGGAGAAATAATGTTTAGCCACTGAATAGGATTAGCTATAAACAAGTTGTTCTCTGGGCATGGTAGGAGAGGGAGGCCATGTGTAAGGAAAAACTGTTCCGTCATACACCAATGATAGTTGTCAGAAGCAATTTCCTCATTGAGAAAAAAAAACTGGTGAACATATAAACATATACATAAACTGAACTTAGTCACCTCACTTAAAGATATGAGCACTGTCAAGTTCTCATTTTAGTTGTAGATATACATAAAGCAGGACAAGCACTTTTGGACCCGAGGTAAAACCTTCTGAATGCATCGCAACTCATCCTCCCCCAGATTAAATGTAATAGCTGTCACACGTATATTAGTATGTGTTACATTGAAGACACCCAATTTATATAACTAGCCAAAAGTATTATAAAACTAGGACATATTGTGGTCTACTGCACATCTATACATATTCAACAAACACACATATTCTCCAGGTACATACCCTGCAAAAACCAGCATACAGTCTGTACACCCGTTCTGCACACCTGCACATTTTCTGGTATTCCATCTAGAAGTATTCCTTAGGTTAGACCTCTCTTTCGCTGTTCTTGTCTTATCCAGAACCAGGACAGTTAAAGTGCTGAAAGCAGTAGTGTTTCGCACCACATGGAAGTTTCCTTTTCGTTGTCTCAGTTTCGCTGGTATTTGCATCATTAGGATGCAGATACTGGTGAATACAATAATGGCACATAAAGCCATCAGCTTCTTCTTCCACCATTGAGCCTGTGCGTCTGAGAGTGCAGAAGTCTCAATTATGTCACCACACCGCACTATCAGTGCCGGGCTCAGTACACTGCATAGTCTGAACCAGGGTATTTGGGGAATGGGGTTACATAAGTAGTTTTATTTTTTTAAATTGGCAGCACTTGTGTGGATATCATATTATGTAAGTGGCAATGTGGTAACATGCCATATGGGGGGCTTGTGGGCACACCATACTGTGTCGGAGGCTTTGTGGGGACATTATACTTTTTGGAGGCTGTGTGGGAATATCATACTGTTTGACTGGCTGTGTGCGGACTTCATACTCCATGGGACTGTAGTTATCATGTTGTGTTGGTAGCTGTTGATCATAGTACAAGGGCTGAGAAACAGGAGCAGTATGGTTAGTGGTAGCAGGTAGTCAGCGTACTTAATTCTGCTAAATATTAAGTAATAAAAAAATAACATAAAACAATAATAATAAGGAACATAATTACGTTTTGCTTGTTGGTTTGGCCCTCCACAACAGTTATTTGGAAAATTAATTGCCCACTTCTGAGTTAGGTTGTAACTGCTAGATCCATGGGGTCTGAAACCCAAAAGGGCACCATTATACCTCATTCCATTAAGTCACTAGATCATGCATATTACTGAGCCATATTTGTAAGCGTAATAGACTTTAAATGGATTGGTGAAATGCTTTACTGTTCCATTCAATTTCTTACTAGCCATGATCTGGCAGTGGGAAAAGGAAGGCCTCTGGAGCCCCATTATTTCAGTCAGAGGGGTTCCACCAGGTGAGCCCCCACCAATCAAGCAGTAATCACATATTCAGTTGACAGATTGTAATCAATTCTGAGTGAAATACCTCCTCAAGATTTGTAGTCTCATGCTCTGGCAATCAGTAGCAGTTGAACCCCACTAATTTAGCAGTTATCACTGCAAACTGCACACCTAGACAAATTACCATTGCACATAAACATGGCACAAACATTGTACACCTGCACACACTCCAGTCACAAACATTTTGTGTCAGTGTTTGTATGCTAAAACCAGGAGTGAAATTTACAGAAAAATAAAATTGAAAGATTGACACCTTTTCTGCGTTTTGGAGACACTAATGGTTTTGGCATACAAATACTATGAAAAACTGATCAAAAATACTCATGTGTGAATGAGGCCTAAGAGGCAGCAGTAATGGCTGAGCAGTGCTCCTTAATGGCATACACTCAGTCTTCCCTGCGTTCCCTCACTTTTCATACAGTACAGACCAAAAGTTTGGACACATCTTCTCATTCAAAGATTTTTCTGTATTTTCATGACTATGAAAATTGTACATTCACACTGAAGGCATTTCGATTGGGTTCAGGTCTGGTGACTGTGGAGGCCAGGTCATCTGGCGTAACACCCCATCACTCTCCTTCTTGGTCAAATAGCCCTTACACAGCCTGGAGGTGTGTTTGCGGTCATTGTCCTTTTGAAAAATAAATGATGGTCCAACTAAACGCAAAGCGGATGGAATAGCATGCCGCTGCAAGATGCTGTGGTAGCCATGCTGGTTCAGTATGCCTTCAATTTTGAATAAATCCCCAACAGTGTCACCAGCAAAGCACCCCCACACCATCACACCTCCTCCTCCATGCTTCACGGTGGGAACCAGGCATGTAGAGTCCATCCATTCACCTTTTCTGCGTCGCACAAAGACACGGTGGTTGGAACCAAAGATCTCAAATTTGGACTCAACAGACCAAAGCACAGATTTCCACTGTTCTAATGTCCATTCCTTGTGTTCTTTAGCCCAAACAAGTCTCTTCTGCTTGTTGCCTGTCCTTAGCAGTGGTTTCCTAGCAGCTATTTTACCATGAAGGCCTGCTGCACAAAGTCTCCTCTTAACAGTTGTAGAGATGTGTCTGCTGCTAGAACTCTGTGTGCCATTGACCTGGTCTCTAATCTGAGCTGCTGTTAACCTGCGATTTCTGAGGCTGGTGACTCAGATAAACTTATCCTCAGAAGCAGAGGTGACTCTTGGTCTTCCTTTCATGGGGCGGTCCTCATGTGAGCCAGTTTCTTTGTAGCGCTTGATGGTTTTTGCAACTGCACTTGGGGACACTTTCAAAGTGTTCCCAATTTTTTGGACTGACTGACCTCCATTTCTTAAAGTAATGATGGCCACTCATTTTTCTTTACTTAGCTTCTTTTTTCTTGCCATAATACAAATTCTAACAGTCTATTCAGTAGGACTATCAGCTGTGTATCCACCAGACTTCTGCACAACACAACTGATGGTCCCAACCCCATTTATAAGGCAAGAAATCCCACTTATTAAACCTGACAGGGCACACCTGTGAAGTGAAAACGATTTCCGGTAACTACCTCTTGAAGCTCATCAAGATAATGCCAAGAGTGTGCAAAGCAGTCATCAAAGCAAAAGGTGGCTACTTTGAAGAACCTAGAATATAAGACATATTTTCAGTTGTTTCACATTTTTTTGTTAAGTATATAATTCCACATGTGTAAATTTATAGTTTTGATGCCTTCAGTGTGAATGTACAATTTTCATAGTCATGAAAATACAGAAAAATCTTTGAATGAGAAGGTGTGTCCAAACCTTTGGTCTGTACTGTATGTCATTTTAGTAAAGAACCTTCTGGTCTGTCAGTTGCTTATAGTGTGGTATACAGTAGAGATGAGCAAATCATTTTAAATTTGCCAGCTTCGACAAATGTTTCCAAATTTGTGGAACTGGCGCCATAGTCAAGCACCTTATCCCTGTACATGCATAACAAGTGTTGTATCTACCCTATAATCATACTGGCTATTAACAGAGATATTCCGTGAGAAAGACTGGAAGGACGAAACATTAGAAATATTATATGTTTAATTGTGCTGGAGTTAAATAACATACCATTGAGCAAGCTACAAAATAGCTCATCTCTTTAGTGCTGGGATTTTGCAGTATTTGATTGGTGAGTAAAGGGGACACAGTGGTGCGCATAGCGTGCGTGCTCACACGTCATATAGTCACTGGCTCACAGCGACTCTGGGGCGGATGGGAAGTGTACATGCGCGGGATTTGCTAGGTGGCTGCCGTGACGTCAGGCAAATCACAGCAATCATTTGCAATGCTGTGGGAGTGCATAATTTTAACAGGACACTGACTGATCCATAACTAAAACGATAAAAAGCGCCACCCCTATGATTGAAACAAAAGGTATGTGAGGCAATCCCCTAATGTTATAAAGTGTTTTTTAAACATAATACTGGAAGCTTTTATTTGAGAAAACCATGTTAGTGATGTACATTGCATCACTAACAACACACTGGCGTCAATTTAATAGCTAAAAGTGATGTGGCAGGTTCCCTTTAAGGAAAAGGATAGTCGATCAGAGATCTGCAGTTAGCAGAAGCTGACAACAATGAACTCTTGGGAGATTCTGCTGTTTCCTCATAACATGGGAGAAGCTGTGCCTGCCAATAAGGTGAAGGGATCAGAGTAGCAGAGGAGTGAGTACAGAGGCTAAAAGGAGTGAAACATTTTTTTGGGTGGGGTCATTGATGTGTAAAATAATGGTATGCCGTAGTATAAGTTTACCCCATCCAGTGTATGTGTGTTGTTATGGTTACTGGGCTATCCACTACTCTGTGCATGGAAGAAGCGTGTGAGGCATCAAGGGGTTCTAATCAAAGTCAGGTGAGAAAATCTCCAGTCCAGCTCAAAAATCCCATTAAAATATGTAGCATGAGCATGCAAAAATATACCGACGCGTTTTGAGTCTGTCTGACTCTTAATCGTACAAAAAACTAAAAGTAACAAACTACTGGTATGAAAACACACACCGCTCATTAAACTAGTAATGTTACACATTGGTCACACCTGAGATAAAATGTTAAACCTGCATTGGAATACCATAAATGCCGAGACGAGGCATACATCTCATTAAAAAACATGATTCCACCCAATTAAGGCTACGTTCACACGGTGCGTTTCTCATGCTTTTTTTTTTCAAAGGCAAAACCTGCTCTATTGGTAGTAAAGAAGCTGCTTACAAAATACAGGTTTTGCTACATTTTTCAGGATACCAAAGTTCAGCTTTGTTCCACCACAGAACCATGAACATAGGTCACCAATGCAAAGCATATGTGAAACCATCCATCTTGGAAAAAGGTCAATATGATCAAATTATTTAGTGGAAAAAGATTTTATGTGTGAAAAAATAGTGACAATTCTGAACAAAAAAGTTTGTATGAGCTCATGAAAAAATACACAATTACAAATGTAAAAGCAGGGGAGGTGAATTGGTCAGGAACAGTTAACCTAAAGGGTATGCCACACTAAACAACATCGCTAACGGGATCGCTAAAAAACGTCACTATTTAGCGATCCCGTTAGCGATGTTGTTGTGTGCGGCAGCTGCCAGCGACGAGCTTCCTGCTGTGATCTCGCTCGTCGCTGGAATCGTTCCGGACCCTATTTTCGTCGCTGGCGCCCCGCTGGGTAAGTATATATCGCTAAGTGTGGCACCTTTTTTAGCGATTTAGCAGTACTTTTGTACCGCTAAAGTCGTTAAGGAGATCGCTAACCGCGATAGCGTCCTAACGACATCGCTAAAATAGGTAGCCACTAGCGATATAGAAACAATCCCGCTAGCGATCTCATTAGTATGCGACGCTAATGAGATCGCTAGCGGGATTGTCTAGTGTGGCAGTACCTTTAGACATTGGCAGTGCATTGAGTTTGTAGCATAGTGTTTACTTTTATACTTTTACACTTTGGTCAGCCCTTGAGTTGATCAGGTATTGTTCAATTTCACACCTTAGTCAGCCAATGTTAACTTTACACATTGGTCGGCCACTGAATTGCTCAGGCAATATTGCACCCATCACTAATTTAATTAAACTGTACTACTCCTAAAGGTAGTGTCACACTAAGCGAGATCGCTAGCGAGATCGCTAAAGCGTCAGCGATTTTATGACGCAGCAGCGATCTCGTTAGCGATGCAGCTGTGTGTGACATGTAGCAGCGATGTGGCCCCTGCTGTGATGTCGCTGATCGCTCATGAACGTTCTGAGCCGTTTTTTGGTCGTTGGTGTCCCGCTGGTGAGCCTGAATCGCTGAGTGTGACACCCTTTATGAACGACTTCACCAGCGGAGCAGGCGGGACTACGTTTTCCCAACGACCGCAGAGGTCGTTATACAGATCGCTGATCTCTGATGAGATCTTTGAGTTTGGAAGCTAACTAGCGACCATATAGTGATCGCACCAATGATCTCGCCAGGTCGTGTCGTTGTCGTGATCGCTGGTGCGATCGCTAAGTGTGACAGTGCCTTAACTGCCATTCTCAGGTGAGAACACCAAGACATTATGGTTAAAACTTGGGAAAATTATGAAAATAAATGTGTTATCATATACTGCTGTACCTGTTTTTTTTCACTAAAAACTCTGCAAAACTTGATACCTGCGTTTTTTTGCTGCATTTTTGCACTTATTGCTTCCTGGGTGAAAAAACGCTGCAGAAACGCTACAAAAACACTGAATGAAGTGACATGCTGCAGTTTTCCAATTCAGTCAGGAACAAAAAAAGTGCATGCATGGGATTTCTTAGCTTTTGCTCGAACTGTAAAACAGAGCTTTTAAATTTGCATAAAAACCACAGCAAAAAACGCAACGTATGAACACAGGCTAAGGGCCTTCAGACTGCCACAATGTAAATAAAGCTGTGGAGACATCCATTATATGGGTCTAGTAAAATTAATAAGCAAGTAATGGAGCAAACTATAATGAATACACATATAGTTCCAAATGGAATTGGAAGAGAGCAGCGGTGGCAATATCTGTTTTAAACGTACATCTGGTTAAAGCTCCCAACTTAGAACCTTCAGACAGCAGCAATGTAAGTTCCGTATATACTCATGTATAAGCCGACCCGTGTATAAGCTGATCCCCCAACTTTAGCCTCAAAAAACTGGGAAAAGTTATTGACTCGCGTATAAGCCTAGGGTGGAAAATGCAGCAGCTACTGGTAAATTCTCAAATTACGGTACGTACTGTGTATCCAAGACAAGAGATACGGTATACCTGTACGTGTACTCAGCAATGCTTGGGCAAAGCAAGGGGGCTCCATATTGAATCATGAGCCCCATATAATGCTCCATACAGTTCATGATGTGCCCCATAAGGTGCTCCATACAAAATACCCTCATATGATGCTCCATAATGTTCATGATGGGCCCATATAATGCTCCATAAAGTTCATGATGGGCCCATAAGATGCTACATAAAGTTTATGATGGGCCACATAAGATGCTCTATACAAAAATATGCCTCAAACAATGCTGCACAGTGAATAATGGTGGCCCCATGACATGCTCCTTTATATACCGTACAGTATGCCCCATATGCTGCTCAATAAATTGTAATGCAGGTCCATGAATGGCTCCTTTATATACAATATGCCCCATATGCTGCTCAATAAATTGTAATGCAGGCCCATGAATGGCTCCGTTATATACAGTATGCCCCATATGCTGCTCAATAAATTGTAATGCAGGCCCATGAATGGCTCGTTAATACAGTATGCCCATATGCTGCTCAATAAATTGTAATGCAGGCCATGAATGGCTCCATTATATACAATATGCCCATATGCTGCTCAATAAATTGTAATGCAGGCCCATGAATGGCTCCGTTATATACAGTATGCCCATATGTCATAATTGTAGCGGCCATGATGGCTCTTTATATACAATATGCCCCAAGTGCTCAATAATTGTAATGCAGCCATGAATGGCTCGTTATATACATATGCCCATATGCTGCTCAATAAATTGTAATGCAGGCCATGATGGCTCCTTTTATATACAATATGCCCATATGCTGCCAATAAATGTAATGCAGCCATGAATGGCTCCGTTAATACAATATGCCCCATATGCTGCTCAATAAATTGTAATGCAGGCCCATGAATGGCTCCTTTTATATACAGTATGCCCAATATGCCCAATATGCAGTCAATAATTGTAATGGTGATAGGATTTAATCCTATCATGTTGCTGCTGCAATAAAGAAAAAAAATATACATATACTCACCTCTGTCCCTGCCAGCTGTCCGCGGTCCTCTCCTCTCTTCTCCGAGTTGCCGGCTCTGCAGTGACTGTTCAGGAGGGTGCGTACTACGTCATCGCGCCTCTGAACTTAAGCATGCAAGGAGGAAGACGCAGACTCAGGCGGTCACAGCGGTGGAACATGGACCGGTAAGACGGTAAATATCGCCAGTGCCGGGGCCTGAGCTAGCGGCCATACCGGCACCTGCCCCATAGCGCGCCGGTGTCCCCGCCAGCTCAGGACACCGGCACTTGTCCTGCTGCCAACCGCCGACCGCCAACGCTGACCGCCGGCCCTGTCAGCCACCGGGACACTGACAGAGGCTGCAGGGGGCCGCGGGCATGTACCGGAGACGACGGGGACCTCCTCCCTGCATCAGTAAACTGTAAGTTAAAACCGTGACCCGTGCATAAGCCGAGGGGGTCTTTTTCAGCCCAAAAAAGGGGCTGAAAAAGTCGGCTTATACATGAGTATATACGGTAAGTCTGTAGAATAAAAAAAATTAACTAAATGCACTAAGTTAATGAGGTGCTCTACCCCAGAATTTTTTTTTTAATTCCATGTTTCTTTGTGAAAATTTAAAATATTGGGAATTACTGTATGTTGTAATATTACTGTTTTAGGCTATGTTCACACGTCTCGCTTTTACTACGTTTACGTATGCAAATTTTAAGCTGCATTTTACAGTACCAGCAAAGTCAATGAGATTTCCGAAATCTCACGCACACAGCTTGGTTTTATTTTCCTGACTGATTTGGAAAACTGCAGCATTTTTGAAAACTGATCATGTCACTTCTTTCAGTGTTTTTCCTTAGTATTTGCAGCATTTTTCACCCATAGAAAACAATGGGTAAGTGCAAAAAAGCATCAAAAAATGCAGGTATCAGTTTTTGCTGCGGCGTTTTTGATGCAAAAACCTAAGGAAGTTAAATCATGTTTTTTTGGGGGAGCACTAAACTTTATCAAAATGCACAAGAGACAACAAAAACGCAGCAAAAAAGGCAACAAAAATCAGCAAAACCAGCTTTTAATATGCAGCTTATTTACTGCCAATGAAGCAGGTTTTGCATGCGGGGAAAAAAAATGTAGCAAAAACGCAACGTGTGAACATAGCCTTATTCATTCTACAAGAATCAGTGTATCTGACCCTCTAAATGATGAGAAACATCTACATGATTTCAATTATGTATTTTCTTCATTATCCACTACTACATGGATAATTAATTTGCATATAATATAATGCCTGGGATGTTAATAGGATGTCTCGAATATTCTTTCACTGATGCAACAGGAAAATCCCTAAATTCCATTTCTTTTTAAACTGGTTTGATGTTTTCAACAATTACCATAGTTTAATTGGAGGACTAGCTAAAAAACAATTTACAATTCTGAAAACTACTGTAAATGCCATTCATTTGAGCAAAAAATATGTCTATATGGAACCAATGAGGTAAAGAAAAAAAAAAAAGATTAACAAATCATCAAACATGTTTTTATTGCACCTGAATTAGTAAATCAAAGAAATCAGTGTGCGTCAGGCTAGACCTGACAGTTATATCAATTGAATCATATTTTGGACCATGTTTATTAAACTTGAGTCTATTTAATGATGTATTTGCTTAAAAAGATCCCAGATCATATAAATCAACATCATTTTTCTTATACAGAATACACAATGAAAACAAAACATGAAAAAAATGATGACATTAAATTAGATGGTAGTGAAGGACGTTTTATGTGCGAGACAAAGTCACAATATAATCTATATAACTGCCCAGAGAAGAGGAAGCAAATCTGCTTTGCTTATGCACACTTTCATGTGGGTTTCAAAACATTGTCTGCATGAGGGCTTTTACAAAGAGGTGTACTTTAGAAACAGGAAGAATAGAGGGGTGAGCAGGTCACATAGGTGGGGGTATGAGCTGGATGAGTAAGACATTTGTTTGACTGTTACAAGGTATCAAAGGTGATGCATATTCCCAGGGAACCCTTATCCTAAACAGCCATTTCAAGTTTCAACAAGGGCAAAAAGCAAACAAAAGATCGAGAAAACGACATTTTTTCAAATCATAAACATTTGAAACCTAATGAACGTCATCGAATGAAAAATAAAATAACTTCCTACTAAATGAATATGATATGAGAATACTTGGTGGCTGTAAGGCTACTTTCACACTTGCGTTTTTTTGCGCTGCGTTTCGAGCGCACATGAAGCACATTAAAAAAACGCATGCAAACGCTTGTAAACGCTGCAATATTTAGTCGCATCAGCATGCGCATTTCGACAAAAAAACGCAGCGTTTGTCTGCGATTTCATGCGTTTTTGCATGCGTTTGCGTTTTTTTGGCGCATGCGTTTTCTATTTGTCACATTATCATCTCTGCCTCCATCATCTCTGCCTCCATCAGCTGTCTCCATCATCTCTGCCTCCATCAGCTGTCTCCATCATCTCTGCCTCCATCATCTCTGTCTCCATCATCTCTGGCTCCATCATCTGTCTCCATCATCTCTGGCTCCATCATCTCTGTCTCCATCATCTCTGCCTCCATCATCTCTGGCTCTATCATCTCTGGCTCCATCATCTCTGTCTCCATCATCTCTGGCTCCATCATCTCTGGCTCTATCATCTCTGGCTCCATCATCTCTGGCTCTATCATCTCTGTCTCCATCATCTCTGGCTCTATCATCTCTGACTCCATCATCTCTGGCTCCATCATCTCTGCCTCCATCATCTCTGGCTCCATTATTTACAGAAAAATCCGTGCGTGCAAAAGCGCTGACGAGCGCAAAGCCATGCGCACGCAGCGCCCCCATAGACTGCAATGTTATTTTTTGCGCATAGCATGCGCACACGTTTTTTTAAAGCAGTTGGGCGGAAAAAAAATGCAACATGTAGCGTCTGGCGCGTATGGGCGCACACCGGGAAAATGCGCAGCGCACGACAAACGCACATGAACGCGTGCAAGCGCTAGACCCTGCGCCCGCCATGTTAAAGATAGGGGAACATTGCGCATGCGTCCGATAGCGCAAGATGCGCTGCGCAAAAAAACGCAAGTGTGAAAGTAGCCTAAGACATAAACATACACACAAATTACAGTATATACATATTTATGCAATAAAGCAAGGCGGTTGTTAAAGGGGATATTCAAAATGTGTAAAGGTCCCTCGTGTTGCACATATTAAATGCCTGAGATTGCACTAAAGAGAGATTGTGGAAGCATTGTATTTTCCATCAGGTGCATTTGCTTTGTAATCCTGGTGTAGACTCAACCAAGTAGTAGTCAGGGCAGCTACTATGAGGCCGGGATCACACATGCGAGTAAGTCGTCCGACACTCGCATGTGAAATCCCAGCTCTGGCGCCGGCACTTGGGAGTGGAGCGCGCGGCTGCATAGAACTACATGCAGCCGCTCGCTCCACTCCCGAGTGCCGGCGCCAGAGCTGGGATTTCACATGCGAGTGTCGGACGACTTACTCGCATGTGTGATCCCGGCCTGAGGCTGAGCAATTACGGGTACCCACATTCACTCACGAGTGAGAAAATTATTGTAGATCACATGAAAGCATAAGAAACAAGGTAAAGTTAGTGGAGTATAGGAGAGACCAAAAAATTATAAGTCTTCATTCTAATGCAGTAGAGTCTTTTCCAAGTATACTTGGGTTATGTAGTCTCTTGTGTGGATTCACATCAGCAACTACATAATGCTAACTGGTGTCAAATGAATATGTGAGTATATGCAGTACATATACTGTACATATATATGTAGATAGATAGATAGATAGATAGATAGATAGATATAGATAGATAGATACAGTATAATGTGCAGTGGAGCTACGGGCTAGGCACAAAGAGGACATTTAGAGACAAGGGACTGTTAGGCTGAGCTCGATTAGGAGGTGAATGTGTGGCATTCTCATGTGGTGTATGGCTGAGGGTTGTACTCCTGACAGGGTATGATGCATCTTACGGTAGCCAAGCTTTCTCTGTCAGGAGAAGAGTCTTCTCAAATTACACACACAGGAAACTCCACAATACAATGGTTGCACAGTAACTGCCTCTAGGCAGAAGATGATGATGGTGGTAGTAGTTGGTGCATTTGAGCCCCAGTCATGAAGCAGCCGTAAGAATTTGAAACCGAAGTATTTTTACTGAAGGTAATTGGGCAAATTATTATTTACAAACAGAAGTAAACTGAGGTACAAAATTACACTCACGGATGATGATTGCTGTGTACCTGCAGACAGGCAGATCTTAGTAACCTCTGGTTTATTAAGTCTGAATACTTCTTCTTCAGCACTGTGCTGTTTCTGCCCTGAGGTAATTCTTGCTCCTAGAGGTGCAATTGTAGTCTTCCTCATATGAAGACTAGTAACTCCCCTTATTGTGCCAGTCTCCTTTTTAAGCAAAGCTGGCAAGGAGAAAGTAGGTAATTCCTCCATCTACAAAATGGCTTCCTCTTCTCAAGATGTCCGACCACCAACTGCCACTGCAAATTTAGGACTGTCCCACAAAGGGTTGCCTTGACGTGGCGGGATGGCTTGTACATTCTTTTGATCAAAATTATGTTTACCAAATACCCTTATTATTATTATTACAACTTCATGCATGTTTTGCAATATATTTTTTATTTTGTTTTATTTTAGGATATTTGTTTCTTGTTTTTTGTTTTCTCTGTTTAATGGTCATGTGTTTGATATGCATTTACATTTTGCATACACATCAACTTACTTTTTCAGTTCAGACCCAGTTTTTCACTTCAAATTTAAAACTATCCCCCAGGACTTGGCTCCTCCCTCTTCTATGTAAATGTAGAGCTGCAGTCATTGGCTGACTGCCCTGAGGCATTTTTACAGAACCTTTTGTATATTAAAAAAGAATTGGGTCACCTGATCAAGCCTGGGAGGAAAAGATTAACCCTTTTTGTGCTGCCTGTCAGCAGGTCTCACAATGTATTTAAAATGCACAGTCCGCATAAAAATTCACAGCATTTATATGAAACCACACTATATATCCGGTATCCCATAGAAATGGCCACTTTGTGGGATACCACAAATGCACATGTATGGTGCAAAAGAGAAAGAGGCTATTCAAAATAGCAATAGCGAGTTCTTATTGGATTGCATGTACTTGGACATAGTGTGCATTGGGGTAACTGTTGACTCCACTGTCTTTCAAACTGTACATCCAAGATCAGGGTCACTTATGTGTGAAGCAAGTTGAGCATCTCACCTCAAGCAGGGGTCTGAGGAGTCTCCTACTAGTAACATATTGCTGACCAAACCTTCCAAGAGTAGAAATTAGCCAAATTGTACTTGTGACTTTCAAACGAGAATTCAATTGAAGCTATGAGATTATTGCAGGGGCAGAGGCAAGATGCAGAAGTATGATAAGGTCATCTCATCGATCTGCTGTGTTCACTTCGTCACATTGCTGACATCACTGCTGGGCAGCAGAGGCAGCAAAGGCAGCGGGGAGGTTAAATACTCCATAGAGGAGCCAAAGATGCAAGTAACTTTTATTGTAAGGCCGGGGTCACACTGGCAACAAAATCGTACCACTGCAAAGCGATGAAATATCGCATTGCAGTCGCCCCAATGGTAATCCATGGAGCAGCTCCCAGTATCAGATTTTTTGTGGTCCGTTTTAAACGTGCGAGTGCAATCCAGCATGCTGCGATTGTCACCGATTGTGTGTCGACAATCGCCAATGCAAGTCTATGGGTACGGAAAATCTGATGTAAGACGCATCAATGTTCATGAAACTTTTCTCAGATAATCATCCCACTAAAACGGTCAGATTTTTTAGATGGTGTGTGTGACCCCAGCCTAAGGGGGGAGAGAGAGAGGTAGTGTGAGGGCAGAGCATCGGGAGCATATATGTAGACAGGGGAAAAGTGTGAGAGGGGCACTGTATAGAGAACAGGGAGCACAGGGTGAGGGCACAGTATGGAGAGGAGGAAGCGTGAAGGAGACACAGAAAATAGAGACAGTGTGTAGAGTCTGTGCCGAGATAGTGACAGCATGATGGAGACACTGTGCTGTGAGCAGAAGGCATAATATGGAGAGAAGGCAGCATGGAGAGGAAAGTGCAAAGATGGGGATAGTATGCATTGTGAAGGGCAGCGTAGAGATAGGGACAGTGTTGAAAGGAGATAGTGTGGCGGTTATAGTTAATAATGGCAGTTAGTCAGGGGCGGAACTATCGTGGAAGCAGGGGAAGCAGCTGCCATAGGGCCCGGGCTAGCAGGGGTCCCGTCCCTGCTGCAGCTGTCTCCCTGCGGCTGTGTTCCGCCGCCCATGGCCTGAGAGTCGGCGGTTCCCTGTGCTGGCTGTCATGCTGACAGCCGGCGCAGAGAAGCTGCTGCGTGCCGTCTCCCAGGAATCAATTGCACTGGTGTCTATACAGACGCCAGTACAATTGAAGCTCTGACCGCCGGGTCAGAGCGACGTCTGCAGCGTGATCATGTCATGTGATCACGCTGCTGACGTCACTCGTCGGCGGCGCCCAGAAGGGTGAAGACTGGTGGTGAGTGTGCTCCACTGTGGAGCTGAAGATACCACCGAAGATTAACGGGGGCACATACTGTGTGAGTGATAACTCTGCATTCTTGGCTGCATTACTACTTGAGGGGCACATTACTACTGATGGGAGAATAAGAGGGCTTATTACTAGTTATGGGGGCATAATGTGCCTGCATTAATAGTTATGCGGGACATGGTTACTAGTAATGGTAGCATAAGGGGGCTGCATTGCTACCAGTCCATTATATTATATTGTGTTTCCATAATGTCTGCTTTAAATACAGCTCTGATTTGGGCAAAAAGCTGGCCGTTATGAGACTGAAGAGTATTTTTTGGGCCTAGAGAATTGCTGTGATTTGCTCCACCCACTGCTATTGGCTCCGCCCACTATCAGAACCCCGCCCCCCCCCGCCGCCCGTTTGGGAGAGGGGGCCCCGTTCAAAATTTTGCTGTGGGGCCCCGCCATTTCTAGTTACGCCACTGCAGTTAGTGTATCAGTTCTCATTGATATGAGTGGATTATGTGGTGATTTTAGTTCATAAAGGGGACAATGTGTTGGTTATAGTTCATAAGGGCAAAGTATTTATCAGTTATCATTCATAAGAGCGGACGATGTGGTATCTTTACTTCATAATGGAGGAGCATATAGCGATTATAGTTCATAACAGCAGATTATGTGGCTGTTTAAATTAATAAGGGTGGTCAGTAGGGCAATTATTGTTCATAAGGCGATATGATGTGGTGATAACAGTGTAGTGGTTAAAGTTCATAAGGGCAGAAAGCATAGCGGTCATAGATCATAAGGGACAACAGTGTGGCAGTTATGGTTTATAAAAAAGGACACTGTGGTTGTTACAGGCCATAAGGGGGGATGCAGTGGATGCATCATTTTATAGGAAAGAATAGTGTATAGGCAATGTACCATATCAGAGACAGTGTATGGGACATAATTTGTGCAGGTAGCACGATGAGGGGCAATTATTTATTCAGGAGTACAGCATGGGAAGAAATTTTTATTCAGGGGGCACTATAATGACACAGCAATTTTAAGAGCACAGGATGTCAGAATGTGATTCAGAAAGACCAGAAATAAGTTGTGGATGTGAAAAGTCATTATGACATCTGGTCCACATGGAGAGGAACGCAATGAGATCTACTCTAATTAGAGAAGATGTTACCTATAAGGTACTTGGGTGTAAATGTTATTTGTGATACTGACTGTGTGTAAGCATCAGTACTGTGGTTATAGTATATTTGTAAAATCAACTAGACCTTTTATGCTAAAATGGAATATTATTACTTTTATTATACTGTACAATATATTCACATTATAGTATTTTCATCTGTATTTCCCATCAGTATATGTAAGCACAAATTATTAGCAGGTCCAAACCAGAGAAGAGGTACAAATGTTTTCATGTTTGTGTATGCAGGATTTACTCCTGCTTTTGATTTACAGGGGTAAGGTAGTGACCGAAATGCCACCATATGACATTGGCTGTGTAGCTGCAGCTTGTATAAATATATATGCTTGTGTGATAGTATATTTTCAGTCTTATAGCGTGCTCATTTGGAGACAAACTGGCTCTGTCACTCCAGCTGTTCCTGGAATAGCCTTCACCCATGATTCACAGTGTACAACAGTTGGAGATCCAAAGGCCGCCCATCCCTTACCTAGGGCCATAGGGAGTCTAATGATCTGGTGTTGGTTCAGCTCAGTTTAGTGTTTTCCTTGTTTGTTTGTTTGTTTGTTTTTTTTGGGCAAGTTGCACCACACAATGTAGCTACCCAGAAATCCAGCAAAGGATTTGCTTTTATTTTTCCAATCTTATCATATAGTTGTAAATGACAGAAATAATTGTCAAAGATAAATGGTGCAAGTGTATACAGATAAAGTGTGAAATATTATGGTGAGATTGGGTGTGGCAGTAATAACTTAGGTGTTGACACACTACAAGCAACACTTACTCTAGCAATAAACATGCTAGTAATCAAATTCTAAGAAGTAGTAATTGTAGAAAGAAGCTATCGGGAAATGTGAGCACAAGTGGGTGACCCTATTAAAGGAGGAAAGAAAAAAGTAAAAAGGTTTTGCTCACCTATGGGGTTGCATGGTGCCCCTTTTGGAATTCCACCTCATGCTGCCTCGTGACTGGGGGAGTCCCCAGGTAAAAATTCCCTATATAGGGAATAAAAGTACTTTGAAGATAGGCTGTTTGGATGGAAAAGAGTCTCTTGCTGCAAGGAAGTTCAATGAGCATCCCATTATCCAGAATATGCATATCAACACCGTACTGGCGTCTTTTTCAAGTCATTTAAAGTAATTTTTGTTTTTCTCCCGTCACAACCACTATTGTCTCTATCTTTTACTTGTAAGCTAAACAGCGGTCCTAACATATATTTTTCTTCTCTTCTTCACACTCAAATCCTTTATTCTCCATATTCTCCTCTCTACATATTCTAACACTCCATCTGATAAAATATCACTTCTTGAGCTCATAGATTTCCTTTCCCGCCCTTTAATTTCCTTCCACTGAATGTGGGACTAGATGCACCCTTTTTAACACCATTTTAATTCATATCCATTTACCCTCCTTTCCTCCTTTTCATCTCTCCCTACCTACACCATTCCTCCATCTGTTCCCCTTATCTCCTACTTCCTCCTTGTCTTTTTCACAATCCTACTCTGCTTCATTTTCCTTTTAACACTGTGTCTCTCTAGCAGATAAAGGACACTTTTTTACCCTTTTCTTCCACTACCCTTGGCACCCTTTAGTATGATTCCCACTCACTCTGTACACTACTTTTACACATTTTTTAAAAAAATATTTAGACTTGAGAGTTCTCAGTGGTTGATACCTTTTAATGGCTAACTGAAAAGATGGTAACAAATTGCAAGCTTTCGAGACTACTCAGGTCTCTTCATCAGGCTAAACTAATACAAAATCTGAAGAATCACATATTTATACACCACACAGCACAGAAAAAATGCAATAGGTAAGACAAGTGACGTAAAGCAGAACTGTCATTATGGGAGAGGGATGAACATAAATATTGGAACTGTTCATAGATAAGGAGTGTGAAAGTTTTATTGCCCTCTGATTGGGGTCTGGTAATGTTTTGTGATGTTCTCACAGGGTCTTTGGAGTAAATTCCTTAATTGATGTAAAACGCCATAAAACCATGTGACAGGTTCATTCCAGCATTAAAAGTGTCAAAGGTCACCATCAGTTTGTATTCGCAAACTCTCCTATGTCTCTGAGATGTGAAATCACCTTTCAATACAAGTAATTTCATATCCCACATGCTATGACCAGGGGAAGAAAAATGTTTTGCCACAGGTAGATCCATTCTTTTTTCTCTTATTGTGTGGCGATGAGAATTCATCTTTGTTCTCAGTTTTTTCCCGGTCTCTCCCACATACAGACCCCCAGTTGGACATTTAGTACATATAATTAGGTACACCACACTAGATGTGATGCAGCTGAAAGTACCTGGTATCTTGTAATCCCGATGGGAGTTGGGATCTTTATCTTGTCCGTGGTCATTATAAATGGACAGGTTTTGCATTTCTTCTGGTTGCAAGGAAAGGTTCCTGCAGCTGTTGGGAGGACAGGGAACTTCTGACAATGATGCTTCTTAGATTTGAGGGCTGCCTAAAACACAGTAGTGGGGGGTCTGGAAATATGGATTGTAATCGGGCATCTTTTTGTAGTAGAGGTTGTAGTTTCCGTTCAGCTCCCCTTAGCACCTCCAGATTTGGATTGTAGGTGACCACTAGAGGCACCCGGTTATTTTCTTCTTTAGTTTTGTAATGTAGCAGGTGATTCCTTGATATTCTGGTGGCTCTTGTAATTTGGTTTTCAATTGTTCTTGGATGGTAGCCCTGATTTAAAAAGGTCTTTCTAAGGCGACCAAGAATGCTGTAGATAAGCCCCTAATGGCAGTGGCCGTATCTTATATACAAGAAATTGGGTGACAGATTCCCTTTAAGTTGTCCATTTCCTTGTGACCCTCCTTGAGATGGTTCTACTCCTTCCTTGGAGTCCAGCTGTGTTTAATTAAACTAATAGGACTTGATTTGTTAAGGCACACACCTGTCTATATAAGACCTCCCAGCTCACAGTGCATGTCAAACCAAATGAGAATCATGAGGACAAAGAAACTGGCCAAGGAGCTCAGAGACAGAATTGTGGCAAGGCACACATCTGGCCAAGGTTCCAAAAGAATTTCTGCAGTACTCAAGGTTCCTAAGAGCACAGTGGCCTCCATAATCCATAAATGGAAGAAGTTTGGGACCACCAGAAGTCTTCCTAGACCTGGCCGTCCAGCCAAACTGAGCAATCATGGGAGACGAGCCTTGGTGAGAATGGCAAAGAAGAACCCCAAAATCACTGTGGCTGAGCTCCACAGATGCAGTAGGGAGATGGGAGAAAGTTCCACAAAGTCAACTATCACTGCAGCCCTCTACCAGTCAGGCCTTTATGGCACAGTGGCCCAACGGAAGCCTCTCCTCACTGCAAGACATATGAAAGCCCGCATAGAATTTGCTAAAAAACACATGAAGGACTCCCAGACTATGAGAAATAAGATTCTCTGGTCTGATGAGATGAAGATAGAATTTTTTGGTAATAATTCTAAGTGGTATGTGTGTAGAAAATCGGGCACTGCTTATCATCTGCCCAATGCAATCCCAACAGTAAAACATGGTGGTGGCTGCATCATGCTATGGGGGTGTTTTTCAGCTGCAGGGACAGGATGACTGGTTGCAATTGAAGGAAACATGAATGCTGCCAAGTACAAAGTGTGAGGAACTCAGCCGGCCGCCACACGGTAGCCCGGGTATCACAGCTTCTGATACCACCGCCGCTACCAAATGTGACGGACGATCCCTTTCCTCCCACGTCACCAATGGGACGTAACTCCACAGGTACAGCTCTCCGGCGCCCCCCTTTGTCTCTCAGGTCAGTAAGAGAACTGCACCTAGAGCAAATGGCCGCCGGGGAAGGTGTCCTGTTACCCACTGGGTATTCTAAGATTCGTGATCAGAGTAAAAGCATCAGCCCAAGATTAATTTTATGTTTAATTTGCCTTAAGGGCACACTAGATAATTACAGAAATATACAGTAAAGCTATACAACGTAATTACAATGGATTTGCAGTCAGAGTAAGAATACAACAATAATGTACAAGGCTTAAAGGTATAAGCTTAGATCAATATTACCGGGTTGTATGGTCATGGGGAGGCATGGAGCTCTGCGTTCCCCAGGTGAAAGTCTTCAGTTGCTGGACAGCCCCCAATGCATGTGCTGCAGCTCCATTTGGCAAGTCTGTCCCTGGTGCTTCTGTGTGTGAAAATGGAATGAGAGACCAGCCTCTTCTTGGCTACAGCTTTTTAAACCTGCTAGGCCCTTCCCCATTTGCTTTGAAGCACGCATATTAACTGGCCTGCAATTCATATGGAGCAGGAAACAATGGCTTGAGCTTGAGCTATTTACCATACGACTGACCATCTTATTCAGACCTTGGCCTAAACCAATTAGCATGTAAAGGCCTATTGATTCATAGTGGACATCAAAGCTGGTCGTACTGAATATGCTAATAGGCCCTGTGTAGTTAAAAGTCTGTGGCTGTGTGAACTGACAAAATGGAGGCTGGTACAGGCCCTATACAAAATGGCGACAACCTTTTCCTTACACAAAGTTATCCAGGATGAAAACCTCTTCCATAGTGCTATGGACCTCAGACTTGACCGAAGGTTCACCTTCCAACAAGACAATGTCCCTAAGCACACAGCTAAAATAACAAACGAGTGGCTTCAGAACAACTCTGTGATCATTCTTCACTGGCCCAGCAAGAGCCCTGAACTAAACCCAATTGAGCATCTCTAGCGAGACCTGAAAATGGCTGTCCACCAACATTCACCATCCAACCTGATGGAACTGGAGAGGATCTGCAAGGAAGAATGGCAGAGGATCCCCAAATCCAGGTGTGATAAACTTGTTGCATCATTCCCAAGAAGACTCATGGCTGTACTAGCTCAAAAGGGTACTTCTACTCAATACTGAGCAAAGGGTCTGAATACTTATGACCATGTGATATTTCAGTTTTTCTCTTTTAATAAATTTGCCAAAATTTCTACACTTCTATTTGTTTCAGTCAAGATGGAGTGCAGAGTGTACATTAATGAGAAAAAAGTAAACTCTTTTTCAATTTACCAAATGGCTGCAATGAAACAAAGAGTGAAAAATTTAAAGGGGTCTAAATACTTTCCGTAACCACTGTATTACAAACAAATCATCATCAAATTAGCCATAAAAAGGCAGCACATAAATATAATGGATAACAAACTGGTCAGAAAATAGTTTAATAGTACAAACAGTTAAGTAATATAAGTGCAGTACATAGCACACAAATGGTCAATATGGCAGATATATAGTATATCTTGTATGGTCAATAGACTAAAGGTAAAACCATGTAAGGTGTGTGATATTCATCCTTTCATAGACCAATAGCTAGACACAAAATCAGGAAACAGTTAAAAGGTATATTACCAGGGTATGATGTGGTACCAGAGTATGATGTGGTACGCACGTTTCGGGACTCTTGGGTTCTTGAATTTCTAAAATTTGTCACCTGCATCATATCCAGCACTGAGCTCTGCTTCCTCTTTTCCTGATGGCCGGCTCCCTTGTGCTAGTGCACATCAAGTTACTAAGTATCTCTGATGTAATCATCCAAGATCTTTAAAGGTTGGCTCAGGCCAGTTATAATGTGTTGAGTATTCAAGTAGCAAGCACATGCTTCTACCATGTGATATCCAGGAATCTAGGCACACAACCTATTCAGCCGTGCTAAAACCAGTTTTTTTACTGTCTATTTAGTTCAGCTGTTCCTTAGTGCTATCTACACATCCATCTGTCCTACTACAAATTGTCTGATTTACTGCTCAACAGTCTTGTTACTGAATGCCATCCACCCATCCATCTCTGCTATAACAAAGTGTCTGACTGCTTATTCAGCTCTGCTGTTCCTCAGTGCTATTCACACATCAAGCTCTGCTACAACAAGATGCATGCCTACTCATTTCTGCTCATCTTAGGTGCTGTCCTCACACTCGTCTCTGCTGCATCTAGCACTTCCAGATCTCATGATCCACATGCAATGTCTTATCCAGCTCTGGAATATGCAAATATAAGTGAGCACCATCAAAAAGCAATACTCAAACGGAATCACCTAGATGCATATCCATTAAATCACATTTACATATAAAGAGAAAATAGTATATGCACACAAACCAAAAGGGATCACCAAATGTTAATAATTTTTATTCAGAGAGCAAAAGAAACAAAAATTTAAAAACACTTAAAAAAGTGTCCAAACCATTGGACTACTCAAACTGATAAAAAAATGTACTATACAATATTCATAGTCCTGGTAGCCAAATTATAACATCATTACAGATTGATATAATTGATATAATTATCAAAATTCATCCACAATGATTGCTCCATGCAAGATCCCCATAACATCCCATATATTGATTCTCAAGCCCTAGCAGTGTTGATAATGCATTTTTACCATGGCAGTTAAATATAAGTCTATCATTAAACATATAATCAGAATATCTCAATAAACATTCCAGGATGTACAACAGATAAGATTACCAAATAGATATATGCTGTCAGCACAATGATAAAAGAATAAAATCCCAAAGAAGAGAAATCAGGAAGCATAATAAGAACAACCTGGGAAAAAAGGCAGGGAATATTCCAAGGGGTTGAGCAATGAAATTAGGTAAGTTCAAACCCATGCATGTGGAGCCGGCTGAAAAGTAAACATGGACCATTAACAGTTTGGCATTACGTTAATTTGGTCATGGAACACATGGTATGGCTATTTCTCAAAAATGTCCTATGAGCAGTTTTCAATATAACAACACCAGAATGCATATTGCTCGCGATGTCAGCAGCTTGCAAAGGGGGCTGCAAGTAGTGGATCTTGGTAATTTGTGTGCCAAAAAGATGCGACTATCCTTGTCCTTCAAAACAGCATCAATTCTTCTAGGTACACTTGCACACATGTTTTGAAGGAATACTAACCATAGAGCTTCTTCTTATGCAAATCCTTATGTCTCTTCATATAATTTCAAACAGACTTAATGATGTTGAGATCAGGGATCTGTGGGACTATGCCATCACTTCCTGTACGCCTTGATCTTCTTTATACTGAAGATAGTTCTTAATAATATTGGCTGTATGTTAGGGATTGTTGTCCTCCTACTTCCTCCATGGTGGTATGCATAATGAATAAGTATCTGCTTGAATTTCTCAGCATTGAGCCCACTGTGAATCTCAACCAAAATCCCAACTCCATTTTCTGAAATGCAGCATCAAACATGCAAGGAACCTTAACCCCTTAACGATTGCTGATAAGTAATAAAACAGCGGCCGCTAAGGGGCCTTATTCCCTCATCACTTTTAAAACTGTGATCTGGAATAAGAGTATAGCGCCTCCCCAGAGTCATAAAATCTCCTGGCTCTCAGCTACACCTCTCCGCAGGCCCTCCTACATCATTCCCCAGCCCTCCTCTTCTCTTTATGAAGAAAAATGGCAGGTGCATGCACAATGCACCTGCCGAGATCTGCCTGCAAACACACGACAACAGTAGGGACTTTTCTTATTTGTTCCCTTTTGTTCACTATAATAAGAATAGGCTTAGGTTTAGGGGTGGTTTTTTTTCAAAAATTTTAAAAAATGATGATATGAAGACATATTTAGCTTGAATACCTAATGTTATCAAAATCTGTGCAGTACCTTAGGGTGCAAAGTGCTCACTATACCCCTGGATCAATTCCTTGAGGGGTGTAGTTTCCAAAATGGGGTCTCTTGTGTGTGGTTTCTGCAGTTTGAGCACCTTAGGGGCCCTGCAAATGTGCCATGTTGCCCACAATCTATTTCAGCTAAATTTGTGTTCCAAACTTCAAATATTGCTCCTTCTGTTCTGAGCCATGCAGTGTGTCAAAACAGAACTGTCTGACAACATGTGGGGTATAGCTGCACTCAAAAATAAAATGAGATTTGAAAAATGATGCAGATGTAAAGTAGGCATATGGGAAATTTTATTTGTTAATTATTTTGTACAGCATGACTAACTGGTTTAAGGATATCAAGATTGAAAGTTTGAAAATTGTGTTTTTTTTCAAAATTTTCACCCAAATTGCAATATTTTCACAAATAAACACAAGTCATATCAACCAAATTTTACCACTATCATGAAGTACAATATCTCATGAAAAACAGTCTCAGAATCAATGGGATCTGTTAAATCACTCCAGAGTTATTACCACATAAAGGGACACTGGTCAGATTTCTAAAATTTGGCCTGGTCAGGAAGGTGAAAATTAGCTCGGTCACTAAAGGATTAACTATGCTTCACTGTTGCTTGTAAACATTCATTATTGCACCACTCTGCGGCCCTTTGACAAATTGCCTTCCATTAAAGCCAAATATTTCAAATTTTGACTCATCTGTTCAGAGCATCAACTGAAATTTTCCTGCACCTTAGTTCCTATGTTTTTATGCATAGTTGAATCACTTAGCTTTTTTGCCATATCGAAAATTTGTGTTTTTGACCACAATTCTTCAGTGAAGACCATTTTCGGAAGAGACATCTGGATTTAATTGAGTTCTACCGGTTGTTACTAGTTCTGAGCTGGTGGTACTGCTGGACACCTTCAAATTCCTAATGGTAGTAAACATGATGCGTCTTGCATTTGCGGCACTGTTTCCTTGGCCAACCACTGCATCTTCAGTTGTCAGCGTTGCCCATTTCTTGGTGCTTCTTCAAGACAGCTTGAACCACACAACTTGAAACCTTATTCTACTTTGAAATCTTTGCCTGGGAGAAACGCTGCTGTGTTTTGTTGTTGTGCTTTGACTTGCCATAGTGTTTGAAACTGTCTTCTACAAGTTCACCATTTGGCTGTTCCTCACCAATTTTTAAGCCTTGTACACAGCAGTCTATAATCCTGCAATATCCCTGGTCTCATCTGGAGTGGCGAGGATTCAGAGTGGTATGTAACGTTTCTTGATTTTATGGAGATCCATTTGCTATGGCCAGCTTTACTTCTTGTGGCTTTAAAGCAAATACGACCTGTTCAAGTCATCGGTGTCCTCATATTGAACGACTATAACTATACAGACTATAACCATACACTTTGGAACCTATGTAAGTTTGATTTGGTCACTGCCATACTTGTAGTTGCTTGAAATCATGAGCAAAATCATTGTTTGTCATTATTTTTAAATCTGTGTTGCATCATTTGTGCACCACATTATAGTGTACAGCACCAGTCAAAAGTTTGGACACACCTGATCATGCACTGGTTTTCCTTATTGGAATGTACGCATTGTAGATTCAGACTGAAGGAATAAAAAAACATGAAGTAACACATATGGAAACAAGTAGTAACGACACAAGTGTGAAACAAAGCACAATATGTGTTTCACCTTAGATATCTCAAAGTACTACCCTTTTATTCTGATTACAGCTTTACACCCAGTGATGTAACTACAAAGTTATGGGCCCCGGTGTGAACTTTTAAATGGGTCCCCCAATGCCAAAATATTTTCCACGCAAATTCACATTTTCCCTATTCATTTCGCACACAATAGCTTGGTTGCAATGTTGTATAGTCTGACCTCAGTGGCGTAACTATCCAGTGCCCCATCCTGGTACATATTTGTCCCCCGTTCTGCCGTTGTTCTGTAATGTATAGAAGAAAAAAAAACATTATACTCATCAGGGGCTTACATAGAAGTCATGGAGATCCACATAAGAAGTATAATGCACCCCCATAGTCCTCCATATAATATACTCCACAGTTCATAGTCATCCATGTAGTATAATAAAATGCACATCCATAGTCATCCATGTAGTATAATAAAATGCAAATCCATAGTCATCCATGTAGTATAATAAAATGCACCTCCACAGTCATCCATAAAGTATAATGCACAGCCCATTAACCTTGATATAGTATAATGCACCCCATAGTCATATACTGTTTAGTATAATGAAGCAACCCCAGGAGTATAAAATTCAGCAGCCCCATAGGAGAATACAATTCAGCAGCCCAATAGAAAAATAAAATTCAGCAGCCTCATAGGAGTATACAATTCAGCAGCCCCATAGGAGTATAAAATGCAGCAGCCCCATAGCAGTATAAAATGACAGTGATGTCATACGTCGGCGACATGTGCGTTGACATCAGCTGCTGGCCTGTGGTTGGCCGGTGGCTGTTAACTGTTGCCGTGCGGGAGGAATCTCCTGCACAGCAACATATTTTAACTTTTGCTGGTGTCGCCGTTTGCGTGCCTCTGACCTGCCGGGCACGGTCGCAGTGGTGACCGCTGTGACCGTGGAAGTTACGCCCCTGACTACAGCATTGTACTATTACTGTAGTATAATTCTCGTACTACTAATACTATATTATAATTCTCCTACTGCTAATATCACAGTATAATACTCGTACTGGATTGATACTAGATGTCCTGCTAATAATCAGGACAAACCCCTTTCGAGGCCACAGTTTGGAGGAAATGATGAGCTCAGCACATTGTGTAATAGAGTAAAGGTCTCTGGCAGAGCGTACAACAGGACCTGGACCTCGAGCCATTTTCCTGTCCATGTAAATGGCTATGAGGACAGTTTGCATGCTGAGGGTCATGCTCTGTGTCTTTGTCTTCACTACTTTCCTTCTGTGGGGCAGATTTCTAGCAATGATGGAGGCTGGACATTTACTTTTCATGTTTCCTTGTGTGTCCAGCAGATCAGGAGTGGGCTTCTCCAGCCTGTCCTCAGCAGACCTTCCAGAGCTGGCGTGCCCTTCTGATCTAGGCCTCATCATCCTGGTGACCTCACATGCCCGTCACCATGCCTCTAGGTCAGCTATTCGGAAAACATGGGCACAAAAACCAAAGGCACTATCCGCCCGTGGCAGGTGGTTTTCTTAGTGGGACATCCAGAAGATGTGGTGCTAGACTGGCATATACATAAAGAGCATGAGATTCAAAGAGATAACCTCATGGGCAACTATGTGGACAGCTACCGAAACCTTACCTTAAAGGTCATGCATGGCATAAACTGGGCAGTGGAGAGATGCCGGCCATCCTACATTCTAACACAAACACACACACACCCTCCTGTCTGACCCCTCGGCCTCTCCAGCGAATGTATTAGGCTTCAGGGCCTATTCCCGGGCACTCCTCGCCTCTGACTATTTTCCCTTTGAACCATTCCCCTGACGCCACTCTCTTACCAGCTGACTGCTCCCCGGTTATATCCGACAACTGCACATCTGAAGCAACACGTTTAGCCGACGAGCTGTCCACCGCTCCCGGTCATCGTACTCCTAGTCTCCACACTAACGTTCCCACTCAAGTTTGATTTTGCAAGCACCGCTCGCTGTTGCCCTGACAATGCGGTGATGTCATGGCTGCAGCCGGCATGGGGGTGGCAGCGGTCGAATGCGGTGGCGGAGTCAACGCTGGTGGCAGGCGGGCCTCCCTAACTCATGGGCCCCATAGCGGCTGCCGGCCCTGGCGATGTCAGCTGCCGGACTGTGATTGCCCGGCGGCTGTTAACTGTTGCCATGCTGGAGGAATCTCCTGCACGGCAACAGATTTTAACTTTTGCTGGTGTCGCTGTCGGCATGCCTCTGACCCGCCGAGTCCCTGATCCGTCGGGTCCAGTCGCAGCGGCAACCGCTGCGACCGTGGAAGTTACACCCCTGTTTACACCCCTTGGCATTCTTTCTAGCAGCTTCATTATATAGGGAATTGCTTTACAGTCTTAAAGGCAATCCTGAAAGTGCTGAGCACTTGTTGGCTTCTTTGCCTTCATTCTGTTGTCTAACTCAACCTAAAATCAATTGAGATAAGGTTAGGTGATTATGGAGGCCATGTCATCTGAGGAAGCATTTCATTCCTCAACTTCTTTGTCACATAGTCCTATCATAACCAGAAATTGTATGTTTGCATATCCTTTCAGAATACTGCAGTAGACATGCTGAGTAATAGTTCCTTGTATTTAGAATAAATCACACAAAGGTTCAACATCAAAGCATGCCCACATCATCATACCTCCTTCTCCATGCTTCACAGTAAGCACCACAAATCTACTCACCTTTTCTGCATCACACGAAGACAAGGCAGTTGGTACCATAAATCTAAAATTTTGACGCATGAGACTAGAGTAGAGATTTCCAATAATCGAAAGGTCAGTCTTTTTGTTGCTCTCTTTTTTTTTGCAATCTTCAGTAGCGGCTTTTTTGCAGCAATTCAACCATAAAGGCTAGCTTCTCCCAGTCTCCTCTAGCAAGTTGAAGTTGAGATGGGTCTGCTACTTAATGTCAATTCATCATGTATGAGGGTTGTTATCTGATGTGCCGTCAGTTTTCAGTCTTTGAGGCTGGTAATTCTGATTAAGTTATCCTCAGCTGCAGGAGTAATTCTTGGTCTTCATTTCGGGGGCATTCCTTAAGAGAGTCAATTTTATCAAACGGATTGATGGTTTTCCTGACTGCACTTAAGAATACCTTCAAGGTTCAAGCAAATATATAAAGTGCTGTCCTAAATCTGTGCTTTCCATTTACTGTATGGACATCTTAATTATTGAATTTATGTTTTTAATATAATTCCATTGCTTCAGTTGTATATAATCCAGCCCCTAGCCATGCAGTTTGCTTTTACAATAATTGTATAAGAAGAGCTCATTCTAAAGAGCTCATTGAATTCAAGTGTGGTACTGTAATTGGATGCCAATGCTACAACAAGTCTGATCGTGAAATTTCTTCCTTCGTAAATATTCCATGATCAACTGTGAGTAGTACTATGGAAAAGTGGAAGTATTTAGTAACTACAGCAACTCAACTACAATGCGTCAGATCACGTAAAGTTACAGAAAGGTGTTGCCAAGTGCTGAGGTGCATTGTGTATGAAAAGTCACCAACACTCTGCTGACACAATGCCTACAGACCTTAACCTCCATATCATTAACATCAGCACAAATACTGTGCTGGGAGCCTCGTAATATGGGTTTCCAGCCATAGTCGAGCAGCAGCATGAAATCCTTACATCACCAATGTCAAGGGTCCAATAGAGCAGTGGAAGGTATGGTTGGGAGAGATTGGTACAGACCAGCTTGACTGAATGGCACAGAGCTCTGAGCAATATGAGTGTCAGACATCACAAATGTGTAGGTCTCCCAATACGTTTGTCCATATGGCATATCTATGCTAAATATTATTGGTCATTAATTTATAGAGGTTTTTTGTTACATATTTTTACACAAAAGCAGAACAACTTTTTGTGCATGTTCTCATACAGTACAGACCAAAAGTTTGGACACACCTCATTCAAAGATTTTTCTGTATTTTCATGACTATGAAAATTGTACATTCACACTGAAGGCATCAAAACTATGAATTAACACATGTGAAGTTATATACTTAACAAAAAAGTGTGAAACAACTGAAAATATGTCTTATATTCTAGGTTCTTCAAAGTAGCCACCTTTTGCTTTGATTAGTGCTTTGCACACTCTTGGCATTCTCTTGATGAGCTTCAAGAGGTAGTCACCGGAAATGGTTTTCACTTCACAGGTATGCCCTGTCAGGTTTAATAAGTGGGATTTCAGGCCTTATAAATGGGGTTGGGACCATCAGTTGTGTTGTGCAGAAGTCTGGTGGATACACAGCTGATAGTCCTACTGAATAGACTGTTAGAATTTGTATTATGGCAAGAAAAAAGAAGCTAAGTAAAGAAAAACGAGTGGCCATCATTACTTTAAGAAATGAAGGTCAGTCAGTCCGAAAAATTGCGAAAACTTTGAAAGTGTCCCCAAATGCAGTTGCAAAAACCATCAAGCGCTACAAAGAAACTGGCTCACATGAGGACATTCTGTAATGCTGTAGATAAGCCCCCGATGTCACCTGAAAGAGAAGAAAAACGAGTTATATTATACTCACCCAGGGGCGGTCCGCCGTCCGGTCTGGTCCGATGGGCGTTGCGGTCCGGTCCGGCGCCTCCCATCTTCTAGCGAAGCCCTCCTCTTCTTAGCTTCACGTCACAGCTCCTGCGCAGGCGCACTGCTCTGCCCTGGTGAGGGCAGAGCAGAGTACTGCAGTGCGCAGGCGCCGGACCTCTCTGACCTTTCCCGGCGCCTGCGAACTGCAGTACTCTGCTCTGCCCTCACCAGGGCAGATCAGTGCGCCTGCACCGGAGCCACGACGTGAAGCTAAGAAGAGGAGGGCTTCGCTAGAATATGGGAGGCGCCGGACTGCGACGCCCATCGGAACGGAACGGACGGTGGACCGCCCCTGGGTGAGTATAATATAACTTGTTTTTCTTCTCTTTCAGGTGACATCAGGGGCTTATCTACAGCATTACAGAATACTGTAGATAAGCCCCTGATGGCGGTGGCTGCAGCTGAAGGTCGAAAAATGGGGTGACAGATTCCCTTTAAATGGTGATTATCCAAACAGGAAAAAAAGTATTTGCTAAGTAATAAAGTCCCACAACCTGCAAGCAAACATTCCCAGTGTGATACTAATTATATAATACATATGTCAATGAGGAAACTGAACTGTAATTAAATTATGATTATGTGCAAACCAAAGACCTCAAAGCCACTTTCATTTTATGTATTTTGGAACCAAATATTGGACATCACTTTTTCAGAAGAAAAGAAATAAAATATCAGTGTTAGCTGCTGTAGTCTATAAGCCGACACATTATGTTGCAATATTGGATCACATTTGTGCAGTCTATATGGTTCTAGGCAGGGCCAGATTGGGACTAAAATTCAGCCCTGGCATTTGAAGGCTACACAGACCGACCTGTCGCATGGTGAATGTGTAATATCTTTGTTCACCTGTATGTTACAAGAAGTGAGGTGAGTGTAACACAACTATCTATAATAAAACTGGAGATGTGTCCTTCTGTTTGAAGAATTTGGCAGCTGTGCAGTGTGGCGCTGGAGTCAGTGCATGCCGCACTGGGGTATCTTATCTCCAGGACATTGGTTGTTGCAGCAGCTTCACCGATGGTGAGGAGAGAGAAAGAAGGGGAGAGAGGAGGAAAAGGGAAAGGGGGAGAAAAAAAATGTACCAATAAAATGCTCACCACCCGGGCGTAGAATGGGTTCAATAGCTAGTATAACACAGCGTCCAGTGTTACAGCTCAGTCATATTTATTGCTCTTAGTTGAAGAACCTGGCAAAGACACTATTTTACATACAGAGCTGGGTTTCGTAGATAATGAAGAGGATGCTGCGCTAACCATAGTGCTGCTGCAGCCTCCATATAGCTGATGGGCAGGGATGCAAAGAGTCAGATTCCAACTGAGCTAATATTTACTTATTTATTTCACTTATATAGTGGCATGCATTCCACAGTGCTTTATAGACCTTATCGGAACTGTCCCCTTTGGGGCTCACAATCTCGATCTCCTATCAGTCTGTCTTTGGAATGTGGGAGGAAACTGGAGTTCCTGGAGGAAACCCACGCACACATAGGGAGAACATACAAACTCCTTGCAGATGTTGTACTTGGTGGGATTTGAACCCAATACCCCAGCGTTGTAAGGCTGCAGTGTTAACCACTGAGCCACCAAAAATCCCTACAAATACCAAGATCTATATTACAGCCATATAGTGACCATATAGTGGTAAATATCAGTCCTACAGAGCATATAAGAGATTACAGTACAGTTATATAAAGTAACTTACAGCTGACGTCTTTCTGATTGAGTCGTTTACCTTTCCCATTATTTCCATCTGGCCCAGACCGACATGACTACTTCTCCAGCCAGGAGTCATCTGCAGAGATTACAACAAAGATACATCAGACCGCTCACATTTCCAGCCCTGTCCCCATCTATTCTCAACCTGCACAAACTCCTTGTCCTGCTGATATTCCAATACTGACCACTGCCATATGTGTCCCCATTACTGCACCTGCTGTGTGGTAGAAAAACAGAGCTTCTCTTAGTGCCCCACATAGTAATGCCACCACTGTGCCCCTTACATAGTAATAACGCCTCCTTTGTGTCCTCTAGATTGTAAAATTGCCCCCTAGAAAATATTAATGCCCTGTGCAAATGCCCTAGAAAACAGTGAAACAGTGTCCACATTTTGCCCCCACAAAGTAATAATGCCTTTTGTGCGCATTTGACGACCACAGTACTCTGAGTGCCCCTATAACAATTATACTTATTAAGTGCCCACATAACATCTAATAATGTCCCTTGAGTTCCCCAATGTACAACTCCTCTATATACATTATGATTGGCAAACAGCTCTCCTATACACAGTATAATACACCCACAGGCAATGGTTAGGACTTTATTGTTTTATTTTTTTATTTTACTCATCTATATAGTGCAGTTCATTTCACAGTACTATAAAGACATCATCATCACTGTCCTCATTGGTGCTCACAATTTAATCACATTCTTCAGTATGTTTTTAGAGTTTTATGCCTATTATAGATATGAATATGAATATTCACTTGAATATGGAAAATTTTGAGGCTTACATAAGACATTTCTTGAATTACAGTTATGATATGTTGTTTTCATCCTGTTTTAATTGCTAAAACCTTTTTTTGGTGCTAGCAGGATTGGTTGAGATCACCACTTACCCGTGCAGGATACCCAGAGTGTGGCACCACCCAGGTGTTGGTATAAGGTGGATCATGAAGACATAATACTTGCTTTGCAAACTTCATTGTCAAAAGCTGCTGGTGTTGAATAAAGTGTGCAAATGTGCATAGCTAGTCAGTTTCTTAGGGTCCCGTTACACATAGTGACTCACCAGCGATCCCGACAACGATATGCACTTGTCAGGATCGCTGCCAAACAGGCAGATCTCAGCAGCGATCAGGACAGTGACTATGCGGGAAACAAGCGACGCACGGCGCTTAGTTACCCGCAGTGTACCTTAGATACCAGTGTGCTGGTGCAGGGAGCTGGTAACCAAGGTAAACATCGGGTTTCTAGGCACCGCTCGGCGCGTTGAAACCCGTTGTGTACCTTGGTTACCAGAGCGCTGGTATCTAACGTACACATCAAGATTCCAGGCGCCGCCCGGCACCTGGAAACCCAATGTTTACCTTGGTTACCAGCTCCGGCTAGCTGATCGCTGGTCTCCCGCCTGTCACACGCAGCGATGCGCGCTGGCCAGTGGGAGACCAGCAATCAAAAAATGGTCCAGGACATTCAGTGACGATCAGCAACACCCAGCAGGTCACACTGGTAACACAATGTGATCTTTAACTGTAGATTATGTCAGCCCATTGAAAGTCAGGAGAGCAGTGGTAATGGGGCCTAAGTGCTGAGTGGCCTTGTGGCCTGAAACTGTGAAAGGGGCTATGCATAGTAGTGACCACTTCTTCAAAATTCAGTGATAAGCAGTCATTGGTAGCCTAAACTAAGAACTTTCCGTGGCCTGAGATCACTGTTCTACATATTTTTAAAAGTTGTCAGGTTCTGTTATGAAATGAGCCATTTCTTAATTATTTTTACCTCCTGAAATCAAATGTGACAATGACATTTTATCGTTGGCTCTTGTTTCTGTGATATCATAGAGTTTTCCTTTTACTGCTACCTACAATTAATGCATAAAAGTTTCAGAACTTTGAAACATTATTATTTTTGCAGATATAAAGATGCATTATATTTTGTTAAGCCATTTTTTTATATTTGTTTAGAGGAAACTTACCAGCAATTCAAATAACTAAAACATGTCTAAAGACTATTGCGAATTATAAACAGTAAAGGGAGTTAGTGGACAGTATTCCGCGCTGCCAACAGAATAGAGACGTATATCCCAGTATGGTACAGTAAGGTGGTGGTTTATTTCAATGCGTTTCGAAGTATATAACTTCTTCTTCAGGCAAACCACATTTTATGATGAGACAGCAGGAGTATCATCTAAATAGGTTAACGCTTTGAATGTGGGCGCCAAAAAACTGAACCACATGACTGACGAAGGCTTGCGCCGAAACGCGCGTCGGGGTCCTGCTTCTCTGCTTTCCTCCCTCTTCAATGACATCGCTGACCTCCTGGGTGGCATTTCTTTTCACACAGTGGTATGTTGATTCGATCAATCACTAAGATTACCTGTGGTATACCTTACCATCTGATAGATTTATATGATATTATCCACTTTTTTGTGATTGGAACTGCCAGGTCTCCTGTATATTTATGGGGGAATAGTATCTATATGATTGTATGATAATTAAATGATATGTGGGAGCAGTACTCCAGCGTTCCTTGTTTACAATTGTGTACTTAGTATTCTCACCTGTTTAGATTTTTCAATTTATTAATAAAATATATTTTTATATCATACTTTTGGACTTTTTTGGTCATGTTTTCTTGTGTTTGTTGTATGTATATATATGACTAGTCCTAGATATTTGGTCCTAGATATGGTATCGCAATGTTTTCATATATCACATTGCTAATATTTTTCACATCATTATAATGATACCATTGTGTCTGTTGAAGTGTGTCTACACATGACTACATGTCAGGGTTCAGTCCAGTACCACATGATATATAAAAACGTTAGTAAGTTTCAATGCAAAACAATAGTGTCATTTTTAAAAATAACCTATATAGAAATCTGTTTTTATGGAGCCGCAAATGGAAACTTGAGAGAAAATACAAAAAAAAAAAAAAATATTTATACAAAGTGTTCACCTGGAAAATAAAATTCAAGAAATGCCCATGTGTGACAGACCCTAAGGACAACTGTATAGCTAAAAGAGTGTCCCCGATCCCTGGGGAGATCCAAATCTCTAACAAGATCATTCAGTTCACTTTGTGTTATAAGGTGTGGTTCAGTTGAGGTTGCAGATAGAAAGTCTGGCTCGTGAGAGGAAGATGCCTCATGACACTGTGAGGAAAGGAATCACCACCATCTTGGATATTGGCCTGCTCCAGCCTCCATTTTGGTCTGAGCTTGGCCCAGTGAAGATATTTTGCCTGACTTCACATAGTTCCAGGCAATGGCCAGGCCTTTTAGTATGCTAAGCAATTCAGGCCCCTGTTTGAATAAGAAGGTCATTAGTATGCTAAGTAATTCCTGCACACAACAGAATTTCCTGCTCAATATGAATAGCCAGGCCGATTAGTATGCGTGCTTCAAAGTAGAGGCTTCAATTAGATTATACCTGCCAACCAGAAACACACCGAGGGGAGGGACCTAGTAGGGGATCTGGGGATCGCAGAGCTCCCTGCCTCCACATGTCCATACAACCTGGTAATATTGACATCTAGCTAATACCTCTAAGCCTTGTATCATTATTGTTGTATTTTACTCTGACTGCAAATCCATTGTAATTCCGTTGTATAGCTTACTGTATATTTCTGTAATTATCTAGTGCGCCCTTAAGGCAATTAAACCATAAAATTAATCTTGGGCTGATGCTTTTACTCTGATCACGAATCTTAGAATACCCAGTGGGTAACAGGACACCCTCCCCGGCGGCCATTTGCTCTAGGTGCAGTTCCCTTACTGACTTGAGAGACAAAGGGGGCGCCTGAGAGCTGTGCCTGTGGAGTTACGTCACATTGGTGACGCGGAAGGACGAGGGCAGTCCTTCACAGACACCAAGTGCTCTCTTCTTCCTCACTTGACTCGGCTGAATATGTTTCTGGTGCATTTGGAACTGGCAGTTCTTCTGTATGTGGTACTGAGCATATTGCTGATGAAATGTTTGGATACTGTAGAGTCCACTTTTTCCTTTAAACTAATTTCTTAATGGGGGGCACCATGCAGAAATAGTAATTGGTAATGTGATCGGTTGGCTCTCTTCAGGTCATTGGGACTGCAAAAGGCATAGATTGCTCTTCCCATGCAACCCATAGGTATGATGTGATGCACATCTATTGCAGCATATGTGTGGAACCCAGCTCTTGTTCTGACCACCTATTCTGCTGCCAAAATACAGGTTGTATTGCAGAAATGTATGCAGAAATAGTAATTGGTAATGTGATCGGTTGGCTCTCTTCAGGTCATTGGGACTACAAAAGGCATAGATTGCCTCCTCCCATGCAACCCATGGGTATGATGTGATGCACATCTATTGCAGCATATGTGTGGAACCAGCTCTTGTTCTGACCACCTATTCTGCAGCCAAAATACAGGTTGTAGACTTTCTTTTTCATGGCAGTCAACTTTTGCCTTGGTGAAGCAGAAAAGACTTCTCCACATTTATAGCAAAAACTATCAGCTTTGTTAAAGCAAGAATAAGGCATATCTCAAAAAACATATAGAAATGTCAATGCTAAAAAAAAACTAAGCTAAGAAATTCTAAAACTGTATACCTTACACAAAGAGCATTTATAAAAGTAGGTGACACAACTGTAATAAGGATTACATCATTGGAGCTGAGTTGGTATTTTTTGATTGGTCACCCTGAGATGATAGAATACCAAAGGCTCAATAGACTAAATAGATTAGCTACTAACAATGCTATAATTATGATTAAATAATAAAGACACAATTTTTTCTATAAACCTGAATGAAAGGTGTCATAAGTAATTGCAACTTCCTTAAGGTCTTGAAAATTAGAGCCAATCAGCAAATTTAAGCATCTTTTTTTCAGACACCACAAAATTAGTTGAGTTCAACTGTTTTAGTCTCTGAACTACCTTGGCTGTAGGACATAGCAAAGGAGAGACTGTAGCCTGCAATGGTTGGAATGTAAAAGTTGTGCACTGATAATTGCCAGAGTAGTTGAGATGAGTTTATTAGGCTGAGTTGCCTATTGTTCTAGTGAAAATATGGTTTCCCATTATACAGAAGCAATCCAGCTCTGTGTCTCTTAATAGTGATATGGAAATTTAGTTAGGATAAAAATATTCTTCAGTGTTTGCTGCTTGCCATGTCCAAATCGCTATATTATGTCTTCTTTGAGAGCTCAGAACGAAATGAAAACTGTCCACAACGCAAGTGTCAGTATAACAGTTCGTCAAAGGCATACATTTATTATTCATTCAAGGTTTTATACGTTTACAAAAAGGGGCTGGTTAGTCAATTAACATACAATTAAAAGCTGCTAGATTATTGGCTGTTCTAGTTTAAATATGATAATTATGATAATCATGATTAAAAGAGCTGAAGTTGCAGAATTATTGTTTATATTCTTGTGACCTAGTTGTCTTGCATAACTATAATGTAAACAACAGATATCTAATAGGACTTTTTGTACTTCATGTATTTGTTCCTTTACGAAGGCCTTATGAAGGCCAGATTTCTTTAAAACGACTGATTATAGCTGGCCTAGAAATATGTGAGCACAAGGTTTTTTAGCAAGTGAGATCTATCTAACTGTGAACTGTGAATACATATATGTGAATATACTTTGAATATATGGAATACATATATATTTCCATGACAGTCCCCCCTTAGATACCACTTGCCCTAAAAACCTGCTCCTGGCCCAAAGCGCTGCAACTCTTTTGTGCTGCCGGCGAGTTGAGAATATGCCTAGCGCATGTCTCCCCCACCGAATACAGATTTTTCGCAAATGGGCGGTCAGGAGGACTGTCCCTGTCGGGGGTTTATGTGTTTGCAATCATAATCTCATAGTTGATAGGATGTTTCATCAAGGATGTGTATTCTCAGTCTGGAGGTAGTTCGGAGATCTGGTCAAGCCAGGCAGTTCCATCCGGACTGGTGCGAGGTCCAAGATGGTGAGTGGCATCAAATTGGTTGTCTCTTGAACAGTTTTTCCATTATCCTGCGGATACGAGGAATTACACAGCAACCAGTAATTAATGCAAAAATGAGAACCCCCATAATGGCTGTCCCAACCTGTGCCAACATTTTCTGCCACCCACTCATCCACCCAAAGTATCGATCCCATGGGTCAGTGACACCTGAGTTCTGTTTCAGTTCCTCTGATAACTCAGTAAGTTTCTGTATTGCCATTGTGACTTTACCATTTGGGCCAGTGTTGTCTGGGATGTAGGTGCAACAGGGGTCTTTGATCATTTTGTAAACACCTCCTTTCTCAGCTAGAATCATATCCAAAGCCATTCTATTCTGGAATGCCATAATGGAAGTGGGGCCTAACTGTGCTGCCAAACCTTTTTACAGCATCTATGGTGAAGTTAACAAATCTCTGCTGGTTATAATAGATGTAATTTATCCAATCAACATTTTTTTTTGTTTATAGTTACTAGTGGCAATAGTGACTCAAATCCTGCTTTAACTTGGTCTCTGGCCTTGAACTCATCAGGTAGGTCATTTGTCTGGTCAGTCAGAGCATCCACGACATCCTTCATTGGCTTAGGTGTCTCTCCTGGAACGGGAGCTTCCTTGCAATGCGATACGTGGATCCAAACAGGCTTTCCCTCTAGTTACACAGAGGTTGATGTCATCTGGGGCTCTTGGACAGGATCATCAAATCTGGCAGTGAAGAGAAAAACTCGAGAATGGACATTAGTTTTTGACCAATTCAATTACATAAGTGTTATGATTTGGTAGCTGAGGAGAGCAGGCAAAAAAGGCAATACACCAGAGAGGTTGGAATCTATGGGATTGCAGTACCCTGACTAACCACCACAACTAAAGGCAGCCGTGGAGCGTTCCTACGTTGGTCCTAGACGCCTCGTCACAGCCTGAGAAGCTAACTACACCTAAAGATAGAAAGATGAAAGCTATCTGCCCCGGAGCAGATCCCCAAAGAACATAGGAAGCCCCCAAACATGTAATGGCGGTTAGACAAGAGGAAATACAGACACAGACAGAAAATAGTATGAGCAAACGTTGGGGCCCAAACTTCCTAAATAGAAAAGGATAGGAAGGACACTTACTGCAACCCAAAAAACCCTGAAAAGTACCAACTCTACTAATTACAAAAACACCTGAGATCACACGACCTCTACCACCTAAATTAGTTCTCTGGTGTAACAAAAACTAAACAGCAACCACTGAAAAAAACTGGAAAAGGCAAATGAACAAACAGTGGCTGAACTAAACTGAGAGGAGCACAAGCCCCGAAGGGGACCCGGCAGACCCCCACAGAAGTGCAGGACAAAATGCAGGCACCAAAAAAACTAAAAGAAGAAAATGTCTTATCTGTTAGCAGAAGATGCAAGCACGAAACAGCTCTTCTGGGTCTCTGGGAGTGTGCCTTACGCTAAACAGTGCAATTAGGAGTGTCATGTCATGGTTTGCGTGTCTCTTGGGCAATTTTTCAGCATTCTATTCTTAAGTGTTTCGTTCAGTTTTTCTACCTTCCTGCTGCTCTGGGGGTGGTAAGGAGTGTGTAGGCCTAGGTCTGACCCTACTGCTAATCGGGTCTCGTGTGTCAGATTTGCTGTGAATGCGGGTCCCTGATCACTTTCTATCATTTCTAGAGCCCCGTATCTGCACAATTTTCCGAAAGTAGCTTCGTTGCAGTAGTCTTTGCTGATTTGGAAAGCTTCTGTTCATCTTGAAAATACTTCTTTTGACCACAATGGTGTATTTGAATCCTTCACTTGGCGATATCTGGATGTGGTCTATCTGGATCCTTTGAAGCTGGTAGAGTGGTCTTTCCAGATGAGGTGAGGGGGACTTTCTTCCATACGTCCAGGCTTGCATTTGCCGCAGGTCAGACAGCTGCTGGTGAATTTGGCTGTTAGGGTGGAGATCCCTGAAGCGAACCAGTAAGCACCAATCAGATCATTCATTTGTGTCTTTGATATGTGGATGTGGGTCCATCTACCCATTGGACCACCATAGGGTGCATACTTTGTGGTAGGCAGAGTTTGAAGTCTATTATTGATAGCCTTCTTTCTTCACATGTTGCTTTTTTCGCATTCAGCTCTTCTTCTCCTTTTGGAGCTTGGTCTTGTAACTTCTTGAGCAGATTCCAGGACGTTTCTTTGTCAGGTTTCTTGTCTTCAGTCGTCATGTAGTAGCCGTCCGGCTCTACGACCTCTCCCACTTCTCCATGTTGTCTTCCTTTGGCTGCTTCTTTGGCTGCCATGTCCGCCATGTTATTGCCTCACGCCTCTTCTGTTCTCAGTTTTCCATGCACTTTGATTTTTCAAATTGCCACCATTTTGGAAGTTGGAGTATACCCAGTAGGTCCCTGAAAGCTCCATGATGCTTCACGGTTGTCCCGTTTGCTGTGATGAAGTCCCTTGTAGCCCAGATGGGTCCAAAGTCGTGTGCTATGCCATGCGAGTACCTGTAGTCCGTGTAGATGTTTGCAGTCTTGCCTTCTGCCATCTGGCAGGCCTTCGTCAGCGCTATCAATTCTGCTTCCTGGGCTGACAGGCTAGGTGACAGACTTCTGGACCACAGGATTTCTTGATTGCTGGTCACTGCACTTCCTGTGTTGAAACTTCTTCTGGAGCCATCCAAGTATCCCCCCTTGGGAGTGGGAGTAGAGTGGCCGGGCTGAGGACTGTAGGTCTGGAGACGGTGACATTATGAGACAAAGGCAATAGAGGCGCCACAAAGATGCCTGGCGGCAGGGAGATTACTGTTGGTTGAGCTTGATTGAAGATTGCCAAGATGTCATGTGGAGTGAGAGTTTCCAGTGGCTGTCCAAGAGTGATTTCAGCAACCTTGTCCAGGAGGGTGTGTGCTGCAGATACTGCCATCAGGCAGGAGGGTGCTCTTCTTGCAACTGGATCCAAGCGGGCTGAGAGGCAGCCTAAAAGTCTCTGTTTTCCCCGTGAATCCGTGCCAGGACTCCAGTAGCATGACCTTCTTTCTTCCATCAGGTAGACGGAAAGACTTTTCATAGTCAGGTAGGCCTGGTATTGGCGCTGAGACTGTGGAGTTCTTCCAATCTCCTGAATGGGTTGAAGGCTGCGTCTGATAGAAGGAGCGGGGTTGCGTTGATGCAAGCGCACAGAGGCTGCAATAGGACTGAGGCATCAGGGATCCAGGTTCTGCAATATGACACTAGAGCAGGGAAAGCCTGCAGCATTCTTGGAGTTGTTGGGGGAGCCATCTTCTCCACAGTGGTCTTCCAGTCTTTTGACATGTGTTTCGTCTGGTGGGCAATACAGTGTCCCAGGGATGTAACTTGCTTCTGGCATCACTGGACTTTGTTCTTCCAGACCTTGCGTTGCTGTTCTTCCAGGTAGAGTAGGAGAGACAAGGAATAGACTGTGCACGTGTCGATGTCAACCACACAAAAGAGAAAGTCATCCACGTGTTGTAGAAGAGTGACTCTTGCATATTCTGCAATCCAGTTGACGAGGATGGAGGACATTGTCTTGGTGAAACTTGAAGGGCTTGTTTTGAGCACCTTGAGGCAACATTGTCCATATGCACTGCACTGGTGCGTGAAAGCAGGCCTCCAGGTGGAGGGGAAACACTGAAGAAGGTACTGGCCAGGTTGATCACCGTGAATACCGTTGCGGTGACTGGGACTCTTGAGAGCAGAGTGTGATGGTTCAGCACTGTTGGGGTTTCAAATACCGTAGCCTCTTTCGCGGCCTCCAGGCCTTGCACCATTCTGAACTCAGTGGGGTTTACAGTCTTTTTCTTCACTGTGGAAAGCTGGGATTGATTCCGATGGGCGAGGCAGCCCAGTTTGGCCTTGTCCTTCAGTATGCGGCAGGGGACTCCCATCTGCTGGTGCAGAGCTGGCGGGAAAACAAGCCGTCTACTAGGATCCACATCATGAGAGATGACAACCAGCTGGCTTTCTTGTTCTCCACCAAGACAGTCACTGTGTTAGCACCTGCTCTGGTCACAGGGGGTCTTCTTGTTGGGACGTCTCCTTGAACGGCTGCTTTTTTCTCAGCACGGGCCATCAGTAGTTTCTTTTTCTCCAGCTCGATCTCAGGTCAGTATTTGTGCACAAGTTTGAAGAGCTGAGTGGCCTTTTTCCGGTCCAGGGCCTGGGTGAACTGGTTGATTGCAGGGGGCACCTCCTGGTGCTTGCAAAAGATGAACCTCTGGCGTTAGAGCTGGATGAGGTGTTGCCATTCCATGAAGCGAGTAGGGTTCTTCTTGAGTTGAATATCCTGGCCAATGTCAAAGTTCTCAGGCCGTCTTCTTAGGCGAGTTCACTTAGACCTTCAGTTGGTCAGAGACATCTTGACTCTGGGTGATGGAGTGGCTTTTCTGGTACTATGTCCAGCACCTCCTGTGATAGGTCTGCAGTGTGGTTGTTTGAGGTTCCTGTTTCTTCTTGGGTCAGAGGTGAAGAAAGTGTCATGGTCCCATCTTCCTGGAACACTCTGGTCGCTTTCAGCTTCTGCAGTAGGTCCACTCCCAATAGGTTGAGGGTGCAGGTTTTTTGACACAACAAACTGGGACATGATGGAGTGTTCTGGCTGAGTCCACACGCTCAGGGGCTTCATAATCTGGAAATGTCTGACTTGACCATCAATTCCCATGCAGGAAGCAGAAGATTCTGACAGGCAGTCGGGATCGGGGAGCTCCACGTGTCTCATCACACTTCTGGCTGCACCAGTGTCCACAAGAAAAGATCTGACAACGCCGTCCACTTTCAGGGCAATTTGAGGTATAGGTCCCACTGGTGGAGTTTTACAGGTTAGTAGCGTGGTGTCTTGCGGATCTGGCTTGCCCCTGTCCTATGGATGAAGTTCTTCTTTGCTCTCTGTGTTTCTTCTTTTTCTGGGTGAAGTCAGTGTTCTGCACCAGTTCCGGAAATGACCAAACTCGCCACAGTTGTAACACCTGACATTTCTTCTGTCTTTAAAACGTGGTTGGCCATCTGGCTCTGAGACCACCATCAGGGGAGCTGTTTTGCGCACTCCTGGCTGGGATTCTATCCCTTTTGCGGCTGTGAGCAGGGTGTCCATTGCTATTGACCTGTACTCAGGCCTAGCTACTATCAATGGCTTTCTGATTGGTTCTCTCAGTCCATGCACAAAGGCCTGTGCCAACATCCGTCTGTGTGTCTGATCATGGGTAATGAGGCCCAAATCTTGAAACACTTGCATTACTCTGTCATGGAACTTCTCCACAGACTCTGTCTTATCTTGACTCGTGACATGTAGGCTGAGAGCTTGTCCTGTCAGTCTGCTTTTGGCCCATTCTCTGAGTTGCTCAATTAGCTTTGGTCCTGTCTCCCAGGCATACGCATCTAACTCTGCTGGAAGCTTGAAGTGTTCTCTCATAATTGACCAGAATGCATCACCTGCTTTTATTTCCATTTCGGTCCAGAGATCAATCCAGGCTGCTTTCTGCTGGATCTGCTGCATTTTTTGGCAAAATAGCATGGGGTGTATCCCTGGGTCTGGCAGCATACTGATCACCTGGCTTGGGATGAAGGGCTCATAGGATGGTGCCTCTACCTGTCCCTGCTCTATTGGTGCTTGTGTGTTTTCTTCCCTAGTATTGGGCAGCATGTGTGACGTTGCATCTTCATCTTCATCAGATAAGAAGTGACATGGTGTACTTGGTGCATACACTGGGTGAGATTTGGGCTTTAAAGTTGTCTTGCTGCATGGGGATTTCCCACTTCCTTGCTGAGGCTGCGGTGGATCAGTGTCATGGTTCCGTGCTAGCAGCCCTGTAGCTATACCACCCCCCTGTGAAGCCCTAGCTGTGGGCTGTTGTGTCTGGGGGCTACATGTAGCGTTTTGTGTAGGGAGATCTGCACTTTCTTCTCCTGATATAATGACTGGCAATGTTTGTACTGTGCTTGGGATAGACAAGGTGCCCTGTGCTGGAGACACGGAATACAGGGACACCACATTGCTTGAGATGGTTGAAACAGAAATGCCTTCTCCCTGTGGAGAGAGGCGGGGAGCGTTTTTCCCTGTACAAGGCTCCTTACTCAATGAGAGCAGCCTACACCTGTCCCGTGTCTCCACATGATGGACATGTGATGTGTGTGACTCTGAATTCTGCTCTTGTGACATGTCAGTGATCTTTTTCTCACAGATGATTTAACACCTTTTCAAGCTTATTCACATAAAAAATCACTTCCTGGTCCGTTCAAATTAACTTGCTGTATCTTTTACACGATGCACCGCTGCTCTTTTATAGCAGATGGTAATCTATTAACAAATTTTCCTGTTACCTTTTAAATAACAAAAAAAACAAGAAAAAACATTTCATTATGCAGCGTAAAGGCTGCCTGTCTATTTGCTTCTCACGTACTGTGTCTATTCCAAAAAACCTATTCAACAAAGGTGATTTAAAAATCTGAAAACTGCTGCACTCTGGTTCTGTTTGTCAATGCCGAATGCCCGACGGGAGGGGCTACTCAAACCGCTGCGTAGTTTGTCTCTGCTCTCTCCCTCAGCCTGTAATTCTCCTTATCTATGTGACCTTGGTCTAAAGCAAGCTTGTAGAAAAAAAAATGGCTGGAGAAATAAAACTCTAAAATAAATTGCTTAGAGAGAAAATCTCTCCAAAATCATTTAAAAATGTACTTAAAAGAAAAATTTTAAAAACAAAAGTTAGATTTAGTAAAAAACTCTAGACAAAGAAAAAAAAATAAATAAATTCACCAAAAAGGGGAGAAAAGAAAAAACCGTATTAATCATAAAACTCTGAAAAACAACCCTTGTTACTAAAACAGCTAAATAAAAAACAGAAAAGAGGTGGAAAAATTGATTGTAAAATGATAAAAACAAAAAGAAAAGTGCTTTAAAACTTCTGTCTGGTAGCGTAGGTTTTTTTTTTTCCTACCGCTCTCTGGAATGTCAGCTGGCTGCTGCCAGCCCTTCCCCCCTCCCTTCTATCTCTGCTTGCTGTCTCTCCAGACATTGTAATCACGTAACAAAAAAAAAAAAAAATTATTATTATTCCTCAGAATAAATAATAAAAAAATGAATATAGTTCAGTCTGAATGCCTGATAATTTTCACGTTAAAACCTGTAGCCAAAAAACTAGCTTAAAAAAATAAAAATCAAAGCCAAGAAACAGATGTGACAACGTGATTAGCAGAGGAGGGGGGTCAAAGGGGTTTTCTCGCTGCTGCAGCCAGCACACTGCTCTGAATGATATACTGACAGACGCACGGAGATGTGATTTAAAGCGACAGTACCTGATACAGACAGTTGACACGTTCAATGAGACAGACACCCGGGAGAATACGAATCCCTCTTTTGATGATCTGTGACACATACAAGCTGCTCTGGTAACTGATAACTCACCAATTGCACTGAGCGCGGTGAGGCTCAAGGTTCTATCGCTCTCTGTACCGTACACCCTGGCCGGTGCGCCGGTCACAGTAATCTGCAATAGCCTTCATCAAAATTCTCACTATCCACGTCTGATTTGACTGGGATGGCCTCCCGGTGCGTGGACGATTCCACGTCTGATTTGACTGGGATGGCCTCCCGGTGCGTGAAAGTTTACTGCAGAAACTTAACCGAACAAAGCCCTCGCTTCCACAACTGGATTTTTTTTGGGATAACTTCCCTCCAATATGTGAAGAATATCTGGGTGGACTTATCCAAAACAAAGCTCCCGCCCTCCACGTCTGATTTGACTGGGATGGCCTCCCGGTGCGTGAAAGTTTACTGCGGGAACTTATGCAGCAATTTGTCTTTTGCTATACAGCCCCCAGAAATCAGCAAGCAAAAACACAGTCACCGTTCCAACTTTCTCCCGGTTCACATAAAACATGAAACATATACAGCACAGCAGCAAACAACTCGGCTTATATCCCAGGGCTTTTGGATAAGGGTATGGACTTTTTACACAACCTGGGAATGCGGTGATGACCACGTCCGACCGGCTGGAAGTGTAGGCTAGGACTAGGCACAGGGAACATTCAGGTAAGATGACAACGTTTTCTTACCTTACTGATGGAGCTGCAGTCTCCGTCCCGTGTGTCAAGGCCAGGGCCAACACCACCGTCTCTCCGGTCGGCCGGGTCCTCGTGCGTTTCGTCCAATGCCCCGCGTGCAGGCGCCAACTGATATGGAAATTTAGTTAGGATAAAAATATTCTTCAGTGTTTGCTGCTTGCCATGTCCAAATCGCTATATTATGTCTTCTTTGAGCGCTCAGAACGAAATGAAAACTGTCCACAACGCAAGTGTCAGTATAACAGTTTGTCAAAGACATACATTTATTATTCATTCAAGGTTTTATACGTTTACAAAAAGGGGCTGGTTAGTCAATTAACCCCTTACTGCCATCGGACGTACTATCCCGTCCATGGTACCTGGGCCCGTATGACCGGGGACGGGATAGTACGTCTCGTGCGATCGGACGCGCTCCCAGGGGGAGCGCAGCCGATTGCGGCCGGGTGTCAGCTGATTATCACAGCTGACACCCATGACTGTGTGTCAGGAGCGGTCACGGACCGCTCCCGGCACATTAACCCCTTGCACACCGCGATCAAACATGATCGCGGTGTACTGGGGGCACAGGGGAGGATCGCGCAGGGTGGGGGCTCCCTGGCGCCCCCCTGAGACCCTCAGAGCAGCGCGATGTGATCGCGCTGTTCTGAGGGCTTCCTCCCTCCCAGGACCCGGATCCAAGATGGCACCGGGGTCCTGGAGGGAGACGGGAGCAGGCACTGAGAAGCCTGCTGCACTGCCTGAGCGATGGCTGGTGTGACAGAGTGCTGTGCACACTGTTACACCAGCGATCTGATAAAATACAGTGATGTCCCACCCTGGGACAAAGTAAAAAAGTTAAAAAAATAAAAATAAACATGTTTTAAAAAAAAATCCAAAATAAATAAAAAAAATATATATATATTCCCCAATAAATTCATTCTTCCTGTAAATAAAAAAAACAAAGCAATAAAAGTACACATATTTGGTATCGCCGCGTCCGTAACGACCCCCCTATAAAATTGTCCCACTAGTTAACCCCTTTAGTGAACCCCTTTAAAAAAAAAAACGAAGCAAAAAATCAATGCTTTATCATCATACCGCCAAACAAAAAGTGGAATAACACGCGATCAAAAAGACCGATATAAAAAACATGGTACTGCTGAAAACGTCATCTTGTCCCGCAAAAAAAGAGCCGTCATACAGCATCATCAGCGAAAAAATAAAAAAGTTATAGCTCGCAGAATAAAGCGATGCAAAAATAATTATTTTTTATATAAAATTGTTTTTATTCTATAAAAGCGCCAAAACATGAAAAAATGATATAAATGAGGTATCGCCATAATCGTACTGACCTGAAGAATAAAACTGCTTTATCAATTTTACCACACGCGGAACGGTATAAACGCCTCCCCCAAAAGAAATTCATGAATTGCTGATTTTTGTTCATTCTAACCTCCCAAAAATCGAAATAAAAAGCGATCAAAAAATGTCACGTGCTCAAAAATGGTACCAATAAAAACGTCAACTCGTCCCGCAAAAAATAAGACCTCACATGACTCTGTGGGCCAAAATATGCAAAAATTATAGCTCTCAAAATGTGATGATGCAAAAACTATTTTTGCAATAAAAAGCGTCTTTTAGCGTGACAGCTGCCAATCATAAAAACCCGCTATAAATAGTAAATCAAACCCCCCTTTATCACCCCCTTAGTAAGGGAAAAATAATAAAATTTAAAAAAAGTATTTATTTCCATTTTCCCATTAGGGTTAGGGTTAGGGTTGCGGCTAAAGTTAGGGTTAGGGTTGGCGCTAAAGTTAGGATTAGGGTTAGGGTTGGGATTAGGGGTGTGTTAGGGTTAGGTTTGTGGTTAGGGTTGGGACTAGGGTTAGTGGTGTGTTGGGGTTAGGGTTGGAGTTAGAATTGGGGGGTTTCCGCTGTTAAGGCACATCAGGGCTCTCCAAATGTGACATGGCATCTGATCTCAATTCCAGCCAATTCTGCGTTGAAAAAGTCAAACGGTGCTCCTTCACTTCTCAGCTCTGCCATGCGTCCAAACAGTAGTTTATCCCCACATATGGGGTATCAGCGTACTCTGGACCCCAAGAGTTATTGTGCAATTTGTCCTATTTCTTCTGTTACCCTTGGGAAAATAAAAAACTGGGGGCGAAAATATCATTTTTGTACAAAAAAAATAATTTTTTTTTGTTTTTACGGCTGTACATTATAAACTTCTGTGAAGCACTTGGGGCTTCATAGCGCTCACCACACATCTAGATAAGTTCCTTGTGGGGTCTATTTTCCAAAATGGGGTCACTTGTTGGGGATTTCCACTGTTTAGGCGCATCAGGGGCTCTCCAAATGCGACATGACGCCCCCAGACCATTCCATCAAAGTCTGCAATCCAAAACGTCACTACTTCCCTTCCGAGCCCCAACGTGTACCCATACAGTAGTTTTCTCCCACATATTGGATATCAGCGTACTCAGGACAAATTGGACAACAACTTTTGGGGTCCAATTTCTCCTGTTACCCTTGTAAAAATAAAATATTGGGGCAAAAAAATCATTTTTGCAAAAAAAAAAAAAGATTTTTTATTTTTACGGCTGTGCGTTATAAACTTCTGTGAAGCACTTCGGGGTTCAAAGTGCTCACCACACATCTAGACAAGTTCCTTGTGGGGTCTATTTTCCAAAATGGGGTCACTTGTGGGGGGTTTCCACTGTTTAGGCGCATCAGGGGCTCTCCAAAGGCGACATGACGCCCCCAGACCATTCCATCAAAGTCTGCAATCCAAAACGTCACTACTTCCCTTCCGAGCCCTGACGTGCGCCCATACAGTAGTTTTCTCCCACATATTGGGTATCAGCGTACTCAGGACAAATTGGACAACAACTTTTGGGGTCCAATTTCTCCTGTTACCCTTGTGAAAATAAAATATTGGGGGCGAAAAAATCATTTTTGTAAAAAAAAAAAGATTTTTTATTTTTACGGCTGTACGTTATAAACTTCTGTGAAGCACTTCGGGGTTCAAAGTGCTCACCACACATCTAGATAAGTTCCTTGTGGGGTCTATTTGCCAAAATGGGGTCACTTGTGGGGGGTTTCCACTGTATAGGTGCATCAGGGGCTCTCCAAATGTGACATGACGCCCCCAGACCATTCCATCAAAGTCTGCAATCCAAAACGTCACTACTTCCCTTCCGAGCCCTGACGTGCGCCCATACAGTAGTTTTCTCCCACATATTGGGTATCAGCATACTCAGGACAAATTGGACAACAACTTTTGGGTTCCAATTTCTTCTGTTACCCTTGTGAAAATAAAATATTGGGGGCAAAAAAATCATTTTTGTAAAAAAAAAAAAAAGATTTTTTATTTTACGGCTGTACGTTATAAACTTTAGTGAAACACCTGGGGGTTAAAAGTTCTCACCACACATCTAGATAAGTTCCTTGAGGGGTCTAGTTTCCAAAATGGTGTCATTTATAGGGGTTTCCACTGTTTAAGCAGATCAGGAGCTCTCCAAACACGACATGGCGTCCAGCCAATTCTGCGTTGAAAAAGTCAGATGGCGCTCCTTCCCTTCCAAACTCTGCCATGCACCCAAACAGTGGTTTACCCCCACATATGGGGTATCAGCGCACTCAGGACAAATTGCACAATAACTTTTGGAGTCTTGTTACCCTTGGAAAAATAAAAATTGGGGTGAAAAGATCATTTTTGTGGAAAAAATATGATTTTTAAATTTTACGGCTCTACGTTATAAACTTGTGTGAAGCACTTGGGGGTTCAAATTGCTCACCAAAGATCTAGAAAAGTTCCTTAGGGGGTCTAGTTTCCCAAATGGGGTCATTTGTGGGGGGTTTCCACTGTTTAGGCACATCAGGGGCTCTCCAAATGCAACATGGCATCCAATCTCAATTCCAGCCAATTTTGGTTGGAAAAAGTCAAATGGTGTTCCTTCGATTCCGAGCTCTGCCGTGCGCCCAAACAGTGGTTTCCTCCCACATATGGGGTATCAGCGTACTCAGGACAAATTGGACAACAACTTATGTGGTCCAATTTCTCCTGTTACCCTTGGGAAAATAAAAAATTAGTGACTAAAAGATAATTTTTGTGGGAAAAAAATAGGATTTTTTATTTTCATGCCCGGGCATTATAAACTTGTGTGAAGCACTTGGGGGTTCAAAGTGCTCACCAAAGATCTAGATAAGTTCCTTAGGGGGTCTAGTTTCCAAAATGGGGTCACTTGTGGGGGGTTTCCACTGTTTAGGCTCATCTGGGGCACTGCAAACGGAACATGACCCCCATCAATGTCTGCATTCCAAAACGTTACTACTTCCTTTCCAAGCCCTGCCGTGCACCCAAACAGTTCCCCCCCCACATATGGGGTATCAGCGTACTCAGGACAAATTGGACAACAACTTTTGGGGTCCAATTTCCTTGGGAAAATTCAAAACTTTGGGACTAAAAAATCATTTTTGTGGAAAATTGTTTTTTTTTTTTTCCACACCCAGGCATTATAAGCTTTTGTGAAACACTTGGGGGTTCAAAGTGCTCACAACAGATCTAGATAAGTACCTTAGGGGGTCTAGTTTCCAAAATGGTGTCACTTGTGGTGGTTTCCACTGTTTAGGCGCATCAGGGGCTCTCCAAACACAACATGGCGTCCAATCTCAATTCCAGCCAATTTTAGTTTGAAAAAGTCAAACGGCGCTCCTTCCCTTACGAGCTCTGCCGTGTGCCCAAACAGTGGTTTTCCCCCACATATTGGGTATTGGCGTACTAAGGAGAAATTGCTTAACAACCTTATCTGTCCATTTTCTCCTTTTACCCTTGTGAAAATAAAAAAAAAGTTTGTAAAAGATCATTTTTGTGGCTAAAAAGTTAAATATTCATTTTTTTCCTTCCACGTTGCTTTAGTTCCTGTGAAGCACCTGAAGGGTTAATAATCTTCTTGAATGTGGTTTTGAGTACCTTGAGGGGTGCAGTTTTTAGAATGGTGTCACTTTTGGGTATTTTCTGCTATATAGACCCCTCAAAGTGACTTCAAATGTGAGGTGGTCCCTAAAAAAAATGGCTTTGTAAATTTTGTTGTAAAAATGAGAAATCGCTGGTCAACTTTTAACCCTTATAACTTCCTAACAAAAAAACATTTTGGTTCCAAAATTGTGCTGATGTAAAGTAGACATGTGGGAAATGTTATTTCTTAACTATTTTGTGTGATATACTTCTCTGTTTTAAGGGAATAAAAATTCAAAGTTTGAAAATTGCAAAATTTTAAAAATTTTCGCCATATTTGCATTTTTTTCAAAAATAAACGCAAGTTATATCAAAGAAATTTTACTTCTAACGTGAAGTACAATATGTCACGAGAAAACAATCTCAGAATCGCGAAGATCCGTTGAAGCGTTCCAGAGTTATAACCTCATAAAGAGACAGTGGTCAGAATTGTAAAAATTGGCCCGGTCATTAACGTGCAAACCACCCTTGGGGGTGAAGGGGTTAACATACAATTAAAAGCTGCTAGATTATTGGCTGTTCTAGTTTAAATATGATAATTATGATAATCATGATTAAAAGAGCTGAAGTTGCAGAATTATTGTTTATATTCTTGTGACCTAGTTGTCTTGCATAACTATAATGTAAACAACAGATATCTAATAGGACTTTTTGTACTTCATGTATTTGTTCCTTTACGAAGGCCTTATGAAGGCCAGATTTCTTTAAAACGACTGATTATAGCTGGCCTAGAAATATGTGAGCACAAGGTTTTTTAGCAAGTGAGATCTATCTAACTGTGAACTGTGAATACATATATGTGAATATACTTTGAATATATGGAATACATATATATTTCCATGACAATAGTAAACTTCAAAGACTTTTGTCTCATTAGTGAAATATAACTTCCAAGTTTATAAGCTGCTCTTGTTGTACTGTAACCTTCAAATTCAGTGCCTCATTTGTGATGTGTAACCAACAAGATCTGTACCTGTATATGTGTAGTGATGTAACTTGAAGCTTGTGGTCCCCAATGTAAAATATCCAACAGAACCCCCACCAAGTCTTTAATAATGTTGGTCTTCTCAAATGAGTCTAAAGGACATTTTTGGCCCCCTAGACTCTAAGGCCTGGGTGCGAGTGAAACCCCTGCACCTACTCTACTTTTGCTCAGCTAACCAGTATGAAAGCCTTTACTATACAATCCTCTATGTATGCTGCCACCCAACATTGCTGCAGGTCTTTTGCAGTCATTTAAGGGTTGTAAACCACATGCCTCCACAGCAATCTGAAGGCAGAAGGTGAAAGCTTCCTCTTTTTGCCAAATCCAGGTAATGCCAGAGTTCCTTTAACTTTGAACTTGAGAACTATTCCTTCAAATGTATCTCAAGAAACATTCAATGCCTATGTTATCTTTTTTATTCCTTTTAGAGATGAGTGGATCTTTTGAAATTCTAATTCACCAACTTAACAGAATTTTCCTCCAAAATTTGATTTGTGGCTAATAAATTTGCACAAATCTTGATATTTGATAGCTTGTAATTGCTATGAAAATACACATGGGAGAAAGGAGCGAGAGACAGAGAGAGAGATGACCATAAGAGTTTACACTCTATATGAGACAGAGAGGACCCCTTTGACCATAAGAACTTACAATCTACAGGAGAGAGAGATTTACACAGTGACACTGAAAATAGAAAATTTCTCTGCCATACAAACCTTGCACCACTGGGAACGGTTTACTGTTATGCACCTGCCCCAGTCTGTTAGATTTTCTTGTGTTCCACATTGAGTTTTGCAAGTAGCCCGGCCTGCTTCCAAGTGTTACATTTCCTAGGCCTGTATAAGGCCTCCTAAGACATGCAACTGTCTCTTGGTATTGTATTCAGACTTTCTAGCATCACTTTTAGTTTGTGTGTGCACAATTCCTGTCCACAGGCTCCAGGCTGTCTAATAGTCAGCTATGATTTCCCATCCCTGAGTTACTTTTCTGCTGCTTCCAGTAACCCTGCTGTCTGACTTTGGTATTCAGGACTTCCCTTGTCTGCGACTTCCAGTAAACCTACTACCAGTCAGGGGTCTTCAGGACTTCATCTTCAGGACTTTGTGGCTTCCAGTTACAATGCTACCTGCTGTCAGTAGTCTTCAGAACTTGATCAGTTTGTCTGAGACTTCCAGTAACCTTGCTGCTTGTCAATGGTCTTCAGGACTTCACTTGTCTGCAGCTTTCAAGTAAACCTGCTACCTGTCAGTGGTCTTCAGTACTTAACCTATTTGCAGCTTTAAATAACCCTGCTACCTGTCAGTGTTCTTCATGACTACACCTTTTTTTCTAAGACTTCCAATAACCCTGCTGCTTTTCAGTGGTCATCAGGACTTTAACTGTTTGTCTGTGGCCTCCAGTAACCCTACTACCTGTCAGTGGTCTTCAAGACCCCTTTACTGCTTTCAATGTGCCTCTATATGTTTGCCTGCTTATTTGAGGATGTCATCTGCCTGCTTGCAGCTTCAAAGGTCCTCTTAAGACTTGTAGCTTGTCTCCAGTAACTTTAATCTCTGTTTCTTGCATGCAACGCCCACTTTCAGCTCCGATTCCCATGGCCCATGTGCCCACCCGGACCTTGGACTTAGAGGATTCATCTCACCTAATGTGCCCACCTTCTGTAACACTTATCTCTGATGGCCCAGGTACGGATCACCATTGTAGAAGATATGATAATCCGCTAGGTGTCATAGTTGCAGGACATTATGGGGAAGCCCGTGTGGCCACTTAAAAATACATAAGCCCACTCTCTGATGTTTCAGCAGTGTGAGAAATGGGGAAGATTTTTTTGCAAACCACAAATCGAATCTCAAAGTATTCAAATTCACATGAAACCACGCAGTTCAGGAAATTCAACTCTTACTTGATCCTCCGTAGATCGATCCACTCATCTCTAATCCTTTTCCTTAAGACAAAAAAATTGACTGGCACATCCAGACTAGTGTAAATAGGTGCATACCAGGAGGAGCTACCCCCATATACAATATACAAAAAAAGGTTGCACTCTATCATGCTAAAGCATGTCAATGTGGAATATGTGAAATTTGAATAGCAATACGGCTTAGGAGTATTAGGGAAAATTTGAGACGCTTAGCATAAAATTTGGCCAAATATTATCTGCCCACCAACCGTCATCAAGGTGGTCTCAGTCTAATGGGTCCCTGACCTGTGTGAATACCTCTCTAAGGCTGATGTCTGAATTCCTGGATGAATGTGGACACCTCTGTCAGCAATGCCTGCATTTATGGGTAAGTAGGGACCTGCTGTAATTAAAATCACCACCTGGTGGGGGCGGAGTGCTCAGTCAGTAAGCTAACATACAAAAGACAAAAAAACTGACTGTCACATCCAGACTAGTGTGAATAGGTGCACACCAGGAGGAGCTACCCCCATATAATCCTTTTCCTTGTTTGTGATCTCTTAACTTTTTTGGGCCTCTCTCTTGACTTTAAATTATGCCATGAAACATTACAGTCAACAAACCCCTAGTCAGTCTAATTATCTGATGTGTTTTATATTGGACACACCTGATGCATGTAACGAAGCCCTTAATTAGATGCATCAGGTGAGTTTCTGCCAACATACAAACATGTGCTCTTATGGGGGAGTTCTAGTCAGGGGGTTGAATAATTCTGAGACTGCAGCAGTCAGTAAAAGTGATATTTTGTGTTGAATTTGGAGAAACAACTTGTTTTATTAGTTGTAATGAGTCAAATTGTTCTTGTTTATTTGGTTAATTGCAAACAGCAGAAAGTTTGTAAATTTTGCGAATAAACCTAATTTGCATTATGGCTTGAATCATTTTGATTACAAATGTATGTTTGGGTAGATAGCAACAATTGTGTTGCAGTCTATGTCATGTTCTTTGTAGCTCATGCTAGATAGGTTTAGAAATAAAAAATCAGCATGTTGTAGAAACTCCACTTGGCCTGAAACTGCAGCCTGGAAACATCAAAGCAGCCTTCCCTTCTCCATTTGTGGTCACTAATCCATCACAAGAATTTGCTACTGTCTCCCAAGCAAGATGTTATTAACATTGTTGCTGCCAAGTGAGAGAATCTGTAGTGAAGCAGGACATATAGATCCAAAAATCTATGGTTAGAGGACTTTCTAGCAGACCTCAAGCAGATTTAAGACCTCATTCAGATGTCTGTTTTTCTATCAATGATTTGAATCAGATTTTCATCAGTGTTTCAATCTTTACGATCAATATTACATCTATGATTTTCTTATACACTTAAAGAAAAAAATGCAAAGCTTCTTCTACCATTTACAATGTTAAAAAACAGACGGTACACAATTTGCACATGGATGACATTTTTGTTCTGTCTGTGATTTTCAAGGACCCATAAACTTGTATGAGTGATTTTGATAGATGACATAGATGAAAAACAGACATGTTTCCATGATTTTTTTGTAAACACGCAGTCCCCAAAAAAACCTGGATATATGAACAGCTCCATAGACAAGTGTAGTATTTGTTAAAAAACAGGGCTCTATTATGTGTGTGAAAACCTAAAAATGGATGTCTGAATTAGGCCTTATAAGTATTTCTGTTCGTGACATGTTCATGACTGACAGACTGATAAAGAAAAAACAAAGTACATATGTGGCAAAAGCAATGTTATATGTATGTATGTATATAGAAATAACCACCATACAACTCAAGACTGCCCTAGGCCCCAGAACACCAAACTATTATCAATGAGTGCATTAGTTATCTAAAATGTACTGTATCTACAAGTGCTTCTCACAAAATTAGAATATCATCAAAAAATTCATTTATTTCAGTTCTTCAATCCAAAAGTGAAACTCATATATTATATAGAGTCATTAGAGTGATCTATTTCAAGTGTTTAGTTCTGTTTATGTTGATGATTATGGCTTACAGCCAATGAAAACCCAAAAGTCATTATCTCAGTAAATTAGAATAATTACCAAATAATACCTGCAAAGGCTTCCTAAGTGTTTAAAAAGGTGCTTTATTCTGTTCAGTAGGCTCCACGATCATGGGGAAGGCTGCTAACTTGACAAATGTTCAGAAGGCAGTCATTGATACACTCCACAAGGAGGGTAAGCCACAAAAGATCATTGCTAAAGGAGCTGGCTGTTCACAGAGTGCTGTATCCAAACATATTAATGGAAAGTTGAGCGGAAGGAAAAAGTGTGGTAGAAAAAGATGCACAAGCAACCGGGATAACAGCAGCCTTGATGTGATTGGTAAGGAAATTCCATTCAAATAAGGAGTGTACTGCTGCTGGAGTCATTGCTTCAAGAGTCACCACATTCAGTCGTATCCAGGACATGGGCTACAAATGTCGCATTCCTTGTGTCAAGCCACTCATGACCAATAGACAATACCAGAAGCGTCTTACCTAGGCCAAGGAGAAAAAGAACTGGACTGTTGCTCAGTGGTCCATGGTGTTGTTTTCAGATGAAAGTAAATTTTGCATTTTATTTGGAAATCAAGGTCCCAGAGTCTGGAGGAAGAGTGGTGAGGCACACGATCCAAGCTGCTTGAGGTCAAGTGTGAAGTTTCCAAAATCAATGATGGTTTGGGGAGCCATGTCATCTGCTGGTGTAGGTCCACTGTGTTTTATCAAGACCAAAGTCAGCACAGTCGTTTACCCGGAAATTTTAGAGCACTTCATGCGTCCCTCTGCCGACAAGTTTTTTGGAGATAGAAATTTCATTCTCCATCAGGACTTAGCACCTGTCCACATTGCCAAAAGTACCAATACCTGGTTTAAAAACAACAGTATCAATGTGCCGTGCCACAATTCTATCTCCTAGCTCCTGGGCCAGCTCCTTTGACCTCATGATTCTCATTTGGTCTGACATGCACTGTGAGCTGTGAGGTCTTATATAGACAGGTGTGTGCCTTTACAAATCAAGTCCTATCAGCTTAATTAAACACAGTTGGACTCCAGTGAAGGAGTAGAACCATCTCAAGGAGGATCACAAGGAAATGGACAGCATGTGACTTAAATATGAGTGTTTGAGCAAAGGGTCTGAATACTTATGACCATCAGTTGTTTTTTTAATAAATTTTCAAAAATTTCTACATTTCTGTTTTTTTTCAGTCAAGATGGGGTGCAGAGGGTACATTAATGAGAAAAAATGAACTTCTTTTAATTTACCAAATGGCTGCAATGAAACAAAGAGTGAAAAATTTAAAGGGGTCTGAATACTTTCCGTACCCACTGTGTATATATATATATATAAATATATATATATACATATATATATATATGCTGTATATATATATATATATATATATATATATATATATACTGCTCAAAAAAATAAAGGAAACACTTAAACAGCAGAATATAACTCCAAGTAAATGAAATTTCTGTGAAATCAAACTGTCCACTTAGGAAGCAACACTGATTGACAATCAATTTCACATGCTGTTGTGCAAATGGAATAGACAACAGATGGAAATTATTGGCAATTATCAAGACACACTCAATAAAGGAGTGGTTCTGCAGGTGGGGACCACAGACCACATCTCAGTATCAAAGCTTTCTGGCTGATGTTTTGGTCACTTTTGAATGTTGGTTGTGCTTTCACACTCGTGATAGCATGAGACTGACTCTACAACCCACACAAGTGGCTCAGGTAGTGCAGCTCATCCAGGATGGCACATGAATGTGAGCTGTGGCAAGAAGGTTTGCTGTGTCTGTCAGCGTAGTGTCCAGAGGCTGGAGGTGCTACCAGGAGACAGGCCAGTACACCAGGAAACATGGAGGGGGCCGTAGGAGGGCAACAACACAGCAGCAGGACCACTACCTCCGCTTTTGTGCAAGGAGGAACAGGAGGAGCGCTGCCAAATGTGCATGTGTCTGCACAAACAGTTAGAAACCGACTCCATGAGGATGGTCTGAGTGCCCGACGTCCACAGATGGGTGTTGTGCTCACAGCCCAACACCGTGCAGGACACTTGGCATTTGCCACAGAACACCAGGATTGGCAAATTCGCCACTGGCGCCCTGTGCTCTTCACAGATGAAAGCAGGTTCACACTGAGCACATGATACAGACGTTACAGAGTCTGGAGATGCTGTGGAGAGTGATCTGCTGTCTGCAACATCCTTCAACATGACCGATTTGGCAGTGGGTCAGTAATGGTGTGGGGTGGCATTTCTTTGGAGGGCTGCACAGCCCTTCATGTGTTATGGGTCTGCAATTCATGAATAGACCGGATGGATGGATGGACCCTGCACTAGGACTAGACTCGATCCCTATGATGGAGCGGGCGAACTATTCCTTGCGAATAGACCCACCGATGATCCTAGTCTAGACTCAAGCGAAGACCTGAAGGTGGGGGAAGGGGATCCCTGAAAGATCTAGGGACTGGGAACAAAACACTGGTAACCTCCTAGCAGGAAAATAGAGGATCTGCATAAACAAAAGGAAAAAAACAAAAAGACTAAGCAAGCAGCACTAGAGTTCCCAGGACTGCCCAAAGTATAGCACAAAGCTATCAAGACTCCTAGCCAGAACTCAAGCGGGATAACACTGATGTCCAGCAAGGACTGGGAGGCAAGTGCACGGTAATAAAGGGTGATGTATAGCCAGCAAGGTAGAAGTACAGAATAAAAATTACCTTTTATTAAATTCCTTTAAAAAACAACCATCGGTTCTGATATATCATATTAACCACTAAAAAAACGAACAAACAAATCACACATATATAGTCACCACTCTCTTTTGTGAAAAACCAAAACAAAATGTAAGGAATTTGATCCCAATGTTTCCCTATCAAAATCCAATTTTCACATATATGATACAGAGGTAGCAGGTCAAATATACTATGATATTTGCAGTCACAGATCAAACCAATGGTCAAGATTAATCAAAAGACCATTCCTGATGTCTTTAAATGTGCAATCCTGTGTGTTAGATGCACTTTACATATGAAATGCAGAGACAGCAGGCAAAATATATTCATAATATTTGCAATAGTAATAAATAGGTCCTGAGACCATCATAAGTTTCTTCAGGTGTGCAAATCCTATATATTAAATGCACATATCATAATATAACATATGCCATCCTTAGTAGGAGAAAAAAAGAAGGAACGATCTCACCACTTAATAAGCATCCACCGCTTTGTCATCAGATGGGGGAGGTCTTTTTAACAATACCATACATTACCCCTGACATCATGGAAATGTGTGGCTAGAAAAGCTGAAGTACTCCCGACGCGTTTCTCTGGCTCGGTCATCAGGGGAGAATTTGCCATGTCATATCAGCTGTTAAAGATCAGGTCACCCATCACACTTACAACATATTGTCAGGCGGGTGCGCGCATTTGAACCACGTGGGTTCTTAAATAGAACGCCAGGATGATCAGTCCGTGACGTCACATCCGGTGCGCCGTCTCCTTGAAACGCAAGGCTGGAACGCAAATGTCACAATCTGAACCACCTCGCAAACAGAGGGTGTTCGAAACGTCACATGACCTGCTAAATGATATCACATGATAGAAATCATAGCGGTATGAATCACTGAATACAGAAAGTCCAAATAAATCTCCTATTTGGTTGCATCATGTCGTTATTATACTAAAAATTACACTTTATGCTGGCAAATTATACAATACATTGTGTGCCAATTAAGGGGTTATTTTACCATTTGTCACATCCTTAAACTCTTATACTAGGGACACAACAGATTTGTTAAGAAAACTAGATGGCTTGAACATAGAGACTGAATCCATCTTGTGTAGTATTGATGTGGAGGCATTGTATTCCTCCATTAATCATACAGACGGTCTGGAGGCAGTAGATTTTTATCTCAAAAGGAGAGGTCAACAATGTCTAGACCATAATACCTTTGTAGACTTCTGGAATTTTGTCTGACCAAAAACGTCTTCCTCTTTAACAACGATCTTTACCACCAGCTCAGTGGCACAGCCATGGGTAGTCCATGTGCGCCTTCTTATGCTAACTTGCTCCTGGGCTGGTGGGAGGAGACTATAGTGTTTAGTGATCTCTACACTGAGGAATGTGAAAAGATCAGTTTTTGGTCAAGATATATCGATGACGTTTTTTTGTTGTGGAATGGGAGCATTCCAGACTTGGAGAATTTTGTTCCAAAATTGAATGTCAATCAATTGGGTCTTTTTTTTACTTTTGAATATCATTTGTATGAGCTACCTTTTTGGATATCAATATTAGAAAAACTGATGATGGAAATATTGACACGAAAATATTCAGAAAACCTACATCAACAAATGCCCTTCTTAGGTGGGATAGTCATCATCCCACCCCTCTTAAAAAGGGGATCCCAAAGGGACAATATATCCGAGTGCGACGAAATTGCTCTTCAGAATCTGATTATCAGGATCAGGTAGCTGACTTAAGATTGCGTTTCTTGAGTAGGGGAAACCCGGATGGGGTCCTACGTAAAGCATACAATGATACCAAGACCTTGGATAGGACACAATTATTAAATGTAAAACAGCCCAAAAATGATTCCTCTATATGTCGTTTCATTACTACCTTCAATTCTGGAGCACAACAAGTAAGGTGTATTCTCCAGAAGCATTGGTCGATTTTGCAGATGGATGAGGACATTGGAGACCTGGTTGGAGATTACCCTAAGATCACCTTTTTGAAAGGGAGGTCTATAGGGGACAGAATTGTACATAGCCATTTTAATCCTCCTAGAAGTGAAACGTGGCTTACTAACAATTTGAAGGGCTGTTACAAATGTAGCGGATGTATAGCCTGTCCGATCTTGTCTACAGGAGGATCGTTTAGAAGCAATGTCACTAATTGTAATTATGATATTCGCCATTTCATTAACTCCCGAACCAAGGGTGTGATCTACAAGGCGACTTGCCCCTGTAATCTTGAATATGTGGGAAAGACCATTCGAGAATTCAGAAGGAGAATAGGTGAACATTTGCGAGATATAATGTTGAAGAGAGATACACCTCTAGCCAGACATATGGTTAGCCAACATGAGGGGGAAACAACGGGTCTCAAATTTATTGGAATTGATAAAATAGGAGCACCAAAGAGAGGCGGTAATTGGGACAGGAGAATTCTGCAATGTGAAACGAGATGGATTTTTAGATTAAAGACACAGCAACCGTTTGGTCTTAATGAAATTTTGACCTTTAATTGTTTTGTTTAGGAGCTTTATTATATATCGTTCATTGCGGACTCCTCTTTCCCTCTCTTTATGCCGCCTCTCTTTACCCCTCATTTATCTTCACCTATTCCTTTCCTATCTGTTGTAAATTCTCTTTCCCACACTTATTCTAGAATTAAAATTGGGCCTTTCAGGGCTTTGAAGGGTCAGCGGTCGAGGAGTGGGGGCGCCAAAATCGTATCTTCTTTAGGGTGCCAACCTCCACTGATAGGCAGGGCATTTTAGATATTTATAGGGAATTTTAGGTTTTTTGTCCTTTTGTTTTTTGTTTCCCCCTCTGAGCCCGGTCTCCTCTGTCCTCCTAAATCTAATGAATATTTGATCGTCAACATTGCCCCCTTTTTCTTTTTACTACCAATGCTTCCTCAAGGCGTCCTGCCCCATTAGTTATAGGGTGTGTGTTTTTGTTTTTTTGATTTTGGTTCCTTACCCTGGAGTAGGATTAAGTGGGTTTTTGAAAAAACTGAATCAGTATAAGAATTGTTTATTCACACTATTGTGATCACCCCTTTTTTTGTTTTCTGTTTATTACTATTTTTCTCTTATACGTGCATCAGTATTTATGCTGGAATGGATATGTTAATGGTAATTTATTTTACATTATGGGGTATTATAACATTGCTCAAGTAATTTTACATGGATACTCATTTTGATTCTTTATGATCATTAAATCAATAATAGATTGTGCGCATTATTGGTAACATCAGGAATTTATGTTGCTGTCATGGACAATGAATCTTTCTCCATGACCTTATGGCTCTATTGTTATAATTGAGAGAAGCTAAAATTAAGTTATTTAAAGAAACGAGATTTCCATATTTTTAGGATGTTTCTATGGAATGAAAGATACGAAGAAAAAAAAAAAGCAATGTAAAGATATCAAAGAAAAAAATTTTGAACGAGTCTTACATTAAAATAACCCCTTAATTGGCACACAATGTATCATATAATTTGCCAGCATAAAGTGTAATTTTTAGTATAATAACGACATGATGCAACCAAATAGGAGATTTATTTGGACTTTCTGTATTCAGTGATTCATACCGCTATGATTTCTATCATGTGATATCATTTAGCAGGTCATGTGACGTTTCGAACACCCCCTGTTTGCGAGGTGGTTCAGATTGTGACGTTTGCGTTCCAGCCTTGCGTTTCAAGGAGACGGCGCACCGGATGTGACGTCACGGACTGATCATCCTGGCGTTCTATTTAAGAACCCACGTGGTTCAAATGCGCGCACCCGCCTGAAAATATGTTGCAAGTGTGACAGGTGACCTGATCTTTAACAGCTGATATGACATGGCAAATTCTCCCTGATGACTGAGCCAGAGAAACGCGTCGGGAGTACTTCAGCTTTTCTAGCCACACATTTCCACGATGTCAGGGGTAATGTATGGTATTGTTAAAAAGACCTCCCCCATCTGATGACAAAGAGGTGGATGCTTATTAAGGCCTCTTTCACACATCCGGCGGGCGCCTAAACGGCGCCCCCGGCATTTTACCGCAGCGCCGCATGTGAAAAGCTTTCACACTTCCGGCGCCCAAAATGTGTTTTTTTGCCGGATGGTTTCTGATGCTTGGAGAGATAAGAAACCATCCGGCAAAAAAAAAAAAACGTTACATGCAGCGTTTTTTCCGGACGCCGCAATGTACATTTGCGCCGCATCCGGACAAAACCGCATGCAACGCATTGACATGCGGCGCCATGCGGCGCTAATGCATGTCAATGCGAAAAAAGCCGCATGCGGCGCATCAGATTTTCAGATGCGGCGCTGCGGGAAAATGCCGGGGGCGCCGCAAGGGGAAAAACGGATGTGTGAAACTAGCCTAAGTGGTGAGATTGTTCCTTCTTTTTTTCTCCTACTAAGGATGGCATATGTTATATTATGATATGTGCATTTAATATATAGGATTTGCACACCTGAAGAAACTTATGATGATCTCAGGACCCATTTATTTACTATTGCAAACATTATGAATATATTTTGCCTGCTGTCTCTGCATTTCATATGTAAAGTGCATCTAACACACAGGATTGCACATTTAAAGACATCAGGAATGGTCTTTTGACTAATCTTGACCATTGGTTTGATCTGTGACTGCAAATATCATAGTATATTTGACCTGCTACCTCTGTATCATATATGTGAAAATTGGATTTTGATAGGGAAACATTGGGATCAAATTCCTTACACTTTGTTTTGGTTTTTCACAAAAGAGGGTGGTGACTATATATGTGTGATTTGTTTGTTTGTTTTTTTAGTGGTTAATATGATATATCAGAACCAATGGTTCTTTTTTAAAGAAATTTAATAAAAGGTAATTTTTATTCTGTACTTCTACCTTGCTGGCTATATATTACTTCATGATTGGTAGATCCTTTACATTTACTAATAAAAGGTGATGCAATCACCTGACCAACGACAAGCCCAACACCAGAGGAAAAAGACCAGCAGCCTGAAACCACAACAAGATGGCGGATGGTCAAACTGAATAGATTCTAACATCATGTGCTCACCAGAGGTAGCCTGACTGCCATTAGGTACCGAGATGAGATCCTCAGACCCCTTGTGTGACCATATGCTGGTGGGGTTGGCCCTGGGTTCCTCCTAATGCAGGACAATGCCAGACCTCATGTGGCTGGAGTGTGTCAGCAGTTCCTGCAAGATGAAGGCATTGAAGCTATGGACCCCCAGACCTGAACCAGATTGAGAACATCTGGGACATCATGTCTTGCTCCATCCACCAACGTCACGTTGCACCACAGACTGTCCAGGAGTTGGCGGATGCTTTAGTCCAGGTCTGGAAGGAGATCCCTCAGGAGACCATCCGCCTCATCAGGATCATGCCCAGGCGTTGTACGGAGGTCATACAGGCACGTGGAGGCCACACACACTACTGAGCATTATTTTGACTTGTTTTAAATACATTACAGTCCACTTTAATTTTGTGTGTGACTCCAAATCCAGGCCTCCATTGGTTAATAAATTTGATTTCCATTGATGATTTTTGTGTGATTTTGTTGTCAGCACATTCAACTTTGTACAGAACAAATTATTCAATGAGAATATTTCATTCATTCAGATCTAGGATGTGTTATTTGAGTGTTCTCTTTATTTTTTTGAACAGTGTATATATATATATATATATATATATATATTATATATATACATATATATGTATATATATATATATAATCACCGCACAACTGGCCATTGTGTAACTTGGCCATTTTTTGTAGAGAACCCCTCTGATGGCAGACATTTACTGTTATTATTTTAAACAGGAATAAAGTAGATTTATGCAAGAAACTTCGAAATAGACTTTTTGGAACTTAATAAAAGGGAAAAACTTATGTTTCTGATCTTTTTTTATCTCAGAAAAAGAAGCTCTTTGAAGTTTTACAACTATAAACAGCTGAATAGCTACATTCATTCGTTAAGATTGCAAAAAAGTTTTTAAAGATGTACAAATTGTTTTTGGTAACAAAATCCTGCAAGTAGGAACATATTTTTTTAATAAAACCTCAATTGCATTGTTTATTAGTTATGATTATGTTACTTATAGGTAGAGATGAGTCAACCTTTCAAGGTTCAGTTCAGCGAACGTCCCAATGTTCGCAGAACGGTTCGACGAACATACCCAAACCCCATTGACTTCAATGAGAGACAAAACCAAACGCATAGACAACATTTTCAAGGGGGCCAGAAAGCTACCAAAACATCTAAAATTAGAGGCACACACCAGGAAAAGTGGCATCAATTGACCCATCAAATGTGCTTGAAATAAATAATTTAAGTTCCATGTCATTTTTTATAACGAGCCATGCAAAACTGACAGCTGCGGGCTGCAACCCTCAGCTGTCAGGGTTAGTAAGGCTGGTTAACAAGAATATAGGGGTGCCCACACTGTTTTTTTTAATATTTAAGTAAATAATTAAATTAACAGCGTGGTGTCCCCCCATTTTTGACAACCAGCCTTGCTAAAGCAGACAGCTGGGGGCTGGTATTCTCAGGCTGGTAAGGAGCCATGGATATCCCCCAGCCTAAAAATAGCAGTCTACAGCCACCCCAGAAAAGGCGTATCTATTATCACATCATCACCCATTCCACTTAAGTCATGGTCTCCTGTAATTAAACAAAAATAAAAAACAATCATATCCCTCACCTGTCCATCATTCTGTCCCATGCTGTAATCCATGTCTGGGAATAAACAGTTTTTAACCTGGACGATGCCAAGAAAAAATCTCACAGTACAGCACTGATCTCACCAAGGTCACCGCAGTTCACGGCCCAGCTGGGTATGCAGTTTCAGTGCTTGCCTTAACCTCGATGATGTCAGCGCTAGTCACTGAGGTTGTACTCGCAGCTTCTCATTCATCAGCGGTTCTCAGCCTGGACGGTTGCATCTTGACACCATCCAAGTTGAAAACTGTTTATCCCCAGACATGGATTACGTATGGGACAGAAGAACAGACAGGTGAGGTATATGGTTGTTTTTTATTTTTGTTTCATTACAAGAGACCACGGTTTTAGTGGAATGGGTGATGACGTTTGGTTTAATTTAGACTCATTAAAGGAATCATTCTTTCAATTAAAGAACGTTATTCTGGCTGCATGTTGTTAGGGTTCGAGTTCCCACTCCTGCACAAGGGGAATATTGACCTGTTCCCGCTGTGGTCCCCCATCCGTCTCCGGCCGCAGTGGTTCCTGCTCAGCAGAGACGTCGGTCCCAGCGTCTTGCCCGGCCCAGTACTGTGCAGAGACTTGCTGCTGCAACCAGTGTTGGAGCAGGCAGATTTGGCACTAAGTCATTTGTTGCTTCATCTGAGCATGCCCAGGGCAAGATCTCCCATTGGAGATCAGGGGTCACATGCTCAGATACAGCTGCCAGTCCTATTGGTCCTTCAGGAAGGTCCTGTAGCTGTTGATGTTCTGAAGCAGCTTCCCATTGGTCCTTCCTGGAAGGTCTTTTTCTCATGGCTGTCCTTACAGCGCGGCCGTGCGCTAGTATCAACCGTTATATGTTTAGCGCCAGTTTGGTCATGCGTGTGTGTGGTTAGGGCGGCTGAAATACGCCATTACAATACCGACCTAATCGGTGAGGAGCTTGGTATGCTAGCTGGTCAGGGTCGGTGTCTGAGATGCCTTAGATTACCGGCATAACCGGTGAGGAATTTGATTGCCGTATTCAGGGCCTGGCGTTCAGACTCCATAGATTGCGGGTGACTCCCGCGAGGACATTAGCGCATGATCACTTTCTATGTTCGCTTAGCAGTCAACTGTGTACCTGGGTGCCTAACAGGACACAGAAGTTTGTCTCAGCAGCTCTGTGACGCAACAGGGTTCGCGTTCAACGCTAGACAGCGCCCTAGCGTGTTTACTTTGTGACTCAGTGGTGTTAACGGAGTTCGCACACATCGCCATATAGCGCTGCGGCACTCCTTCTAGCGGCTCTGTGGAATAACAGAGTTTCCACATATTGCCACAGCGCGTTACAGCGTTTATTTTGGCGACTCTGCGGGATAACAGAGTTCATTTCTTGCGCCATCTTACTAGCAGCGGGCTCCGCCTGCACAGTGGACCCCGGGCTGCGAACGCACCTCTCTACATCTTATATTTGGTGCGTTCCGCAGGCCCTAACACATGTTTACTTATAATATAACTATAGGATTAGCAATGGATAGGCGTCTCATAGACGCCTCTCCATTCCTAAGCTGTGGGCTTGATGTCACCAGACAATAGGTGATATCAACCCCACAAATATGAACTCCACTTGCCACTGCCAAAGGTAAAGTGGGAAGAGCAGGGCAAAGCACCAGAATTAGGGCATCGAATAGATGCGCCTTTTCTGGGGCTGCTGTGAGATGCTATTTTTAGGCTGAGGGGGCCAATATCCATGGCCCGTTACCAACCTGAGAATACCAGCCCCCAGCTGTCAATTTTAGCTTGGATGGTTGTCAAAAATGGTGGGGACCCTACTCCATTTTTTTATTATTCATTTAAATAGTTAAAAAATATGGTATGGGGACTTGTCTATTGTCTATTCTTGATAACAAACTTTGCTGAAACTGACAGCTGAGGGTTGCAGCCCAAAGCTGTCAGTTTTGCCTGGCTGTTTAACAAAAATAGAGGGTAACCTCACTTCATTTTGGGGGGTCCCCCATTTTAATAATCCGGAAAGGCTAAGAATACAGCTGTGAACTGATATTAATAGCCTGGGAACCTTTATGAATATTGTCTTTCCCAGAATATTAACATCAGCCCCCAGCCGTCAGCTTTCCCTCTGCCTCTACTGATTATGGAAAATACAAGGGATCCCCACGTTTTTTTTTTATTATTTTTTAATTGTCAAACAAGAAAAGTGAGGTCACCTGAGTTCATAGCAGCTGTTTCTCTTGCTTTGCAAGTGCCAGTGCCGGACTGATGAACGGTAGCGAGTCACGTCATTTATTATTATTATTTATGTATTTATAGCGATATCCCATCATCTGCCACCTGCTCTCACTGTTAACAGTTGAAAGCAACTCTCAACATTGTGAGCTAGCAGGGGACAGTGATGTGAGCTGTCTTCACTTCAGCACCCGGCACCTGGGTACAGCGTGAACAGCACCGCTGATTCCAGGCATAAATACGTGTCACACTGACGACACATGGATGTCATCCATGTGTCGTCAGTGTGCATATGTGCTGGATGTTTTGTGGCCTGTGCTACTACCGGAAACACTGACATCTGAAAGAGTCCTTAAAGAACTCAGTTTACCGAACTTTGTCGCAACTTTTGCCAATTTTTAGTAAAAGAGCTTAGGAATCCGAACACAAATCCGAATGTGCAATGTTCATACAGAATTTGAGATTGGCAAACGTTTTCCGAACAAGTTCGCTCATCTATACTTATAGGTTACTGGGCCATTTTTTTCCCAACCTCTACCGCTATCCACTTTGTAATGGGGTATTGAGACTGCATAACATAAAAAAGGAAAGAACATAAACCATAGATCAACTACTGTCCATATTCCCTGGAAAGTTTCTTCTAGCCCACAGATTTCAAACTATGGCCCGCAGGCCAAATATGGCCTTCAGGGATTATATTTGGCCTGTGGCACTGACACTGCCCCCCATATACTGTGGAGGACTATGTAGCCATTATACTGTATGGAGGACTATGTGGGGCTCATTATTTTGTATGGAGGACTATGTGGGGCCCATTATTATGTATGGAGGAGTATGTGGGGTCCATTATACTCTATGGAGAACTATGTGGGGCCTATTATAAAGTGTAGAGGGCTGTGTGGTGATCACAGTATCACAGTTGGGGCATGATCTTGTATTGAGGTCACCATTGAGAGAACAGTGGGATCATCATACTGTGCGTGTGGAGGGTACTGTGGAGGAATTCACTGTGGGGGTATAATACTGTGTTTGGGGCACTTTTTTGTGTTTAATTTAATCTAAGCTCTATTAATTAAAATGTACTTTGCTCAAGGGACAATCCCTTTAAGTTTGTTTCCATATGAAAAGGTTAATTGTTATATTTGATAAGGAAAACTTTCTCAATTGTAAATATTTTTTTAATAGATACCAAGGTTGACCCGCGACTTTGTCCGAGTTTTTTATTTTGGCCTTCTCTAAGTTTGACATCCCTGCTCTTGCTGTAGTAGAGGGTCAGAGCAAACAGTTAAGGTCTAAACATCACCACTAAGACCATAAATATTCACCCACTGACTTCAGTGGATGTAATTATATATTATATGCTAGTTTGTAGAGATGAGTGAATCCGGCAAAATTTGATTTAACCTGTTTGCGTGGATATTCATGGGAATTTTGATTTGCAAAGAAGTTACTTTCTGCAAATTTTACTGTCACTTAATGGGCTTTGATGTCTCACCAGACCCAAGAGCATAATACATGTAGGATTTATTAAATAAAAAATTATTATGCTCACCTTACCAGTTACCTCTCCAGCCCTCATCATCACCTGTCCAGTCCTCTTCGCATCTTATGATTGCTGTTATGAAAGCTGAAGGTCACAAACGCGCAGAAGTTCACAGCGTCATGACATTGTGCATGAATGTGAGGAACCATCCCCAGCCTCATCAAAGCCAGAAGTCCCGGCCAAGTGTGAAGAGGAATACAGCACTTACAGTGGGGATTTGAAGATGCGATGAAGACTTAACAGGTGTTGGTGAGGAGCAGGGTTGACGAGCTGGACAGGTGAGCGGTAAGGTGAATATAAGGATTTTTTTATTTTATAACTTATTGATGGCTTTCTACAGTTCAGAAAAATGGTGGTCAGCAACTGCCACCTCATTGAATCCACGTAGAATCAAATTTTGGCAATGCAACTTTTTATAAAATTCAAGTAGAATAAAAAGGGATATCCGAGACTTTAAAAAAAATGTGCCTAAGCACTAATATGCAGGTAGCTGCTAGCATAGAGCGGTCACAGATTTCTGCTGATGTCATGTCAACTGAGAGGCAGTTTGTCTTCCTGTTGACAGGGTGGGAACTACTGGTGTCATGCTGATTGACAGCTGGCTCTCCACTGCCTAATTGAGGGAAACAGGCTGTCAATCAGCATGATGCCAGTAGTCCCACCCTGTCAACAGGAAGAGAAACTGCTGTCCTAGGTGGGATTCGAACCCAGGACTCCAGCGCTGGAAGGCTGTAGTGCTATCACTGTGCTGCCCGGTGTAAATTCATTTTCACATGTACAGCACCATGAAATCAATCTTGCTCTAAAAATAAATAATAATATACGTACACACACATACACAAACAAATTTAAATAGTAGACAAAGATAACAAAAACAAACACAAAATGCAGTTTTTAAATTAAGGTCTTTATTATTAAGGGAAAAAGAAACCAAACCTACAGGGCCCTGTGTGAAAAACTTTCCCCCCCCTTAAAACATAATTTAACTGTGGTTTATCACATATTTTGGAAGCTGAGTTCAAATTCCCTTGCCACACGAACCATACGCATTCCTAATTACTGCTACACCTGTTCTCTATCAAGATATAACTTAAATAGAACCTGCCTAACAAAGTTAAGTAGACCAAAAGATCCTCAAAAGCTACACATCATGCAGCGATCCAAAGAAATTCTGGAACAAATGAGAAACAAAGTAATTGAGATTTATCAGTCTGGAAAAGGTAATAAAGGCATTTCTCAAACTTTGGGACTCAAGCGAACCACAGTGAGAGCCATTATCCACAAATGGCAAAAACATCGAAGAGTAGTGAATTTTCCTAAGAGTGGCCGGCAGACCAAAAATACCCTAAGAGCTCAACGATGAACCATCCAAAAGATCACAAAAGACCCCACAACAACATCCAAAGACCTGCAGGCCTCGCCAGCATTTCCGCAACTCTCCGCCACGGGTAAGCACATGCGGATCTACAGTGAAGACATCGGGATGTCCTTCGGACTGGAGAAGTGCGGCCGGTTGGTAACAAAGAGAGGCAAGGTAGTCAATACTGATGGAGTGGAATTACCAGTAGGGCACATAGCAGATGTGCAGACATGCTACAAGTACCTCGGCATCCCACAGGAAAACAGTAACCATGATGAGGAGGCAAGGAAAGCAGCAACATCCAAATACCATCAAAGGGTAAGACAGGTCCTGAAGAGCCAGCTCAACCGGAAGAATAAAATCCACACCATCAATACATATGCCCTGCCAGTTATCAGATACCCTGCTGGTATAGTGTGCTGGCCAAAAGAAGAGATGGAAGCTGCAGATGTGAAGACACGAAAGCTCCTCACAATGCATGGAGGTCTCCAACCTAAGTCTAGCATCAAAAGATTGTATACCAGCAAAAAGGAGGGTGGTCGAGGCTTGATAAGCATCCAAGCCACCATCACAGATGAAACAAGGAGTATCCAGGAGTACATCAGAAAAATGGCACCAAAAGTTGAGATGCTGAGAGAAAGTCCAAGGCAGCAACAACAACAGATCTGGATGGAAGAACAGGAATATGATGCGCCATGGCAAGACAAGCCGCTGCATGGAATGTACCATCAACAGATAAAGGAGGTGGCTGACATGGAGAAATTCTACCAATGGCTGGAGAAAGCTGGACTCTGAGACAGCACAGAGGCACTAATCATAGCGGCACAAGAGCAAGCACTAAGTACCAGATCCATAGAAGCAGGAATTTACCACACAAGACAAGACCAAAGGTGCAGACTATGCAAAGAAACCGTCCAACACATAGTGGCAGGTTGCAAAATGCAAGCAGGAATAGCATATAGCGAACACAACCAAGTAGCGGGAATTGTATATAGGAACATCTGCACAGCATATGGGCTAAGTCCCCCCTAAGTCCATGTGGGAGAAACCAGAAAAAGTGGTGGAGAATGAACGGGCTAAAATCCTGTGGGACTTCAAGATCCAGACGGATAAGCAGGTGTTGGCTAACCAACCAGACATTGTCATAGTAGGATCAGAAGACTGCAATGATAAAAGATGTGGCAGTGCCAAGTGACAGCAACATCAGAAAGAAGGAATATGAGAAGCTGGAGAAATACCAGGGCCTCAAAGGAGAACTGGAGAAGATGTGGAAGGTGAAGTCAACAGTGATTCCAGTGGCGATAGGAGCACTTGGAGCAGTGACCCCTAAGTTGGAAGAATGGCTACAATAGATCCCAGGAGCAACATATGAGCTCCCTGTCCAGAAAAGCGCAATGCTGAGAGCAACTAATATCCTGTGCAGAACCCTCAAACTCCCAGGCCTCTGGTAGAGGACCCGAGAATGAGAAAGGACAACAAAGACCACCCCCATTTTGGGGGTGAGAAAAATTTTTTGTTTGTTTATTTTTAATATACAGTACAGACCAAAAGTTTGGACACACTTTCTCATTCAAAGATTTTTCTGTATTTTCATGACTATGAAAATTGTAGAATCACACTGAAGGCATCAAAACTATGAATTAACAGATGTGGAATTATACATTATACTTTACAAAAAAGTGTGAAACAACTGAAAATATGTCTTATATTCTAGTTTCTTCAAAGTAGCCACCTTTTGCTTTGATTACTGCTTTGCACGCAGAAACAGTGAACGGATGGACTCTACATGCCTTTTTCAAACCGTGAAGCATGGAGGAGGTGGTGTGATGATGTGGGGGTGCTTTGCTGGTGACACTGTTGGGGATTTATTCAAAATTGAAGTGGTGAGCGGTCCAGCTCACCCCAAACCATCTTGATTGGGTTCAGGTCTGGTGACTGTGGAGGCCAAGTCATCTGGTGTAGCACCCCAACACTCTCCTTCTTAGTCAAATAGCCCTTACACAGCCTGGGGGTGTGTTTGGGGTCATTGTCCTGTTGAAAAATAAATGCTCGTCCAACTAAACGCAAACCGGATGGAATAGCATGCTGCTGCAAGATGCTGTGGTAGCCATGCTGGTTCAGTATGCCTTCAATTTTGAATAAATCCCCAACAGTGTCACCAGCAAAGCGCCCCCACATCATCACACCTCCTCCTCCATACTTCACGGTGGGAACCAGGCATGTAGAGTCCATCCATTCACCTTTTCTGCGTGCAAAGCAGTAATCAAAGCAAAAGGTGGCTACTTTGAAGAACCTAGAATATAAGACATATTTTCAGTTTTTTCACACTTTTTTGTAAAGTGTGATGTATAATTCCACATGTGTTAATTCATAGTTTTGATGCCTTCAGTGTGAATGTACAATTTTCATAGCCATGAAAATACAGAAAAATCATTGAATGAGAAGGTGTGTCCAAACTTTTGGTCTGTACTGTATATACTGTATATATTATTATTATTATTATTATTATTTTTATTCTATAGCACCATTGATTCCATGGTGCTGTACATGAGAAGGGGTTACATGCAAATTACAGATATCACTTGCAGTAAACAAACTAACAATGACAGACTGATACAGAGGGAAGAGGACCCTGCCCTTTCGGGCTTACATTCTACAGGATGGTGGGGAAGGAGACAGCAGGTTGGTGGGTTGCAGCAGGTCCAGTGTTGATTGAGGCGATATCTCCGGTAGTGGTGAGGAGGTAATAATTTTTTTTCTCGATTGTGGCTTAACATTAATTTCTATATCCAATCTAGGTGTACAATAATAAATTATATTGTGGTACCGTGTTAGCCAGAAAAATCGATGTGAATACTTTTCCATCCAATTATGACAAGAGCATTCTTAAGGTGATACCTTTATTGGCTAACCAGAAAATTATATGTTCGCAAGCTTTCAGAGCGCAGAGGCTCCTTCTTCAGGCAAGATTTCGATATATACAATCTAGAAAAGTATTATTACAAATATTTAAAAATTTCTTACATAGAACACCATGTCAAATGTCACCAGTTCACAAGCGGCCAGTTCACAAGCGGCCAGTTCTTGCACTTGGTTTGTTCCTGCTACTCCACTGAACAAGTAAATTTTTTTTGCTGTTGTTGTTTTTGTATCTTACATATCATTCTAGAGATATCAGCCATTTCATCTAGTGCTACTTTTTATGATCTTTCCAATGGAGCAAGGCCCACAGGACTTTCTGAGGACATGTCCTTAGGCTGCACTTCATAATCGCTGTGGGAGCAATGCCCCCATCGTTAAAGACCATAAAGATTAAGCACTAAATAAACAAGTCCATATATCTGGAACCATATGATGGATTTAACCCTTTAGTGACAGAGCCATTTTGCAGCTTAATGACCGGGCCAATTTTTACAATTCTGACCACTGTCAATTTATGAGGTTATAACTCTGGAACGCTTTAACGAATCCAGCTGATTCTGAGACTGTTTTTTCATGACATATTGTACTTCACGTTAGTGGAAAAAAATTTTTTATATGACTTGCTTTTATTTATGAAAAAAATGGAAATATGGCAAAAATTTTGAAAATTTAGCAATTTTCAAACTTTCAATTTTTATACCCTGAAATCAGAGACATATGTCACACAAATTTCTTAATAAATAACATTTCCCACATGTCTACTTTACATCAGCACAATTTTGGGAACAAAATTTTTTTTGTTACGAAGTTATAAGGGTTAAAAGTTGAACAGCGATATCTCATTTTTACAACACCATTTTTATTTTTAGGGACCACATCACATTTGAAGTCACTTTGAGGGGTCTATATGATAGAAAATACCCAAAAGTGACACCATTCTAAAAACTGCACCCTCAAGGTGCTCAAAACCACATTCAAGAAGTTTATTAACCCTTTACGTGCTTCACAGGAGCTGAAGCAATGTGGAAGGAAAAAAATTAATATTTAACTTTTTGTGCAAAATCTTTACTTCGGAACCAATTTTTTTTATTTTCACAAGTGTTAAAAGAAAAAATGAACCACAAAATTTGTTGTGTAATTTCTCCTGAATACGCTGATACCCCATATGTGGGGGTAAACCACTTTTTGGGCGTACGGCAGAGGTCTCAAGGGAAAGAGCGCAGTTTGACTTTTTCAACGCAGAATTGGCTGGACGCCATGTCGCGTTTGTAGAGGCCCTGATGTGTCTAAACAGTGGAAGCCTCCCACAACTGACCCCATTTTGGAAATTAGACCCCCTAAGGAACTTATCTAGATATGTGGTGAGCACTTTGAACCCCCAAGTGCTTCACAGAAGTTTAAAACGCCGGGACGTGAAAATAAAAAATCATATTTTTTCCATAAGCCTGATCGTTTAGTCCCCAATTTTTTATTTTCCCAAGGGTAACAGGAAAAATTAGACCACAAAAGTTGGTGTCCAATTTGTTCTGAGTACGCTGATACCCCAAATGTGGGGGAGACCACTGTTTGGGCGCACGGCAGGGCTTGGAAGGGAAGGAGCGCCGTTTGACTTTTTCAAACCAAAATTGTCTGGAATTGAAATTGGACACCATGTCGCGTTTGGAGAGCCCCTGATGCACCTAAACAGTGGAAACCCCCCACAAATGACACCATTTTGGAAACTACACCCCTTAAGGAACTTATCTAGATGTGTGGTGAGCACGTTGAACCCCCAAGTGCTTCACAGAAGTTTATAACGAAGAGCCGTGAAAATAAAAAATAATTTTTTTCCTCAAAAATTATTCTTTAGCCCGCTATTTTTTTATTTTCCCAAGGGTAACAGGAGAAATTGGACCCCAAAAGTTGTTGTGCAATTTTTCCTGAGTACGCTGATACCCCATATGTGGGGTGGAACCACTGTTTGGGCGCATGGGAGAGCTTGGAAGGGAAGGAGCGAAATTTTGTAATGCAGACTTTGATGGAATGTTCTGCGGGCGTCATGTTGTGTTTGCAGAGCCCTTGATGTGCCTGAACAGTAGAAACCCCCTGCAAGTGACACCATTTTGGAAACTAGACCCCCCCAAGGAGCTTATCTAGATGTGTGGAGAGCACTTTGAACCCCCAAGTGCTTCACAGAAATTTATAAACGCAGAGGCGTGAAAATAAAAAATCATTTTTTTTCCTCAAAAATTATTTTCTTAGCCAGCTATTTTTTATTTTCCCAAGGGTAACAGGAGAAATTAGAACCCCAAAATTGATGTGCAATTCGTCCTGAGTACGCTGATACACCATATGTTGGGGTAAACCACTGTTTGGGCGCAAGGCAGGGCTCAGAAGTGAGGGAGCGCCATTTGACTTTTTGAACGCCACGTCGTGTTTGGAGATCCCCCGATGTGCCTAAATAGTGGAAACCCCTCAATTCTAGCTCCAACCCTAACCCCAACACACCCCTAACCCTAATCCCAACCCTAACCCTAATCCTAACCCTAATTCCAACCCTAATTGTAACCCTCACCCTAATTGTAACCCTAACCCTAATTATAACCCTAACCTTAAGGCTAGGTTCATTTTGCGTTTTACCAGCCCGTTCAACACATAGCGTTGATGGGCTGGTAACGGTGTAGCATAACGCGATTGCGTTATGCTATACCCATTAGCGCAGAGGAATCAGCAGATGATTCATCTGCGCTAGCGGTGATGGAGCCCAGATGCTGCAGGCCGCGTCTGAGGCTCCGTCACTGAATGACGGCACGTCGAGAACGCATGCTGCTTTATGGCATGCGTCGCAATGCGCCCTCAAATGGGGGTGAATGTCAGCGTTAACGGACTGCGTTACACCACGTTATACCACGGTGTAACGCAGTCCATCTAACGGACTGCCATAACGCAGTATGAACCCAGCCTAACCCTAACCCTAATGCTAACCCTAACCCTAATTATAACCCTAACCCTAGCCCTAACCCTAACCCTAACGGAAAAATGAAAATAAATACAATTTCTATATTTTATTATATGTCCCTAACTAAGGGGGTGATAAAGGGGGGTGTTGTGAATGTGTTGGAGATGAGTTCTGAGCAGAGGCTCCCTCTGGTGGTTGCAGACAGTGCTGAACCATTTAGTGAAGATTGGCAATCGGGAGTTACGGACTGGTCCTATACAGGTCCTTCTCAAAAATTAGCATATAGTGCTAAATTTCATTATTTTCCATAATGTAATGATTACAATTAAACTTTCATATATTTTAGATTCATTACACACCAACTGAAATTTGTCAGGTATTTTATTGTTTTAATACTGATGATTTTGGCATACAACTCCTGATAACCCAAAAAAAACCTGTCTCAAAAAATTAGCATATCAAGAAAAGGTTCTCTAAACGACCTATTACCCTAATCTTCTGAATCAACTAATTAACTCTAAACACATGCAAAAGATTCCTGAGGCTTTTAAAAACGCCCTGCCTGGTTCATTACTCAAAACCCCCATCATGGGTAAAGGTACTGCCACACTAAACAATCCCGCTAGCGATCACGATAACGACGCATACTAATGCGATCGCTAGCGGGATTGTTTCTATAAACGCTAAGTGCGGCCACATTTAGCGATATAGTTAACGACGCTATCGCCGTTAGCGATCTTCTTAACGACTTTAGCGGTACAAAAGTACCGCTAAATCGCTAAGAAAAGGTGCCACACTAGCGATATATACTTACCCAGCGGGAGCGCCGACGAGAAAATAGGGTCCGGAACGATTCCAGCGACGAGCGAGATCACAGCAGGAAGCTCGTCGCTGGCAGATGCCGCACTGAACAACATCGCTAACGGGATCGCTAAATAGTGACGTTTTTTAGCGATCCCGTTAGCGATATTGTTCAGTGTGGCATACCCTTTAGACTAGTGACCTTACTGATGTCAAGAAGGCCATCATTGACACCCTCAAGCAAGAGGGTAAGACCCAGAAAGAAATTTCTCAACAAATAGGCTGTTCCCAGAGTGCTGTATCAAGGCACCTCAATGGGAAGTCTGTTGGAAGGAAACAATGTGGCAGAAAACGCTGTACAACGAGAAGAGGTGACCGGACCCTGAGGAAGATTGTGGAGAAGGACCGATTCCAGACCTTGGGGGACCTGAGGAAGCAGTGGACTGAGTCTGGTGTAGAAACATCCAGAGCCACCGTGCACAGGCGTGTGCAGGAAATGGGCTACAGGTGCCGCATTCCCCAGGTAAAGCCACTTTTGAACCATAAACAGCGGCAGAAGCGCCTGACCTGGGCTACAGAGAAGCAGCACTGGACTGTTGCTAAGTGGTCCCAAGTACTTTTTTCTGATGAAAGCAAATTTTGCATGTCATTCGGAAATCAAGGTGCCAGAGTCTGGAGGAAGACTGGGGAGAAGGAAATGCCAAAATGCCTGAAGTCCAGTGTCAAGTACCCACAGTCAGTGATGGTGTGGGGTGCCATGTCAGCTGCTGGTGTTGGTCCACTGTGTTTCATCAAGGGCAGGGTCAATGCAGCTAGCTATCAGGAGATTTTGGAGCACTTCATGCTTCCATCGGCTGAAATGCTTTATGGAGATGAAGATTTCATTTTTCAGCACGACCTGGCACCTGCTCACAGTGCCAAAACCACTGGTAAATGGTTTACTGACCATGGTATTACTGTGCTCAATTGGCCTGCCAACTCTCCTGACCTGAACCCCATAGAGAATCTGTGGGATATTGTGAAGAGAAAGTTGAGAGACGCAAGACCCAACACTCTGGATGAGCTTAAGGCCGCTATCGAAGCATCCTGGGCCTCCATAACACCTCAGCAGTGTCACAGGCTGATTGCCTCCATGCCACGCCGCATTGAAGCAGTCATTTCTGCAAAAGGATTCCCGACCAAGTATTGAGTGCATAACTGAACTTTATTATTTGATGTTTATTTTGTTTGTTTTTAAAAAACACTTTTATTTTATTGGACGGTTGAAATATGTTAATTTTTTGAGACAGGTTTTTTGAGTTATCAGGAGTTGTATGCCAAAATCATCAGTATTAAAACAATAAAAGACCTGACAAATTTCAGTTGGTGTGTAATGATTCTAAAATATATGAAAGTTTAATTGTAATCATTACATTATGGAAAATAATGAAATTTAGCACTATATGCTAATTTTTTGAGAAGGACCTGTATAAGGGAGGTTCCCTCCCATCAGGGTTGCCGGTGATCAATTGTTCTTGTCTAACTGCTGTTGTTCCTGGTTCACTTGGAAGCCTGCTGAATCTTGCCTCTTCTCCTTCTCTCAGATAAGACATTTTCTGTTTTCATTTCTGTGCTTGCTTTTTGCATTGTTTCCTGCACTCTTGTGGAGGTCAGCCAGGTCCCCTCCGGGGGGCTTGTGCTCCTCTCAGTTTATCTGAGCCTCTGTTATTTGTTCATTTGCCTTTTCCAGTTTTTTCAGTGGCTGCGGCTTAGTTTTGTTACACCAGAGAACTAATTTCGGTGGTAGAGGTCGTGTGATCTCAGGTGTTTTTGTAATTAGTAGAGTTGGTACTTTTTAGGGTTTTTTGGGATTGCAGTAAGTTTTCCTTCCTATCCTTTTTCTGTCTAGGAAGTTTGGGCCCCAACGTTTGCTCATACTATTTTCTGTCTGTGTTTGTGTTTCCTCTTGTCTAACCGCCATTACATGTTTGGGGGCTTCCTATGTTCTTTGGGGATCTGCTCCGGGGCAGATAGTTTTCCTCTTTCTATCTTTAGGTGTAGCTAGCTTCTCAGGCTGTGACGAGGCGTCTAGGACCAACGTAGGTACGCTCCACGGCTGCCTTTAGTTGTGGTGGTTAGTCAGGGTACTGCAATCCAGTAGATTCCAACCTCTCTGGTGTATTGCCGTTTTTGCCTGCTCTCCTCAGCTACCAAAACATAACAGGGGGGGTTTAAGTACTGTTTTTTTTATTTTGATCACTGTGATAGTTTATCACAGTGATCAAAATGTACTTTTGGAGAATGAATGAGTTTATTTTTTGAATCTGCCACCAGGCAGATTCGGCGGTCGCACTGCGCATGCTCCCGCCATTTTTTTTTTTCAGGAAGAAGACACCGAGGATCGCAGGCCAGGGGGAGCTGACGGAGGACAGGGGGAGGATCTGAGGACAGGGGGAGGATCGGAGGACACAGAGGGGACCCCTACAGGTACAGGGGGGGAATTGGGGGTCCCAGGACACTATTTCTCACCCCTCTGATGTGCGATCACATCAGAGGGGAGAGAAATCTTTTTTTTTTTTTTGCGGTCACCGTTATACTCAGTATAACGGCGATTGCAACACCGGGGTCGGTAAATACCGACCCGGATCACCTGGAGAAAATTGCCCAAGCCCCCCCAGCACATCGCGGCGGGCGCACTGAGCATGCACCCGCCATTTTCTCGCCATCAAAGATGGCGGCGCTCACCGGGGGACACAGGAGGGCCCTGGGTCCACAAGTGGAGGATTGGGGGCCACAAAGGGGGGATCCTTTTTCTCTCTCCTCTGATGTCCGATCACATCAGAGGAGAGAGAAATTAAATGGCACATTATTTTTTTTTGTTGCGATCGCCGTTATAGGGTTAATAACGGCGATCGCAACACTGGGGTCGGTAAAAACCGACCCGATTCATGTTCTCTGGGGTCTCGGCTACCCCTGGCAGCCGAGACCCCAAAGTAAATCTGACTGCGGGGGGCGCTACAGGCTTTTTCCACAGCGCCATTAATTAAGTACCCTTAATGACCGCCGTGAAAAGGCGTATCGGCGGTCGTTAAGGGGTTAAAAAAATTGACAAAATACTTAGGAAAGCAGCCGAAATAAAATAAAGCAAGAGCTGGCCACTTTTGACCCAGTGAAAGGTCCTCTTTAAATCTGAAAATACTGCACTGTTATTTCAATGTTTCCATTCTACAGCTAAGTGAATGACTATGGACAGCACGGTGGCTCAGTGGATAGCATAATAGTCTGTTAGAGTTGGGATCTTATGAAATCCAATGAAGGACATTATCTTCAAGGAGTTTGTATGTTCTCTCCGTGTTTGTGTGGGTTTCCTCCAAATATTGGGTTTCCTCCAAATATTCCGATTTCCTCCCAAACTCCAAAGGCATACTGATAGGGAATTTTGATTACCGTATATACTCGAGTATAAGCCTAGATTTTCAGCCCATTTTTTTAGGCTGAAAGTGCCTGTTAAGGGGACAGTCGCAACAACTTTATAAAATAATGGAATGCGACCAAATAAGGGGTCCGCGGTGCAGCGGAGAGATTGCGGCCGAACACCCCTTGGGTACGAGGGTAAAACAGACAACCAAAATATATAAGATCTCTCCTGTGTTACTTCACACAAGGAAAGGCAATGATTCGCACTATCCCGTTAACTTCACGGAAAATGTGCTGCTTACTGGCGTAGACGTAGCTCTGTTAACTGCACAGAAGCTAAACACCAGCCGTTAGGAAGTGAGTGCAACTCATGCCGGGCGTATGTGCAGCCAGCCAGTGTGCGACCGGACTGTGAAGCAACTCTCCTTTCGGATAGCAGGCGATGCCCAGGTTACGAGCACTGCAGTCTGTTCAGGGTGTATCGCTACCTCTGTCGGAGCTAGACTGCACCACATTCATTACATGCCTAGCATCTACTAACCTGCCTGAGTGACCTGTGCTAATTAGCCGAGTCATCTCTGGCATCGGCAGGTCATATAGAGCGAAACTAAAGAGCACGTGAAGCCCAAACTGACAGGCGTCTGCACATATGCACGACCTATAAGGTATGATCTGACCGCGCTGCCATGCTTGCGGTCAGGCTATTTAAAGGCTAAGCCCTGCCCCAAGCCACATCGTTGATGACGTCACCCGTGGCCAATCAGGCGGTGCCAGGTCACCGGATCAACTGACATCAAATCACCAATCACGGTCCGCCACGTCACGGGCATGCTCAGTGCAGGAAATCCTGGACTTAGGCTGTGGCAGCCCTGTTTCTTCTGTAACTTATGTTTAAAGCCACTAGGAGCAAAGACCCTAGCAACAGCTTGTACCTTCTGTGTACTGGCTAGGTGTTGGGATTGATGGCAAAGCTGAGCAGCATCTGGACCAGAATGGGAGACCACAGACTCCACTGATGGTTCAGATCCCACTTCAGGTCCAGCAGACGCCAGACCTAACAGTGCCCCTCTCAGTTTATACTCGAGTCAATGTCCCAGGGGACAGGCAGGGGAGCGCAGGAGCCGGCGGCTGTCAGATCATACTCACTCCCTCCTGGCGCGGTCTCTGAACTTCCCTGCTTCTCAGATGGTCTCCGGAGCTGCAGCTCTTCCTGTGTTCAGTGGTCACATGGTACCACTCATTAAAGTAATGAATATGCACGTGTCTCCACTCCCATAGGCATACAGCACATATTCATTACTTTAATGAGCGGTACCACGTGACCACTGAACACTGGAAGGAGCTGCCGGCGCCGGAGACCATCTGAGAAGCAAGAAGTGCAGAGACGGCGCCAGGAGGGGGTGAGTATGACGGGGAGGACGGGGGGATCCACACGATATTCACCTGTCCCCGTTCCCCTGCCACGCTCCGCTCTGTCTTTCGCGTCCTTTGACTGTGATGTTCAGGTCAAAGGGCACAATGACGTGGTTAGTGCGCACCCTCTGCCTGAACAGTCACTGCAGAGTCCCGGAAGACAGAGAGGCGGTGGAATGGGAACAGGTGAATATCGCAGGTGCCGGGGCCCTGAGCCAGTGGTGACACCGGCACCTGGATCCCATAGTGCGCTGGTGTCACCGCCTGCTCAGGACACTGGCACCTGGTCCCTGGCGACGAGAGGTGAGTATGTTATTTTTTTTTTAATCACAGTAGCAGCATATGGGACATATACATCTATGGAGCATATTATGGGTCCATTAACCTTTAAGGAGCAGCATGTTAGGCATATTATTCTATAGAGCATCTTATGGGGCAGCAAATGTGGCATATATACAGTATCTATGGAGCATCTTATGGGGCCTTCAACCTTTATGGGGCAGCATATGGGGCATATTATTCTATGGAGCATCTTATGGGGGCCATCATTAACCTTTTTTGCAGCATTATATCGGGCATATTTTAATATGGAGCATCTTATGGGGCCATTATTAACCTTTGTGCAGCATTATATGGGGCATATTTTTTATATGGAGCATCTTATGTGGCCATCATTAACCTTTATGGAGCATTATATGGGGCGTATTTCGTATGTAGCATGTTATGGGGCCCATCATGAACTGTATGGAGCATTATATGGGGCTCCTGATTCAATATGGATATTCAAAAACATTTAACCTACTGATGTCTCAATTAATTTTAATTTTATTGGTATCTATTTTTATTTTTGAAATTTATCAGTGGCTGCTGCATTTCCCCCCCTAGGCTTATACTCGAGTCAATAAGTTTTCCCATTTTTTTGTGGCAAAATTAGGGTCCTCGCCTTATGCTCGGGTCAGCTTATACTCGAGTATATACGGTATGTTCCCCAATGGAGATAGTGATGAATAACAATAAGTTTGGTGTATATGCCAAAGGGCCAAATGAAGGGCTGGTTATACTGTCATTCATGATAACTGATCTATGAAATTGTAGATTAAAATATTATTTATCACTGTCAAGATTACTTTTGAAACATGAACATTCAACGCATATACAAGGATACACAATTCTGTTAATGTAATATGTTAGAAGTCATAACAATGGAACAGTTTCTCCAACAGATAATCATTTATTGATGATTAGTGTCTGCAAATTTAATGGGAAAATGTCATCAGAACAATATCTATTGTTTAAATCAGGATTGTTATGTGAAAGAAAAAAATAATGTTAAACGTTATTAACACACGTCTTTCTATATTGTTAGAGTGCTGAAATCTTGCGATTTTTTGTATTGACTACTGAGCTGCAAAATAGGTTAACACTTACTGTTCTGTAAATATAACTTTTCAGTAGTTGTCTCAATTTCATCACAAATAGGAATAAAATGAATGGTAACACTTGTATACAGATAACACAGGACTCACCATTCACAATAGGCAATGTTCACAGCTCACCTCCTCCCCCTCTCTACTCAATGACATCTGCACAGATCACAGAGCATGGCTACAAATCTGTCCTATGGAAGTAATTGTGTCAGCGACTCAGCTCCAAACTATTGATGGCTATAGTCCAAGTAACTACTATGAAGAATATCTATAAATGCTGTCAACAAGAGCTTGGTTATTAAATAATGTATGTATGCTATAAATTACCTTTATAGGGTAATTATTCTTACAATTGTTTTGTCCTAACCAATTACATTTTCTCCATTGTAGATTAACAAGTAGGCAATTGTAAAATATAAAATTGTTCTTAAAATATTATCTAAATTGGATATTAAAAAAACACTATGGGAAACAATGTTGTAACACAACTTCGAGCAGAAACTCCTTTCCAATGAAGGTAGAAGATATAGCCATCCCATTTGCATAATGGGGACTCTTGATGTGATCTCCATACAGATCCCCATATCGAGGGGGCGGAGGAATTGCAGGGTGGAGTATGATGAGATTTGGTAGATGCAATTATTTCCAATATTTCCTAATTACTGCAAAAATAATGTTTTAAATATTTGCAGTTTTATAGCCAGATTATTTTCTCCCTGATCTGAATATTAAACTATGGTGAGGGACAAATCAATTGGATGATTTATGGGAAGGTTCATAAGTCTGCAGGTAGCCAGAAGTGTTGGGGTGTGTGCACGCGCTAAGTATTTCCAGCAGACATTGAAGCACCAAGAATGTATCTCTTACAAGAAAAATATTATGTGCATCTTTCAAGCGTTTTTATGTGTTTTTCCCATCCATTTCAATGGGTGAAAAACACTGCAAAAATACAAAAAAATTTGATATGCTTCAGATCTGAAACTGTTTCAAATCAAAATGGAAAAAATAGACAACACGTGCATGAGATTTTGAAAATCTTATTCACTTTGTTGGTAGTGTAAAACACATTTTTTCCTGCAAAAACGTGAAGATGGAAAAAAACAGGCAAAAACTCAAAATATGTACAAGCCCTTAAAAAAATTTTTAAACAAATAAGTGGTTTATAACTTGTAATTAAGAGATATTCCATCATTGTGTGTTCAGGGCACTTACCACTGTGAATTTCAGTAACCATGAGAACAAAGGGGGTTGCCCCTGTCATGTTTATTGCTATATTCCAAAAATGTTTCCAATTTTGATTTGAAATATATATTTGTTTTTTTTTTTGGTTGTTTTTTAATGGTGTTTACCGTGTTGTATAAGTGCCATGTTAATTCTATTCTACTTGTCGATCCAACTTTGCAATACAAAAAATATACTGGGTTGGGGGTTTTTAACTTTTGCACAACACAACCATGTTTATATGTAAAATATGTAATTTTTGTGTCACAAAAATTTCAAAATCCAAACCTTTTACTTTCCTGTGCAGCCATATGATGATCATTTTGGCAGGACAAGTTATACTTTCTATTACAGACATTTTTGTTACATATCAATTAACTCTAATTCACTTTTATGGGGGATGATAAACCCAGCAAATTTTACTCTTATGCTATGCACAATGTGGTGTAACTAATATTTTATGTACATTTTACAAGTTATTATGATGGGAAAAAATATGTTTTTTTATTATTTACTGTTAAGTTACCATATATAGTCATTTGAAATAAGAAAACTTTTTTTCTTTGGTGGTGTTCAATTTTTTCTTTTTTTTAACTTGATTACACTTATTGTAAATTTATTTTGGGACTTGAAGCCGTGATCATTTGATCATGTACATAATGCTTTGGAATATTTACCTGTCAAGTTTTACACCTTGTTCTCATTCCATTAGGGATTTTCTTGGCATGTATGCCAGAAGAAACTTGCGTATATGCTAAGCTTATAGAAAGCATCTCCGTTCAACCAAATCAACGCGGGTCAAAAGAGAGTACTTTTGACTAGTTAAACTGATACACAGAATGTCAGTATGCCGACAAAAAAAAAATTATACCACATAATCTACTTTTTTTTTTACAGTGGTTATCTATGGGTAATTTATCTGACTGTATGGCTTTTCTGTGGGATAAGTTGTAGACTTCTTTTGGGTGGTATTTTTTGTAAGGTTTACTGGCGTATGCAATGAAGAGTGTGATGCAGACAGGGACTTAAATTTGCAAACACTTATCCAATGGGACACCCATTTCCATCCATTTAGAGCACACACGTGACAATCACTGTTACTAATCATCCGCTTCAAGTTGATTTGTTGACAATTATTGTGACATAACCAAAGAAATAAGCCGGAGCATAAGTTAGAATACGGGCAATACGTAAGAACATGTTCACATTGTGGCCATTTCACAGAAAAAAACAAAGAAAGAAATTACATGAGCATATACCCTATAATAAGTAAACAAGTGAATTGTAAATAACATAGGGTACTTAGTTAACTTTTTTTACAAGAAAAAGCGTAAAAGCCATCTAACCACAACAAGGTGTACCCAATCTGGACAGTCCTGTCCTGTCTGTTTTGGTTCCCCTTGTTGCGGTGCTTTAACACTTTATCAAAATAGTGTTAACTAAGTTCCCTATGTTATTTATATGTAGTAGAACTATGGACTCATTTACTTACTATAGGGTATATGATCATTTTGTTTTTTTCTTGAATTATATTTACATGTTCGGCCACAGTAATAATCACCAATAATACAAGCTTCCAACTAGGATGAACAGAACTAACAAGTAATACCATAAACAATAAGAAACAGTAGCAGTTAATTTTATTTCAATATGAAATAGCTGAGAAAACTTCCACATAATACAATGCAAAGGGGAACCGATCCCCTGAACTTCATAGTGATGGCTTTATGAATGAAACTATTGAGCAGGCAATTAAAGATAACTTAGCATAGATATTTTTGTCCCAACCCCACCCCCTCCGTTTGTTCAACCCTCATTCATATCAATAGACCTTATGCCAGGCAAGCTCTTTCTGTATACAGGATTCACAGGTTTCATTTTTATAGGTTTTTTTTAGAACAAATAGATAACAAAATAACAAACAACCTCATTCAACCGAATGTAATCTATTTTATTTTTAAAGGAAGAAAAATAATATGAAAACAATAAAAGCAGTTCTTTACACTAGCAGTAAATAAATTTATACAACCAATCAGTCTGTATAATATGATGAAATAAATCTACATCTTTTTTTTATTATTCTGGTGTCTTTGAAATATACATACAAACAACAATTACAGGAACTTGTTCACAATGCATTGAGGCCTGAGGAATGGGCTAGCTGTACATCCACATTGGCAATGTCGGTATAATAACACTGATTGCCTGTGACCAATAGAACATCCTAAGAAGAGGCCAAAATCCTGAATGTATGAAGGGTCTACAAGTTTAATGCATCAAACAACTCCAGCCAGCTAGAGGAAAACAACACTGGCAATTTGTTCACTTTTTTTAGACAAAAAGTATTGCAGTCTATAAGTCTTTGTTTCCAAAGCCACCATCTATATATAGTCTTGTGGTCCTTCATGCTTTTTACACAGGTGCGATAAAAGTCTCCAAAATTTACAATATAGAAGGGGTTTTTTCTATTGTTTTTATTTCCTTTTTTATATTTTTGCAATATTCATACCTTTGTTCACAGCACTGGAAACCCTTATCAACAGGGAGTCGAAGTTTAAATGGCTTATTCACAAATGGGATCCAGATTCAGTGGTCAAGAATGTGCAGATGCCATAGTGAGTTCCTTTAAAATTTGCTAGCACTACGTTGTGTGAGCTTTTAAATAACGTCCTGTCCATAGACATGGGGAGTTATCAGTTTTCAAAAAAAAATGCAAAGTAGAGATGAAGTTTAAAGTCTAACCCATGGCAGTGACCATACTGGAAGGATGATGAGGTCCAAAAGACAGGCCGGACGAGTGGTGCATTGGTGTTGGTGTACCCAGCATGTGCCCAGGGTGGCTAAAAGGTGAAATGTGACTAAGCGTAGACATATGCCTGGAGAGGGCAGCAGGGCTGAATGAGCTGCCCTTTGTGTAGTCCTCGAGCCCATCATGCATCTTTTTACACTTTTTCGACTTGCTAGACATTTTTCTGTTTCTGGTCTGGATTCCTTCCTTCTTCATAGTCAAAGGTCTGTTAATCTAAACAAAAAATAATTATTTGTTTTTGTTTCCCCTTCCTTCGTTTCTTAGCAAAGTGAAGGCATACAGGAAAAAACATGGTTAATATGTTTAATTTTATTATATAAAATATCAGATATCAAATATCACATATAAGTACCAGGTTGGAAATAAAAAAGTTCTCATAGAGGAGTACCCATTTCAAAGTATACAACATTAGCCTCGGACTAGGACCTCTTACGCCTATCTGAAGATAGATATCTATGTGCAGACCATTTTTAATCGGGTCGATATCATTTTCAGAAAAATAACATATCACATATACACAATTCACATAAAAAAGGGACACAAACCCATAAAATATTTTTTTTAAAAATGCTATTATTTTCATCAATATCATGTAAGTTTAATTTTGGTAAATTGTATCAAATATCAAATAATGCAATTACTATTATTAATAATAATTTCTTATTTTCTATAAATATCATTATTATTATTATTATTGTTGTTATATCTTGCAGACCTGTATAACAAGGCACTTTGCAAGAGATGTAAAACTTTGGACTGTGCCAAGTGTTATCCAATATCTTACAAGGATATCTAGTATAAGTCTTATTATACAGTGTGTGTTAAATATCATATGCAGTTTTCCCTTTCTGTCAAACTGTGATGCTTTTATACATGACCTATGACTCCGAACTGAACGTACAGCATTTCAAAGTTTTGTGCCATGAACCAGAATTAACACACAAAGCTGACATACTTCTGGACTAAGTCTGTCTCACTGACAGCTGTCTGTTCCAACAAGAAATCGCTCAACTTGAAACTTGTCAGCTTTTACATGCTGGTCTATACAGCATAGATTGATTGCATTAGTCTGGAGCCATTCACGTAAAAATTAACAAATACTTGCCAAATTGTTCTCTTACTCTATAAAGGTTGACCGTACGGTGGTGAGGTCACCCAATAAAACAGTGGTGTGTGGCTTTAGGAGTAGGGAATTGTTTGTGATCCTTACAGAATCCCACATGAGAGCAAGACCCCATTATCTTCCTAATTAGCTACGCATGTTGTCAGGGGTGGTCACTTTTACAGCTCTTGTAAGCAGCATCTGTCAGAGCAGGTTGTTCTGAGTAATGGACGGCGACTTAACGTCAGCGTTGATTTGAAACACAAAATCTACATATGGTAGAAATCATTGCGACCTGATAAGCGTTGTCTTATCAATATTCCATGTGCCCGATTATTAAACGTTCTGGATGATAAAGTGAGGATTTTACGGAATTTGACTATATAAATAAAAATAATACCCGTATAAAAACTACACTTTTGGTTATACCTAATCATCACAATTTCACATCATGTATACTGTACTAGATAGATAATACTGATGTGTATATATATATATACATATATATGTATATATATATGTATATATATATATACATATATATGTTATATATATATATATACATATATATATATATATATATATCAGTGTGTATATATACATATACACTGGTATTTCTAGTTTTAGGGGTCACCAAATATGTGTGTCTAATATATATATATATGTATATATATATATTAGACACACATTGATATTTCTTTTTAGGAGACACTGTAACTGTATTTAAACTGTACTTTATTACTGATACATAAAAAAGAATTGGAAAAATAATTCCATTGGCGTGCATGTTTTTTTTAAGTGATTTTTTTACTTTTTTTGCTTTTTGTGCATTTAAATGTAGATCATAAAAAATATATGCAAATATATATCTATTTTTGAATCTATCAGTGACTCCCATTATATACAAAGTACTCCTTAATATATACTTTTACATGATTTCATACTGTTTTTAAAACGTCTGCAGCTGTTGTATCACTGTTATGTCATACAATTGCCCAATAAAGGTTCC
>JARQOD010000004.1:314871927-314933003 GCA_033576555.1 Oophaga sylvatica
AAGAAGCTAGATCTAATAAGTGGATAATTGGAGAATTATAGGGCCTACTAAATAGGCAGGCAAACAACTGAAAACTATAAAAATGCTTGTTATTGGATGTGATGATTTTTAAAGGGATTGTCCACTACTAGGACAACCCGTTCTCAATCTGAATGTTTGCCCCCATTAAAATAAAAACAGCTATACTTACCTACTCTGCGCTGTTCCAGTGGTGTCAGCACTCACGTTCCCGGGACTCACGTGAGGCTGTTATGTCACGCGAGCCCTGCACCCAATGAACACTGGTGTTACTGTATTCGCCTTCGGAAATATAAGTAATCAGAGGAGGTGAGAGCTGCAGCTAGCCGCTCACTTCCACTTGATAACTTTTATGTCTGACAAGGGGTTGTCTTAGTAGTGGACAACCCCTTTAAGCATGCTTAAAAAATATCGTTATCGGCAGCACATTGTACTGTGAAATCAAGTTGTGCTGCTGATAATATGATATTCTATGCTCACAGAATGATTATGTTAATGAGGATTTTTCATTAAATTTTTCACATTGAATTGGATACACAATGTAATAGTGGCTGCAGAGCTAAATAAAACGTTTTTGGTATTTTTTAATTTCACCTCTTCATTAGTATTTGGCACCTAATGAGTTAACTTTAGTTAAGTCCAAGCGTGTGTTTTCACTGGGGCATGTACTTCTTCCTGTATAAGTTACTGACCCTATAGACTTAACAAAAGTTTACTCATTAGATGCTAAATATCTTGATTGCTAATATCTCCGCAACGGAAAGATGAAATTTAAAAATAACAAAACATTTTATTCCGCTCTGCAGCCACTTTTAGATTGTGTGTCCAGTTCAACATGAAAAATTTGGTGCAAGAATGTCTTTAAGGCCGGGGTCACACTTGCGAGAATTTCGCATGAGTCTCACACCTCAATACTCGACACTGCCGCCGGCACTCGGGACTGGAGCGTACAGCTGCATAGAAATACATGCAGCCGCATACTCCGGTCCCAAGTGCCGGTGGCAGTGCCGGTATTGAGGTGCGAGACTTGTGTGAGTTTTTTTGCAAGTGTGACCCGCAGTGTGTCAGCAGCAGGTAAAGATACAAATGTTGGGTGTATCCGGCATCACATTCAAAGAATCCCTGTCGTTGCCTGTGCCCCCTTGCTGAAACAAAGCATCATCAGTTATACTCATTTCAGGGGTGGGGTTGGTCCCTGCTGTGTCCCTGTGTGCTGTCATTGTGCAATGTGCGCAATGGCTCTGTGTTGAAGGCTCAGATCTGTAGTAACGAGCCAGCAATGAAGAGGAGAGTGCAATGTCCGAGCAAGGGTACTTGGCGTGCAGAGACCAGCGCTGCACTCACACTCACTTGCGGTGGCAACGATGGGCATCCTAATAGTGTGCTCTGACAGTGCACTTTCTTCTGTATTGCCAGCTCATTACTACTAATCTGAGTTGACAACACAGAGCACGCACTGTCACTGTGTACATTGCACAATGACAGCACGCATGGACACACTTGAAAGGAGCGTCACTGATGAGGCAAGGAGCAGAGGCTGTGATGGTGACTGCAGCCTCTGCCCTCTAGTCTGATGACGCTTGGATTGAATATCCCAGCATGCTCTGGGATTCTCAAACAAAGTGTCATCACACAGGAAGTAGGGAAAAAAGCAATAACAGATAGTGTAGTTAGGGAATAGTAGGGAATTTTTATGCAAGTTTATTAGAGAATAGCTTAGATTGCGGCATCAGTTAGGGATTTAGATGATAAGTTCTTTTACCTCCAGATCCAGACCACCCTTTTAATATACGAAGCACATGACATGCATGCTAGAACTTTGTCTCAATTTTAGGCAGAATTCTGGCACATTCTAGTGTGTAAATTTCCTCTTTGGTCGAATTTAATATTCCAAACAAAAAGACTCTTTTCTTCTATCATTGCTTTTTCTAATTATCCATTGTCCAATGAATATGGGTTTTTTTTGCCTGTTTTGCCCATTTCTTTGCTAATGTCAATTACAATTTATTCTACCATAAGGTCAGCATATTTGGAGAAGTATTTTTTTTATAGCTGCAGGTGACACTTAGCCTGAGGTTCGTAAGGAAGCTATAAGTTTAGCATATTTTGTGTTTGTTTTAACCACAAATGCTTATATTTATTGTACTATGCACTATTGTACTTTTTTTTTACTTTTGTGTACAGTTACATTTTTGAGACTTCTGCTTCTTCTATTATCCATCTCCTATCCAACTTGCTCCCTCTTCACAGTTTTGACACATGGAGTGGCTTTTATTTCACAAAACAAAAGGATGAGGTATTTCTTTGTCAATCTGATTAATTTGAGCCATTTTGAATGTAAAGTTGGACGCTAGATGTGCCATTGCACTCCATACTGCACAATCTAATAAAGCACAGCTTGCTCTTTTATTGAACAGATTAGCTGCACTAATACAATTAAACCTTGTTCTCTCAAGCTTGCAGTACACTAGGCCTCAGTCAGGCTTCTGTTTTTTACGTATGTGTTCTATCAGTGTTTTTCGCAGATAGAACTTGTATCTATTGTAAGCTATGCTGCTGCTCACATGTCCGTGTTTTTTGTGAACCGCGCAAAAATTACAGAGACTTTGTTTTTTTTGCTGGCACCACAAATAAAAATTGCCACTACAAGTCTAGTTGTCAATCAAAATCACAAGGAGCACAGATATAGTATCAGTGTCCAGTCCGTATGGAGTCAGTGATTAACACTGTAATGTATAGGAGAAGCTTTGGAATTTATTTATCCATATGTGAAAATCACTGATGTAACACTGATGGTAAAAACTGACACATGGACCAAGCGTGATGAAGCGTGGATCCAAAACATTGAAGGCGGTCGTATCATTTTTTCCATATGTGAACAAACACAAAAGTCTAAATGAAGTCTTATACAGTTTTTTTAATCAAACCTTAATTTTGGCTAAAGAAAGCTAAACACATTCCTCACCCGTTTCTGGAAAGGGGCATGAGATAGCAGATGAGGGTGTAGCCTAAGTGTTACATTATGCACCAAAATTGTGGTTCAAAAATGTGTGCCACAAAAAAAACCTGTAAATTTACTCTAGTGGCATGAGCCATTTTGATAAATCTGGCACATTTGAAGATTTAGTCTACAGACCTCCCCCATACACGTTAGACTAATGTCACCTTAGCACACTGATATCGACAGGTTCAGGTGATGGTATGGGGGTTCAATCAACTGATGGTTGGGAGAGAGGTTGATTGCCCAAGTCTGATTTCGGACTGCCGATAACATTGTTCTCCCTGAGTAAGCCGCTGGCCAACATGTCAGTTTGCAGGTTTTCCATAGAAAACATAGGAGCGCTCGGCCGAGCAAGTGATACTGGAATGGGAGCATCAGCTGAGATGGCTCTTGGCAGAACAATCAGTTAAAGTATTGATCATATGATCATCCGACAGCCATCCAAAGTTCATGGCTAGCTCAAGTTTGCATTAAGAATTAGACTGTACTGATAAATCTGCCACATGGAATATGAGATGAAAAAAACAATGTCTAAATTCCACAAAAAAAGTTTATCTTTTTTTTTAAATTAGTAACTATTACCAAATGTAGAAAGAAACACAAGGTATTAATAACAGCTTTTTTCACATTGGGTATAATTAAAAACACGCTCGCGCAAAATGCACACCTCCCAGCACATTGAACGCATTTCTTGATGTGTGTGCCAGAGAATTAAATATTTCATAAATTATTATACATTGCCCAGCTTCTCTTCTCACTAAGCTCCACTTATGTTTTAGTAAGAGAAATTAACCTCACACTCTGTATTTCATAAGTGCAAAAAAGTTTATTTGTGGGAGCGGCTAAGGACAAAGTTATAGATCTGGGTTTGAGCGACAAAGTTTAAATGTTTCGACCCCACCAGGGTCTTTTTCGCTAAGTCATTTTGAGTGGATGGCACAAGGGAAAGGAATTTCTTAATGGTGGGACATTGCACAAGGCATGTGCAGTGCTATGCTGCTGGAGCTTGATTCGGCACTCTCACGCCTGTCTGGCAGAACTGCACATGCCTTGTGCAATATCTCAACATTAAGATATTCCTTTCTCTTGCGGCATCCACTCAAAACGACTTAGCGAAAAAGACCCCGGTGGGGTCAAAACGTCTAACTTTGTCGCTCAAACCCAGAGCTATAACTTTGTCCTTACCCACTCCCACAAATAAACTTTTCTGCAGTTATGAAATGAAGAGTTTGCGGTGAATTTCTCTTACTACAAGTTTTTGGGGTCATGTACCCAGTTACACTTGCACCTCAACAACTAACCGAGTGCACGCCAATCCTCTGAATTTCCACTTATGTTTTAGACAGTCATCATGAGAAATAGAAAAAGAAATCACAAATTATTCATGCATCATAATGTCGGACAAGCATAAGGGGAATAATAAATCTCTCCACCACACACACACGCATGCACACGCATACACACATGCACACAACACGCACGTCTCATGCAGCTTTGCTCAGAGCAGTGTATTGTAGTCTGTGCTTCTCCAGCTTCTACTAAACTACAACTCTAAGCATGCCCTGACAGCAGCTTTGAGATTATGTCACTAGAGTGGTGAATAGAAAACTTCATCTAAAATAATGTAACATTTCCTCCCAGGTAGCCATCCTCATGTAAGTTCTTAGTAAAAAAAAAATTCCAATCTTAAGTATATTTTATGTAACAAACACATTTCCAACCTATTCTGACTAGAGCATGCCTCACTAAACATAAAATTGCATTGCTTGGAATGATAAAAATACAAGCAATGAATATGTATCTCCATTAACTGTACTGGTTAGGTCACCAAAAGTGTCCGCAAAATGAGAAAAGCACAGGCATTAAGTCACATTTCAGATGCAAAGCAATATAGACACCTGTAGCTTTACTGATAAGCTCGAATGAGGAAAGTCAAGATATTATGTTTCTTACTTGGTCTCTGCTATAGAAGTCAGTCATAACTTTTCCCTTAGCTATATACACCAATATGTTATGTCTTGTTATTTTTACATCTAATATTTAGCAAAATTATTCAATCCCTTAAAAAATGTATTGATTTGGAAAATGCTCTAACCCGATTGTCCATGCTGACCCCTGACTCGGTGTTTAAGCGGGAATATTTCTCCTTGTGGAGTATGCCAAGCCGGCATAAGGAGAGTAATAGGCCATGCAATGGTTCTATGGGAATTTAAATATGCAAATGGCCTCTACAGAGAAGAAGAGAACTTGATATTTCTCTTGCCACCTATGGGAAGTTGCAATCCTAAAAGTTAATATCGACTCTTTAGCGAGCCTTGCCACATGACTTAGGATAAAAAACAAAACCAGACACTCCATTTACAGAAACGTGTTTGAGGTGTTTGCCACTCATCAGTGCAAAGCAGGAGAAGCGATTTGACACATTATATTTTCTGGACAGTGCCTGCTACTCATTAATTTTTTCCTGATATATAATTGCTAGATAAAAAGTTTTAGTTCATTTTTCTGTCCTCGCCTGTCTGTCAGAAATATTGTACTCTCTATATACTTCAAATATTAACATACATTTTTCATTTATTACAGTGAATAACTAATTTCTTTCATCAGATGTGTTACTTCAGTTTTCCTTTCTAGGTACTATGGTTTTGACTCTTGTATTTAGCAAATGTTGAATATTCATCGCTAACCTTTTATGAGACGCTCTAGCCCCTAACATATGCAGAATCATTTTCATAATTGTTATTTTTTTGTCTTCCTGAGTTTCTAACCAGTGCAGTTCTTTTGGCTGTAGATAAAACTTATCATATTTTAGTCCAGATGACATAGAATTTATTATGATTCGTTTATAAGCCACATGTGTGCCACAAATAACAGCTACCATATAAATACATAAAGAGTTTTCTATTCCTTCCATGGGTCACATATTGGCGCTTTAGGAAAACTCAAGTCACTTCGGAGCCATTAATACAATTTGGAAAAGCATATTTGTTCTAGTTGCATCATATAATAAATGGGTCCATTTTAATATGTTGTGCCTGGTGGTGTGAAATATGTGTATTTGATATTAGAATGGAGTTCTTCTTCTAGCTCTCTGAAGTTTCACCTACTTCTCAACAGGATCACTATAGTGAAAGAAGGGCTTTCTTCAAAATCATCCTGGAAAAACAGTTCTGGAAGTGACCCTAGACAAATCTTAACAAGTCTTGCAGATGTGTGAATTCCCAAACACATGATTCTTTTTGGTAGTCTCACAAATACATCCAAGACTGAGGCAGATCAAATGTCCCTCTCTGTCTCAGCCAATGTAAGTGAGCTTCATCAACCATTACCTCAAGAGCCTGAGGTTATGATTTTACAGTTTTACAGAGTTCAGAAATCAGACCTATATAGTTTGAGCAGTAGAAGTAGAGGAAAAATGATGTAGGAAAGGTAGTCACAAATGTCCTAATACACAAATGTACAAGATTAATAAGTATGTAACCTACTTCCAAATATCGGTTGTCCAACCACATTTTCTGACCAAGCATGGAGGCTGTTCAAGACAGGATATACTATAAAGAGATACAATAAATATTTGTGATGTTGTACTGATAGAATAAAGAAATTGTAACCTTATAATTGGAAATTTAAAATGTGGAAAGAAGGAGTAAACATGGCCAATCATGTTCATAATATTGTTTTCCTATTGTGACTACTTGAGAGCATTATCTTTGATGAAACCTGATAAATGCTAAATAAATTATTATTTGTGAATGGTCATCCTCGGGCTTGGCTACTGAGATCAATTTTCTTTTCGAATGAAGGCTCCACAGAATGGCGCACATGGTGCAATTCAACGAAGCTCAGCCAGCTCCCGACAGGAAATTGGGCTGGCATAGGTTTTTAAATAAGCCAGTCAGCCGTCCCCTATGCAACTGACATTGGAAAGGGAGTCTTTCTCCTGTGTCGAAAAAAGCCAGAATTAGGGGTGTCAGATCAAAGGATTGGAGCTGACATCTTGGCATTGGGATTCATTTAATCAATAAAGTATATTATCTCATTCTTGCTGTTAATATCAACACATAAGAATAACTTCTCCATTATGCCCCTCTCTATAGTATAAATTTTTTTTGAAAAGCACTACAGTTTTTCCCTTTTAAACTTTTCCAATAGCCGAGTCCCCTCAGTTCTCCATTAATAAGTCTTTCTACATTAGGGGACGGAAAGGAACAGATAGGGATATTTTAGGCTACTCTTCAGGTTCAGCCCTTTCAGGGCATTGTCTCCTTTTTCATTTTCAGGACAGAAATTAGGTTCCACTTAATAATAATTTTATTTCTATAGCGCCAACATATTAGATGCTTTAATAAACATTTATTAAACAGCAGGCAGGCAAAATACAAGCATGGTAAGAACATTGACTCTAGAAGGGAAGGCCTTGAGCTCCATGCAAGTGTATGAAATACATGGAGTTTAAGACTGAGGCCGGAGTCACACTAGTGAGGAATAAAACATAGCATAGCACTCGGACCGCTGTTAATCTATGGGGCAGCTCCCATCACTGTTTTTTTTTTTCGGCCGTATTATATGTGCGAGTGAAATCGCAGAATTTGCAGTGTATATCGGCCGAGACTCACCAATGCAAGTCTATTGGTGCGAGAAAAAATTGCACACCACACGGACCATCCGTGTGACTTGCGAGAAATATGCACTGGTGTCCTTTGAAAAGCCGACAATTCATATGCGGCTACAGTAAAATCACACTGACAGGTTAGAATAGAATAGATAAAATAGATATATACACCTAGAATAGGTGTATATATGTATATATAAATATATATACAGTACAGACCAAAAGTTTAGACACACCTTCTCATTCAAAGATTTTTCTGTATTTTCACGACTATGAAAATTGTACATTCACACTGAAGGCATCAAAACTATGAATTAACACATGTGGAATTATAAACTTAACAAAAAAGTGTGAAACAGCTGAAAATATGTTTTATATTCTAGGTTCTTCAAAGTAGCCACCTTTTGCTTTGATGAATGCTTTGCACACTCTTGGCATTCTCTTGATGAGCTTCAAGAGGTAATCACCGGGAATGGTTTTCACTTCACAGGTGTGCCCTGTCAGGTTTAATAATTGTGATTTCTTGCCTTATAAATGGGGTTGGGACCATCAGTTGTGTTGTGCAGAAGTCTGGTGGATACTCAGCTGATAGTCCTACTGAATAGACTGGTAGAATGTGTATTATGGCAAGAAAAAAGCAGCTAAGTAAAGAAAAACGAGTGGCCATCATTACTTTAAGAAATGAAGGTCAGTCAGTCCGAAAAATTGGGAAAACTTTGAAAGTGTCCCCAAGTGCAGTTGCAAAACCCATCAAGCGCTACAAAGAAACTGGCTCACATGAGGACCGCCCAAGGAAAGGAAGACCAAGAGTCACCTCTGCTTCTGAGGATAAGTTTATCCGAGTCACCAGCCTCAGAAATCGCAGGTTAACAGCAGCTCAGATTAGAGATCAGGTCAATGCCACACAGAGTTCTAGCAGCACACACATCTCTACAACAACTGTTAAGAGGAGACTTTGTGCAGCAGTTCTTCATGGTAAAATAGCTGCTAGGAAACCACTGCTAAGGACAGGCAACAAGCAGAAGAGACTTGTTTGGGCTAAAGAACACAAGGAATGGACATTAGACCAGTGGAAATCTGTTGTTTGGTCTGATGAGTCCAAATTTGAGATCTTTGGTTCCAACCCCCGTGTCTTTGTGCGACGCAGAAAAGGTGAACGGATGGACTCTACACGCCTGGTTCCCACCGAGAAGCATGGAGGAGGAGATGTGATGGTGTGGGGGTGCTTTGCTGGTGACACTGTTGGGGATTTATTCAAAATTGAAGGCATACTGAACCAGCATGGCTACCACAGCATCTTGCAGCGGCATGCTATTCCATCCGGTTTGCGTTTAGTTGGACCATCATTTTTTTTTCAACAGGACAATGACCCCAAACACACCTCCAGGCTGTGGGCTATTTGACCAAGAAGGAGAGTGATGGGGTGCTACACCAGATGACCTGGCCTCCACAGTCACCAGACCTGAACCCAATCGAGATGGTTTGGGGTGAGCTGGACCGCAGAGTGAAGGCAAAAGGGCCAACAAGTGCTAAGCATCTCTGGGAACTCCTTCAAGACTGTTGGAAGACCATTTCCGGTGACTACCTCTTGAAGCTCATCAAGAGAATGCCAAGAGTGTGCAAAGCAGTAATCAAAGCAGAAGTTGGCTACTTTGAAGGACCTAGAATATAAGACATATTTTCAGTTGTTTCACACTTTTTTGTTAAGTATATAATTCCACATGTGTTAATTCATAGTTTTGATGCCTTCAGTGTGAATGTACAATTTTCATAGTCATGAAAATACAGAATAATCTTTGAATGAGAAGGTGTGTCCAAACTTTTGGTCTGTACTGTATATATATATATATATATATATGTGTCAGTGACACACATATATATTATATATATATATTGTCTTGTGGTGTAGTGACCCATGATGCTGCTAGGGGGCACTGTGTATGCTCCTCGGGATATGCATGGAGGCATGTTTTGGCTGGTAAAATAATCCCCGGCATGGTTATAAATGGAAGATATGTGTCGCAGAGCTCCTCTGCGCTGTAGGTCCGGAATATTGTTCTGGGACTTGTAGTCCCATAAGAGTTCTGATTGTTGTCAAGGGTAACGTACAGGGTTAGCTTGTGAGCTGGGTGGGACTGGTTAACCACACATACACCGCCCATTGAGGTATGTGAGTGTTTGTGAAGGACCTGTGATGAGGTCAGGAACATGTGACCAGATCATGTGCTCCATACCTTAGCTGGGGGAGTGGCTACAGGTATGAAAGGGAATGTTTGGCACATGGTGGAGAGAGTCTGTCTTGGAGAGTCTATCTGAGACTGTGGAGAGTCTGATGTGTTCAGACTGAGTCTGTGTGGAGGGTTGGGACTCTGTCAGGCTGGACAGAGGTCCCATACGTCCAGGCGGGACGTCGCAGTGACTGGGAAGCAGTCCTGGCGAGCTTGAGCCAGAGAGGACGAAGACGGTCTTGAAAACCGTAAGAGAGACGGATCGGTGTCCGTGAGTGATGTGAACTAGATGCCTCTGAGATGAAGAGGTGTCTGAGAACCTGAGACACCAGCAGGTAACGGACAGGGGACCGTGTGGATAATGACCGGGGTCATGAGGACTGTGTTGTGTATAAGGAATGATACATTCTGAGGAAGAATAAACCAAAAGACTGTTGTTTTAACCCTGAGCGTGCCAGAGTTTGCCTCTATGACCAACTAAGCGAGTGACCCCCCCGTCCACACACACTGTGGATTGTTACAATTGGTGGAGAATGTGGGCAGCGGCCCAGGGAGCACGTGTGTAGGTTTTTTTTTTCTGTGGATTAGCAAGTCCATGAATTTTTTTTTCTTTTTGAACTTCCTGTGGCTCGGCAGGGCTGAAGACGTCTGGCTGTAACTCGGCGGGGTTACGAAGGTTGCTGTGGATCGGCGGGTCCACAACGTCGACGGTGCAGAGCTGTGCAGAGACTTGTGGTAGCGGGAGCTACAGTAACTGTTGCAGCAAGAGGTTCTGCAGCAGCAGGAGCTGCAGTAACAGCCACAGCGGCTTGTGAGCGGCATCTGGTGGTACCGGTGGTTTGTGGCTGCAAGGCGGTGGCAGTGCCAGCAGGAGCTGGTGTGGTGTCAAAGGAGGACAGTGTGAACCCGGTCACACAAACTCTTAAAGGGCCAGTACAAGCCCAAAAGACATAAAACTCTACTGTGGGACTGGTGCCTAAGACAGCTGTGGGGGAGTCACCAGGGTGTATCCCAGTGCGGGGTGGTGTCCCTAAAAGGGGTGGTGGCCTAAAAGGGGCGGTAGCCCACAAGCAGGGATGGTTGGCAAAAAGAGGGTGGAGGATCCCAATGTTAAAGGGGATGTGCAGACGAACTGTTGCCCGGGGCAAATATGTAATGTGTGTCCAGTTTGCCTTATGAACTATCCACTTGGCACAATGCTTCGGGGTGTGCCCTGCAGATAAACAATGAAGATGTGGTGGGTCTGATCGACTCGGGGAGCCCGGTGACTCTAGTGAGGGTTGCACCTGAGGGATTTCAAATACCTGGTAGAAAGGTCGGGGTCACCTGCATCCATGGGGACACTAACCACTATCCAGTGGCCAGGGTAGTCTTTGAGACAGGCTGGGACATTGCGGGACAGGATGTCGCTATAGTCCCTAATTTGTCGTAGGTCGGGACTCTAAACTGTTCTCTGACTTGTGGGACAGGGGAGTTCCTCTACAGCAGGAGGGAGACCTCTCTACTGTTGGGGTGGCAGACTTTGGGACAGTGACGCCTCCCAAAACTGACCGGTCAGACGGTGACACAAGAGGAAAGGGTGCGTCTGCCCAACTTACTGACATGATGTCCCCTGAAATGTATGACAGAAGAACCGATAACGATGTGGTAGAGAAGACGTCTGGAACGGACACCCAGTTAGAGGGTAACTGGAGGGTTCACGATACAGTGGGATATGACTCAAACTCCGAGGGTGACTGTGACTCTAATAGAGAAAGGGAGTACAGTAATGAAGGGCCCCACAAGGAGAAAAAGTCCTCCCGTCATCGGAGACATAAAGGGCGCAAAGAGCCTGAGCAACTTGCACCCATTGAGGAGGTCAATGAAGAAAAATCTGTTGCTGAAGAGCTGGAGAGTGTGGAGCTCTCTGAAGGTACAAAGAGTCGAGAGGTACCTGAGGATGACCGGGCAGAGCCTCAAGAAAGGTTGAAGAGGTCTGATATGGAAGTCGCCAACTCTGTGCAATTGGAGCGGGTACGCCACCTGGAGTCCGAGTTTGCGGCCATCAAGGCTCAGGTTGGAGAGAAAGCACAGGAGTTCCAGGATCTTGCTAAAAAGGCGTCTGGTGAGAAGCAAAAATCTGCTGATTTAGAGGCCGAACTAAAGATCATTAAAGAGCAAGTCGAACAAGAAAAGGCCCTAAGACAAACTGCTGAGCAAAGAGTGGATGAGCTGGAGAAGGAAGTCTCTGAGCTCAGGGGTCACCTGTCAATGTGGCAAAGTGTGAATAAGACCTTAAGGGAAGATGTGGAAGTGCTCAGAGAAGCAGTAAGAGGTCTTCTGCAGGAAAAGAAGTTGGTGGTCGAAGACTTACAGCGGCAGTGCCCGAGTGTTAACAAGACGGAGCTGCCAGTGTCCATCTTGGCAAGGGTCTTGAAGAAGGTATATCTTAGGAGGATCTTGAACTAAGAGCTGAACAAGACAGTCATCCGGTCGTGGCCGAAGTCGTGAGAAAGGTGTCCGAGGTAAACCAGGAAGAAAATGAGGCTTCACTCTTTAAGTGCGTGATGGAGGTACCCGAAGACATGCGAGAAGCCTGTGCCAGCAAGGGTGTGCATGAGGCCATTAAAAAGGCAGTAAAGGCCTATAGTGTGAACTGGGCACCAGAGACGAACCAGTTGTTGATTCTGGCGGATAAGGAAGTCACGGAGAAGCGGGTGGCTGTCCTGAAAGAGATTCATCTACAATGTCTCCGCACAAAACAGATGATCCTGTTGGGTAATGTGAAAGCCGCTCGACGCCTGGAGCTGGTGAAGGAAGCTCAAAGTCAACAGGGCTTTGTAGAAGACATAATTCCGATACCCAGAGAACTGGTGGGGAAAGTCATTGGAAGACTTGGAAAAGTGATACAGGAGATGGTGAATCGTTCCGGTGTGAAGAGAGTGAGGATCCCACCTGAAGTCTGAGAACCTGAGACACCAGCAGGTAACGGACAGGGGACCGTGTGGATAATGACCTGGGTCATGAGGACTGTGTTGTGTATAAGGAATGATACATTCTGAGGAAGAATAAACCAAAAGACTTGTTTTAACCCTGAGCGTGCCAGAGTTTGCCTCTATGACCAACTAAGCAAATGACCCCCCGTCCACACACAGTGTGGATCGTTACAGTCTTTATATTTCATACAGAGATAGCAGAATAGCCGTTAATTCATTTGTCAGCTTCTGTAAAATCACTGCAGGAGCCGACAGGATAGAAGACATGGTTTACATACAGTAAATACATGCAGAATAGGTAGATATATAGATGTCAGTGCTAAATACAATTAGTAGAGTGTGTGCAAAATACTGGACCTGTATTTAATGAATAAAAGGTTATTTATCGGAAAAAAATGGCGTGGGGTCCCCCTATAATTTACAGCCAGCAATGGCTATGCAGAAAGCTGCGGGCTGATATTATTAGCCTAGGAAGTGGTCATGGATACTGGCCCCCCTCTGGCTAAAAACATCAGACCACAGCCGCACCAGAAAAGGCGCATCTGTAAGATGCTCCAATTCTGGCACGTAGCCTTGCTCTTCCCACTGCCCTGTAACGGCTTCATGTGGGGTAATAGTTGGGGGGTTAGTAATGGGAGGCATCAATAAGACGCCCCTATTACTAATCTCATAGTCAAATTGTAAATAAAACACAGACACCCTAAAAAAATTTATTTTATTGAAATAAAGACACAGACTCCTTTATTATTCTTAATTAAACCATACTTACAACATCATCTAATTCCCCAAAGCCCTCGATCTCCTGTAATAAAAGTAAAATAATAAACCAATAATATATCATACCTGTCCGTCGTTGTGTCCCAACAGTTTACAACCATGACGGTGCCAAGATGCGACCGTCCTGGCTGTTAACCACTGGTGAATGAAGAGATGCAGGGAGCGGAGCTTCAGTGACTAGCGGTGACGTCGCTGATGCTGCGCTCCCTCACAGCCTGACCTGCGCTGAACTCTGGAACGTGATAAAATTACCTGGCAAATGACTTGTACTAATATAGTAACTACAAAAACACAACTAATTGTTTATGGTAACCAATCAATATATAGAAAACTAACTGTGGATGGTTATATGGTTATCATATATTTTTCCCATAATATATATGCTATATACACTAAAAATACATTTTTTTATTTCTAATTTTGATTAAATATATTTAGTTTTATTATATTGTGTCATTTAAAAGAGCATTATTAAGTTGAGCAGGTCACAGCTCTGCAGACTCTTTACTTCTTTGTGGTTTGGTGAGTGGGTGCTCCAACTTGAGTGACAGTTCTGATCCAAGAGCTTTCTCCTGCTACAACATATTAATGGTTTGTCAGTGGTTTGCTCTGTAGACTGCACTCTTACTATTATGTTTGTATATAGATATCAGTGCATTTGAAAAAGTACACAGTTCAGAAAAGACCATGAGTTAGAAACTGCTAATGCTGAGTATCAAATGATTATGATTATACAAGAGTAATAAAACTGGGAGGGTGTGGGAGGTGAGCAGCATACTGCTGTATAAAATTCAATGGGCTGGAAAGAGATGGCTGGGATCTTAGGAGTTAACTACTCTCCTGTAACTATTGTGTACAATTTTCCAGACTCTGGGGGCTGATCTCCTTGGAAACAAGCTGTATACTATCTATATATATAAAGCTGAGTGTATGTATGTGTGTGTGTGTGGTATCAAGCCACACCCACTCCACATAGCCCTGTTCACTGGCGACTGGAGAGCGGGGTTGCAGAGCGAAAGTGCGTGACGTGGGTGGAGAGTGGAGCTGCGAGGGAGAGAGTGGGACACGGCTGGAGAGCAGGGCTGCATAGGGATAGAGTGGGACAGCGCATGGAGAGCGGGGCTGTGGAGGGAGAGAGCGGCGCTGTGAAGGGAGAGAGCAGGGCTGTGGAGGGACAGCAGGACACGGATGGAGAGCGGGGCTGCGATGGAGAGCGGGGCTGCAGAGAGACAGAGCGGGAGGGCCAGTGGAAAGCGGGGATGCTGAGGGAGAGCATGGGGTGGCCAGTGGAGAAAGGGACTGCAGGCTGTGAAGGGAGAATGCGGGATGGCGATTGGAGAGTGGGGCTGCGGAAGGAGAGAGCGTGATGGTGGATGGAGAGCTGGGCTGCGGAGGGAGACAGCGGGGCTGCGGAGCAAAAGCGGGGCTGCTGAGGGAAAGAGTGCAATGGCCAGTGGAGACAGTGGCTGCGGAGGGAGAGATCTGGATGGTGGATGGAGAGCGGGGCTGCTGAGGGAGAATGCGGGACGACAGTTAGTTACTATGCCTGGGCAATGCCAGGCTCTTCAGCTAGTGTAAGATAAACGCTCTCATTGCAGGAGAATGACAGCATATTCAAGAATCAGGTCAATTTCAAACTTGCTTATTTTTAATCTAACTAATGAAAGCAATTTAATATCATGAGAATAGCCCTTTAATTATTTGCACCTTAACTTAAACTGAAGGTTGTGGCATTTTTTGCACAAATATACATTAAAAATAACCTATCGCCTCTCTTGCACCATCTTTTCTTAGAACTCTACATGAGACGTTCCTGTTATTCTTTCTAGAAATATGTAATTAGTTTCACCTGTAGGAACCTTTAGGCAGAAATTGTTACATGTCTTAGGACTTTCCCATTAATAAAGTCACCAAAAGATCTCTCAACATGCTTAAACACTAGAACTTTAATTGTCAATAAATATGTATTATTGGTCAGGAACTATCCAAGAACCTTAAGTGGTGGACCACAAAGAGCCAATGCTAAAGGGGTCTATAGAATCATATATAGCTCTGGCAAAAATTAAGAGACCACTGCACGGTTTTATAAAAATCAGCTTCTCTACATGTCTGACAGCCATTCCATTCCAGTGTCAGTTGAATTCCAACCAGAGTACACCTCATTCTACTTAATGTCCTTCAGATTAAGTGATCACCTGAACCAAATCTTATTTAACGAAGGAAAGTATGAAAAACACTGCTATGGTGTTCACAATGCTCTTGCAATAGGACAAGCTGGATGGCAAAACTAGTGCTAGTAATATCCCAAAAGTAATAGGAATGAAAAAATAACTTTTAACCATGTCAAAGGAGTTGAAAAGAAAAGTCTTGAGTGAAGAAAAGAAGGCCTCAATTCCGCTTTACTAGCAGAGGGATACAGTGAGCGTCATGTTGCCTCCATCCTTAAAATTTCTAAAACGGCAGTCCATTACAGCAAGGTCAAGCAGCAGGCATTGGGGATGACAAAGCTACAGACCGACAGAGGGCAAAAACTCTCCACTGTCCGGGATGACCGTCATCTTATTCGAATGTCACTCAGAAACCGCAGGATGACATCAAAAAGGAATGGCAAATGGCAGCTGGGTGTTAATACTATTATAGGAACTCGAGGATTCTGATAGCGTGGGGCAATGAACAATCAGAGACGGGTTTCTTTGAATGCAAATAGTGTATTTGTGAAACAGCAAAACACCCAAAAACAATATACAAACAACCCGTAGTGACATGCAATGAAACGAGTCCATATATATATACAAGTCCAGTTATATGAATCCAGATATATATAAGTCCTTGAACCTCTATAGCAAGGGCGGTAAGGTTCTTACGACGGAGTCCTCACACAAATGTGACCATAAGGTAAGTCTGATGCACAGGTAACGTGGCTGGATTCACACACTCCTGGTGTATGAAGAGTCAGATCCAGGTATGCAGTAGACACAGGGAGGTCCAGGAACAAGTTAATCTCAGTTGTGGCATAATTCAGTGAAGTCCAACAACAAGTTCATATGTAAGTAATATTCCAGTAACAGTTCCAACAGCTCTCACCGGAGGGAGTGAACGAAGGCTTAAACAGCAACACAGTTCAGAAACACAGTTCTTACCAGATGGAGTGAACCAAGGGTTAAATTCCAAAGTCAACAGGTTAGTGATAACACAGTAAGTGCAACTTACATACGCAGAGAATGTCCAGAGCCATGGGTAGAAGCTGCTGTAGCTGAGGAACACCTGAAGATAACCTGGTTATGCACTCTCCCGGTAAATACACAAAAGATCTGGGAGGAACAAAGCAGCTGGGTTGCAGGGAAACGGAAGCAGAATACTCCAGCAAGGAAGCCAGCACCTGAGCCGGGTTTTAAACAAACGAACAGGAAGTAGGGCACACAAAACAGCAAACTCCATTTTAACAAAGGGCAAAATCATTGACAAAGTTACCTAGAAAACCCGGAATACTGACATTACTCCCCCCCCTAAGGATGGCCTCCGGACGGTCCTTGACCAGGCCTGTCCGGGTATCTCCGATGAAACTGAGCAATCTTCAGGGGCGCATTGATGTTACTTACTGGTTCCCAAGAATCATTTTCAGGAGAGTAACCTTGCCATCTAACTAGATACTGAAGCCGGTTTCTATGAAGTCTCGAATTAACAATATCCTGTACCACGAATTGTTTTTCGCCATCAACCAACACTGGTGGAGGGGGAGATACGATACGTTCCTGAAACGTGTTAGGAGAGACTGGTTTTAATAAGGAAACATGAAATACTGGTTGTACCTTTAAAGTCCGTGGTAGCTTCAACCGACAGGCAACAGAGCTCACAATCCCAGAGATCTTGAATGGACCGATGAATTTCTGTCCCAGTTTCTGCGAAGGAACACCCAATTTTAGATTCTTGGTGGACAACCAAACCGAGTCTCCTACCTTATACATAGGTGCTGGTTTCCTGAATCTATCAGCCGACTTCTTGTAACGCTCCTGTGCTATGGTCAGGGAGTCCTTCAAAACTTCAAGATTACGTTGCAACGCCGTCAATCTGTCTTCAACCGCTGGTACCGAAATAGCAACCGGAGACCTAGGCAAAATACTTGGATGATAACCCAGATTGGCAAAAAAAGCGTTACCTTCGTGGAACTGCTTTGGGAGTTGTTGTACGAAAATTCTGCTAAAGGAAGTAGCTTCAGCCAATCGTCCTGCAAATGACTGACGTAATATTGCTCCAAGGTTTGATTTGTCCGTTCGGTCTGCCCGTTGGTCTGAGGATGGTATGCAGAAGACAAGCAAACATTAATGTGGAGCGCAGAACAAAATCCTTTCCAAAATCTAGAGGTAAATTGTATTCCCCGGTCAGAAATGATCTCATCTGGTACCCCATGCAGCCTGAAAATGTTCTGGATAACTAGATCTACTGTCTCTGTAGCTGATGGAAGACCAGCACATGGAATGAAAAGAGCAGCTTTCGTTAAACGATCTACTACCACCAAAATAGTATTTTTACCGCCAGAGGTGGGTAACTCCACAATAAAGTCCATCGAAATAGACCCCCAAGGGCGAGACGGTACAGGTAGCGGTTTAAGAAGACCAGTAGGTGAAACGCGAGGAGCCTTGTACTGGGCACAAACTTCACAGGAGCGGACATAGTCATTCACATCCTTCAAGCAGGTAGGCCACCAAAAAAAACGAGTTAACAATTCCTGCGTCTTCTGTACCCCCCTATGACCAGCCAATATAGAGTCGTGGACCAATTTGAGAACTCGAAGTCTTACAGCCTCTGGGACATAAATACATCGATCTCTAAGCCACACACCATTCCGAAGGACAAGATTCACGTTGTCAGGTGGAGCCGCAAGAAATACGTCACCGTCATAGGCCAGCTTGATCTCCTGCCACAAGTCCCAGTTCCGGAGCACTCCAACGAAATTGGCCTCAGACAAGATGGTCTTAGACGGGGTCCCAGGCACGGAATTCACCATATGGATTTGGGATAATGCGTCAGCTTTCCCATTACGTGAACCTGGGCGGTACGAAATAATAAAATTAAACTGGTTCAAGAACAAACTCCACCTAGCTTGTCGAGGAGAAAGACACCTGGCAGACTTAAGGAATTCCAAATTACGATGATCCGTGAGTACTACTACCTGCTGAGTTGCCCCCTGCAAATGGTGTCTCCATTCCTTAAAGGCAGAAATAATTGCCAAGAGTTCCTTATCTGCCACATCATAGTTCAGTTCTGCAGAAGATAACCTACGAGAGAAGAAGGCACACGTGTGCAGCAAACCTTTGTCTTCGGTACGTTGTGAGAGGATAGCTCCCAATGCACAGTCAGACGCGTCCACCTCCATGATAAAAGGCAGTGCAGGATACGGATGCATCAATATTGGAGCCGTGGTAAAACAACCCTTCAGGCGATCAAAGGCTTCCTGAGCTTGCGAAGACCATACGAACTTCTTCCCCTTCTTGGTGAGGAGAGTGATGGGACGGACAATTTCTGAAAAGTTTCGGATAAAACGTCTATAAAAGTTAGCGAAGCCAATGAATCGTTGTACCTCCTTAATGTTTCCTGGTGCCGGCCAGTCCAAGATTGCCTGGATCTTGCTGGACTCCATATCCAATCCCTGAGGCGAAATAATATAGCCTAAAAATTGAATTTCAGAACAATGAAACTCACACTTTTCGAGTTTGATGTACAAATGATTATCTCTCAAACGTCTAAGCACGGTTTTGACATGTTCCTGATGTTCCTGTAAGGAGTCAGAAAAGATTAAAATGTCATCGAGGTAAATTACCACATATTGGTCCAATAAATCCCTGAAAATATCGTTCGCTAAATGTTGAAAAGCAGCAGGAGCGTTACAGAGTCCGAATGGCATCACTAAATATTCAAAATGTCCATACCGGCATCTAAAAACTGTCTTCCATTCGTCTCCGGGACGTATACGGAGTAAATTATATGTCCCGCGAAGATCTAATTTGGTAAATACTTTGGCCTGGCGAACTCTTTCCAACAATTCCGGAAATAGGGGCAACGGGTACCTGTTACGAATGGTAACCTTATTTAACTCTCGGTAGTCAATGCAGGGTCTTAGAGTACCATCCTTCTTCTTTACAAAGAATATAGGAGCTCCCGCTGGTGAAGAAGATGGTCGGATAAACCCCTTGGCTAAATTCTCATCTATATATTCTCGTAATGATTTTAATTCTGGAGCCGCCAACGGGTAAACATGGCCGAAAGGAATCGCTGCTCCAGGAAGCAATTCTATGGGGCAGTCATACGGTCTATGTGGGGGAAGTTGATCTTCCTTCCTTTTATCACAAATGTCTGAGAATTCCTGATAAATCAGAGGGAGAGTAGGTACCTGTATCACCTCTTCCAAGTTCTGGGTAACTGGAGCCGCTACAGTTGGTGTTATGTTTTGGTAGCTGAGGAGAGCAGGCAAAAGCGGCAATACACCAGAGAGGTTGGAATCTATTGGAATGCAGTACCCTGACTAACCACCACAACTAAAGGCAGCCGTGGAGCGTTCCTACGTTGGTTCTAGACGCCTCGTCACAGCCTGAGAGATTAACTACACCTAAAGATAGAAAGAGGAAAGCTATCTGCCCCGGATCAGATCCCCAAAGAACATAGAAAGCCCCCAAACATGTAATGGCGGTTAGACAAGAGGAAATACAGACACAGACAGAAAATAGTATGAGCAAACGCTGGGGCCCAATCTGCCTAGACAGAAAAGGATAGAAAGGATACTCACTGCAATCCAAAAAACCCTAAAAAATGCCAACGCTACTGATTGCAAAAACACCTGAGATCACACGACCTCTAACACCTAAATCAGTTCTCTGGTGTAACAAAACTAAGCCTCAGCCACTGAAAAAACTGGAAAAGGCAAATGAACAAATAACAATGGCTCCAGCGGAACTGAGAGGAGCCCAAGCCCCCCGGGGGGAACCTGGCTAACCACACAGAAATGCAGGGAAATATGCAAATGGTAAGCACAAAAACAAAAACAGAAAATATCTTATCTGAAAGCAGAAGAAGAGGCAAGACTCAGCAAGCTTCCAAGTGAACCAGGAACCACAGTTGAGACAAGAACAATTGATCACCGGCAACCATGATGGGAGGGAACCTCCCTTATATCAGACCAGTCTGTAACTCCTGATTGCCAATCCTCATTGAATGGTTCAGTACTGTTTGTAACCACCAGAGGAGCTTCTGCTCAGAATTCATTTCCAAAACATTCACAACATGTTGGACTGATGGTAGAACTGCACTTCGGGAGAAAGGATATCTCCTTGGTTTCCCAATTGATGTTTGGATTTTGTGACCGTAACCAGGGAATTCCTAAAATTACAGGAAAATGAGGAGAAGATATTAACATGAATGAAAGTGTTTCTTGATGGTCTGGTTCCATCTTACATCCCAGAGGCACTGTCTCCAGGTCTACTGGTCCAGAAACTAATGGGGAACCATCCACCGTTTCCATAGTGATTGGTGAAGCTCTTAGTTGTGTCTTTATACCATGTTCCTTGGCAAAAGAAGAATCCATGAAATTCCCACCTGCTCCAGAGTCTATCATGGCAGAACTTGATATCCACTGTTCCTCCCACTGAATCCGAATAGGAAGAGAACAATGTGAATATTTCTCCCCTTTTTATCTTTAGGGGAAGTCGGCATCAGTATTGGAGGGAAAACCGCATCTAGATGTAGACTGGTCTCCGAAACTTCAGACTCAGCGTCTGTGTTATCATAATCCCCTACTACCGCCAACACCTTGTTGGGTCGCCTGGGACATTTAGGACAATTGATGAGGAAGTGGTCCGATTGACCACAATAGAAACATAAGCGCTCACGGAAACGGTATTCACGGCGTTCATTACTCTCACGTCTCTGCAGTGAGTCCACCTGCATAGGCACCTCCTCAGCCTCTCGCGGGTTTTTGCCTGTGGTTTCCCTGGACGGAAGAGAGAAATTAGTAATGCGATTTACAGCGGGCCATTTTTCTTGTCTGCGTTCAGTTAAACGGATATCAATACGTACACAGTGCTGTATAAACAATTCAAACTCCTGTGGAGACTCTGAACGAGCTAGCTCATCCTTGATTGCATTGGACAAACCCTTTCTAAAGATTGGTAATAAAGCATTGTTATCCCACTGGGTGTCCACCACTAACCTTTTAAATTCAGTAACATATTCTATGACTGACCGTTTCCCCTGGCGTAAGGAAAGCAAGGCAGATTCAGCAGTAGCACGGCGGTTGGGATCGTCGAACATTTGCGCCATGGCTGCCAGAAAATTATCCAAATTATTTAGATGGGTATCGTGACTTTCAACCATAGGATTTGCCCAAGCCAGTGCTCGTGATGTCAACAACATAATAATACATAGAACCTTAGATCTATCAGACCGGTAATAGGAGGCATGTACATCAAAAAATAATATACATTGATTAACAAACCCACGGAATTGACTTCGGTCACCATTAAACTGGAATGGAGGCAATTTGGGCATACTGGTGGATGATGTAGGCTCAGTAGGTAAGGCCTCCAGGACTTCTAACCTAGTACGTAGATCTTGGAGAGGCTGACCAAACCCCTGTGCATTGTGGTTAACCCGAGACTCCAAGTCTCTAATCTGATTGTGTGCAGCCGCCACCTCCTTCTGCAAGGAGTTAACTATGGTGAACAGTTTGTCTGCCCGTGTCTCCGTCATTGCCCCAGCAGAATCCCCTTTTAAGGCTGGAGTATCCTGTTATACTATTGTAGGAACTCGAGGATTCTGATAGCGTGGGGCAATGAACAATCAGAGACGGGTTTCTTTGAATGCAAATAGTGTATTTGTGAAACAGCAAAACACCCAAAAACAATATACAAACAACCCGTAGTGACATGCAATGAAACGAGTCCATATATATACAAGTCCAGTTATATGAATCCAGATATATATAAGTCCTTGAACCTCTATAGCAAGGGCGGTAAGGTTCTTACGACGGAGTCCTCACTCAAATGTGACCATAAGGTAAGTCTGATGCACAGGTAATGCGGCTGGATTCACACACTCCTGGTGTATGAAGAGTCAGATCCAGTTATGCAGTAGACACAGGGAGGTCCAGGAACAAGTTAATCTCAGTTGTGGCATAATTCAGTGAAGTCCAACAACAAGTTCATATGTAAGTAATATTCCAGTAACAGTTCGCTGAACGTCCCTGCAATCCTGCGTTGTACCCGGCTTCCTGCAGCTCTCCTGTGCTGAGCGGTGACGTAATACCGCTCATTAAGGCCATGAATATGGATGCCACGCCTATGGGAGTGGCGTCGCATCCATATTACATGACCTTAATGAGCGGTATTACGTCACCGCTCAGCATAGGAGAGCTGCAGGAAGCCGGGTACAACGCAGGATTGCAGGGACGTTCAGCGATGGCACGGGGAGGGTGAGTATGATGTCCCAGCCACCGGCTCCTGCCGCGGCACCCCCTCCCCCGCTGGCTTCTGCCCAATGACTCATGTATAAGCCGAGGGGGCATTTTCAGCACAAAAAAAGGTGCTGAAAATCTCGGCTTATACACGAGTATATACGGTAAATCTCGGAAAGGTTTAAGGACACAATAAATAGATTGCACATAGATGTACTCATACTAGGACTACATTTTGTGCACAGACTGTATATCCAAAGGAAGCTGTGAGTACAAGCCATCATTTCCCTGCGTGTAGTAAACAATTTAGCATCCAGCATCCAGATAGTCAGTGACTAATCACTCTGGATTCAATTTCAAAAAAATATTTTCTGTATCTGCATTACCAAAACGCATTACAAATTCATGCTTGAAACCTTGGTATTGCAGGTAGATAAAGAATGCAGGAACTTTGTATTAATCTGAGTCTGAAGTTAATACACCGTTTCTGTGTTTGATCATTTCCACACTGACACATTCATATATCTTCTGTTTTTTTTTCCTATTGAAATACGTATTGAAATTCTTTCTAACGTTTTACATCAGCAGTTTCCAGAAAGATACACTGGGAGCTAATAGGATTAATGGAAATGCATGGGCAAGATTTCAAGGCAACTTAAAAAATGTAAGTTAAAAATGAAGGGAGCCTTTGTTTTTTCGCAAGCAGTTTGTAAAAATGCACAGCACAGAACTCAGACAACCAAAACCTTATAATATTTGTGCAATTATTCATTTAAATAGATATGTGGAACACATTACATACATAATACACTGTGGCTGATGTCATGCTATATGTTAAAGTGTGCAGTTATGTATCTAAATACTGCTTGTTAGTGACATTATTTTATGTCTCAATGTATTTTATCTTTTTTTTCTAAATCAGAAGCAGTGGTAGAAATCTACAGTTAGGTCCATATATATTTGGACAGAGACAACATTTATATAATTTTGGTTGTAGACATTACCACAATGAATTTTAAACAAAACAGTTCAGATGCAGTTGAAGTTCAGACTTTCAGCTTTCATTTGAGTGTATCCACATTAAAGTTGGATGAAGGGTTTAGGAGTTTCAGCTCCTTAACATGTGCCACCCTGTTTTTAAAGGGACCAAAAGTAATTGGACAGATTAAATAATTGTAAATAAAATGTTCATTTCTAGTACTTGGTTGTAAACCCTTTGTTGGCAATGACTGCCTGAAGTCTTGAACTCATGGACATCACCAGACACTGTGTTTCCTCCTTTTCGATGCTCTCCAGGCCTTCACTGCGGTGGTTTTCAGTTGCTGGTTGTTTGTGACCTTTCTGTCTGAAGTTTAGTCTTTAACAAGTGAAATGCATGCTCATTTGGGTTGAGATCAGGTGACTGACTTGGCCATTCAAGAATATTCCACTTCTTTGCTTTAATAAACTCCTGGGTTGCTTTGGCTTTATGTTTTGGGTCATTGTCCATCTGTAGTATGAAACGACGACCAATCAGTTTGGCTGCATTTGGCTGGATCTGAGCACACAGTATGGCTCTGAATCCCTCAGAATTCATTTGGCTGCTTCTGTCTTGTGTCACATCATCAATAAACACTAGTGACCCAGTGCCACTGGCAGCCATGCATGCCCAAGCCATCACACTGCCTCCGCCGTGTTTTATAGATGCTTTGGATCATGAGCTGTTCCACGCCTTCACCATACTTTTCTCTTTCCATCATTCTGGTAGAGGTTGATCTTGGTTTCATCTGTCCAAAGAATGTTCTTCCAGAACCGTGCTGGCTTTTTTAGATGTTTTTTAGTAAAGTCCAGCCTAGCCTTTTTATTCTTGATGCTTATGAGTGGCTTGCACCGTGCAGTGAACCCTCTGTATTTACTTTCATGCAGTCTTCTCTTTATGGTAGATTTGGATATTGATAGGGCCTACCTCCTGGAAAGTGTTGTTCACTTAGTTGGCTGTTGTGAAGGGGTTTCTCTTCACCATGGAGAGTATTCTGTGATCATCCACCACTGTTGTCTTCCGTGGGCTCCAAGGTCTTTTTGCATTGATGAGTTGACCAGTGCTTTCTTTCTTTTTCAGGATGTACCAAACTGTAGATTTTGCCACTCCTAATGTTGTAGCAATTTCTCGGATGGTTTTTTTCTGTTTTTGCAGCTTAAGGATGGCTTGTTTCACCTGCATGGAGAACTCCTTTGACTGCATGTTTCCTTCACAGCAAAACCTTCCAAATGCAAACACCACACCTCAAATCAACTCAAGCCCTTTTATCTGCATAATTGAGAATGACATAACGAAGGGATTTCCCACACCTGTCCATGTAATAGCCTTGGAGTCAATTGTCCAATTACTTTTGGTCCCTTTAAAAACAGGGTGGCCATGTTAAGGAGCTGAAACTCCTAAACCCTTCATCCAATTTTAATGTGGATACCATCAAATGAAAGCTGAAAGTCTGAACTTCAACTGCATCTGATTTGTTTTGTTTAAAATTCATTGTGGTAATGTCTAGAACCAAAATTACATAAATGTTGTCTCTGTCCAAATATATATAGACCTAACTGTATGTTCTCAAAACCTTTAAAATATTTGAACAAATTGGTCCTGCCGCAACACATGAATTATGGCACTTAAAAAAAAATAGATTGATAGTCTTTAAAGTGTTCATTTGCCTAAAGGGTTTTTTATGCAAATAAAATGTAATTAGTCTATATGGAAATGTTCTGCTGATACGTTGCTGAATATTTTGTTGTGAATTGCTTCATCTTTACTTTCTTAAGGTGAATAGGTTTATGAGTGGAGAGTCTAATAACCTGTGCTCATCATGTTTAGGGATGATCTGATACCCTGTAAAGAACTTTTGACAGAAACACAACACTTGCTCTTTACAATGTCATTTGTACTATATGCAGTATATGTCTTATGCACACAGAACGTAACCTGGCAGAATAGCTCTGCTCCTATAGCTGCAGGATTGATTTATTCTTGCAGATAGCAACTAAAGTTTTTTACCTCATTATACTCGTATAAGTCTATCTCTGATTCTGCCAGGAAATCTGTATTCCCTTCAAGGCCACCAAACCTTTTAATTTTATAGGTCATTTCAGCTCTGCGGGTAAGATAGCACAGATATATAGAGTAGTTTTACAGAATAGGTTAGTAGATGTATCGCTACATAAAAATGGGGTACTGAGTGGGTATGTGATCTGATTGCTGTTGCAGACACCTGCAGGTTCTTATTGTTAATATTTTTTTTATTCTAATCACCTGTGAAGACTGCATCTTTGCTAGTACAGGTATCCAAAGCTCTAAAGAGTACCGATTGAAGCACTATGGTTGTCAGGACGTCATCGCTTCTGGTCTAGTGGGCATGGTAGAAGCGGAATTACTGGATTGGAAGGAGGATACTTGGATAAGTATGTCTTCTTTGTTACTTCTAGAAGCTTCCTTTGCCACTGATAAGTTTTAATAAAAGCCTGAAAATCCTTTAAAATAATTTTTGGGTGAAAAATTGTTACAGTTAGGTTATGATAAATTTATAGCACATTGGGAACCCTATTAATGAGCTGTAATCTGTAATCTAAAGTGCCACCAAAACATTCAATTCAAGCATTTATTCGGCATTACAAGGCATCTAGTAAAATGAGAGGCCATAGAATGGCCATAAAGTGGCCGTAACATGCATATATGCGATAGATCTTTCAGTAAAAGTAATGCTCTTCATTTTAGCTCATCTTTGCCCCAGCTAGATTACTCCAATTGACTCAATATAACCTTAACCTAATGGGTTATTAGATGAGTTTTCCTTACTTAGCCAGGGAACTTTCTTTAGCTTTCATTACATAAAATCTATCAAACAGATTCAACTACATTGAACTTTATGAATTATCATTACTCTTGAATTAATATACACTGCTAAAAAAAAATAAAGGGAACACTCAAATAACACATCCTAGATCTGAATGAATGAAATATTCTCACCGAATACTTTGTTCTGTACAAAGTTGAATGTGCTGACAACAAAATCACGCAAAAATCATCAATGAAAATCAAATTTATTAACCAATGGAGGCCTGGATTTGGAGTCACACCCAAAATTAAAGTGGAATATAATGTCCTTAAAACAAGTCAAAATGATGCTCAATAGTGTGTGTGGCCTCCACGTGTCTGTATGACCTCCCTTCTGTACAATGCCTGGGCATGCTCCTGATGAGGCGGCAGATTGTCTCCTGAGGGATCTCCTCCCAGACCTGGAGTAAAGCATCCGCCAACTCCTGGACAGTCTGTGGTGCAACGTGACGTTGATGGATGGAGCAAGACATGATGTCCCAATTGTGCTCAATCAGATTCTGGTTTGCTGAACGGGCGGGCCAGTCCATAGCTTCAATGCCTTCATCTTGCAGGAACTGCTGACACACTCCAGCCACATGAGGTCTGGCATTGTCCTGCATTAGGAGGAACCCAGGGCCAACTGCACAGGCATATGGTCTCACAAGTGGTCTGAGGATCTCATCTCGGTACCTAATGGCAGTCAGGCTACGTCTGGCGAGCACAAGGAGGGCTGTGCAGCACTCGAAAGAAATGACACCCCACACCATTACTGACCCACTGCCAAACCGGTCATGCTGAAGGATGTTGCAGGCAGCAGAACACTCTCCACGGTGTCTCCAGACTCTGTCACATCTGTCACATGTGCTCAGTGTGAACATACTTTCATCTGTGAAGAGCACAGGGCACCAGTGGCGAATTTGCCAGTCCTAGTGTTCTGTGGCAAATGCCAAGCTTCCTGCACGGTGTTGGGCTGTGAGCACATCCACCATCTGTGGACATCGGGCACTCAGACCATCCTCATGGAGTCAGTTTCTAACCGTTTGTGCAGACATATGTACATTTGTGGCCTGAAGGAGGTCATTTTGCAGGGCTCTGGCAGTGCTCCTCCTGTTCCTCCTTGCACAAAGGCAGTGGTAGCGCTCCTGCTGCTGGGTTGTTGCCCTCCCCTCCACGTCTCCTGGTGTACTGGCCTGTCTCCTGGTAGCGCCTCCAGCCTCTGGACACTACGCTGACAGACACAGCAAACCTTCTTGCCACAGCTCACATTCATGTGCCATCCTGGATGAACTGCACTACCTGAGCCACTTGTGTGGGTTGTAGAGTCCATCTCATGCTACCACAAGTGTGAAAGCACAACCAACATTCAAAAGTCACCAAAACATCAGCCAGAAAGCATTGGTACTGAGATGTGGTCTGTGGTCCCCACCTGCAGAACCACTCCTTTATTGAGTGTGTCTTGATAATTGCCAATAATTTCCATCTGTTGTCTATTCCATTTGCACAACAGCATGTGAAATTGATTGTCAATCAGTGTTGCTTCGTAAGTGGACAGTTTGATGTCACAGAAGTTTGATTTACTTGGAGTTATATTCTGTCTTTAAGTGCTCCCTTTATTTTTTTGAGCAGTGTATATAGTGAGGAAAATAAGTATTTGTTACACTGCACATTTTGCAATGTCTCCCACATACAAAGAATGGAGAGGTCTGTAATTTTTATCTTAGGTACACTTCAACTGTGAGTGACAGAAAAAAAAAAACAGAAAATCATAATTAAATAATTAAATAGCATTTTATTGCATGAAATAAGTATTTGATCATTTTCCAACTGGCAAGAATTCTTGCTCTCACAGACCTGTTAGTTTTTATTTAAGAAGCCCTCCTACTCTGCATTTAGTTCCTGTATTAACTGCACCTGTTCGAACTAGTTACCTGTATAAAAAGACCTGTCCAAACATTTAATCAATCACACTCCAAACTCTCCACCATGGCCAAGACCAAAGAGCTGTATAAGGACACCAGGGACAAAATTGTAGAATGGGCTACAGGGCAATAGGTAAGCAGCTTGGTGAGAAGCCAAGAACTGTGGCACAATTATTAGAAAATGGAAGAAACACAAGATAACTGTCAATCTTCCTCGGTCTGGCGCTCCATTCAAGATCTCGCCTCGTGGAGTAAAGATGATTCTGAGAAATGTCAGAAATCAGCCCAGAACTACATGGGAGGAACTGGTCAATGACCTGAAGAGAGCTGGGACCACAGTCTCAAACATTACCGTTGGTAACACATTACGCCATCATGTTTTAAAATTCTGCAGGGCATGCAAGGTCCCTCTGCTCATGCCAGCATATGTCCAAGCCCATTTCAAGTTCACCACTGATAATCTGGATGATTCAGAGGAGGCGTGGGAGAAGGTCATGTGGTCAGATGAGACCAAAATAGAACAATTTGGTATCAACTCCACTCGTCGTGTTTTGATACAGAAGATGGTTGAGTACACAGGGTTGAACCTAGCCTCTCTGCTGCCTGAGGCGAACTGCAAAACGGCGCCCCCCCATTGTAAAATCAGTACAAAGCTCCGCCCCCTTCTGAACGCGCGGTGAATCCGGATGTGCTCATTGAACACATCCGGAATCACCGCAGCGCTACACAGGCCTGTGTATTTCCCTTGTTGGGAGATCATGTTTTCAAGTCCCATATAGTAACTTGAGTAGTTGCATTAATAACTAGTCACCGACCTGGCTTCTCCTAACTCTGGACATGAGGGGAGGGAGTCACAAGGATATCAAGGAAGCAGCACCGTGCGCAGCAGCCAGCAGCAGGAGCATGGGCGTACCCAGGATCAAAACTAGGGGGGGCAAGCCAATGTCACATCTTATACAGGTTACATCATATACACTGTACATTATCCTGCATATTAGGTATGGAGCATTAGAACTGTTGTATATTGTATAATACAGCAGTGTATGCGACACTACGCTGTATATACCATATATTATACATGGCACACTCACCTCTATACAAAGAATAAGAGGCATTATAACCTGTATATGAAAAGTATAATACAGCAGTGTATATACACTCTATATACCGCACACGATGTGTATGACCCTGTATACACCATATACTACACTCTATATACCGCACACGATGTGTATGACCCTGTATACACCATATACTACACTCTATATACCGCACACGATATGTATGACCCTGTATACACCATATACTACACTCTATATACCGCACACAATGTGTATGACCTGTATACACCATATACTACACTCTTATTTTGAAGTAAAAAAAAAAAGAAACAGGAACAAATACAATACTTAAAATAAAGAACAAGTAAAGTTAAAAATCAACAAACTTACTGGTATTTCAGTGGGAACTATGGGCCTGCTTTTGGCTAATGAGATGGTCAATGTTCGGTTCCATATTTGTCACAAGTGAAGCAATTTTTCTCTTTCTTGATATCATTATTTCCTAGGGATTCCAAATTGCTATTAGTAAAATACCAATATATATACAGTGCTACAAAAACAATATACCAGCAATAAAACTGCCCACACAGAGACATACAGCCTGCACTGCCCATCACTGCAGCCTTGCCAATCCATATAATTTCATCCTCATCAGTGCACATATTGGCGCTCAGGCTCAGACTGGTGTGGTGCGAGAATCCCTAATAGGCAGGTAAATGTCCCCAATAGGCAGCATTGGTCCCCAATAGGCAGCATATGTCCTCAATAGACAGCATATGTCCTCAATAGACAGCATAGGTCCCCAATAGGCAGCATAGGTCACCAATAGGCAGCATAGGTCCCCAATACGCAGCATAGGTCCCCAATACGCAGCATAGGTCCCCAATACGCAGCATAGGTCCCCAATACGCAGCATAGGTCCTCAATAGGCAGCATAGGTCCCCAATACGCAGCATAGGTCCTCAATAGGCAGCATAGGTCCCCAATACGCAGCATAGGTCCTCAACAGGCAGCATAGGTCCCCAATACGCAGCATAGGTCCCCAATACGCAGCATAATCCCCCATAGCCAGCATAATCCCCCAATACGCAGCATAATCCCCCATAGCCAGCATAATCCCCCAATAGCCAGCATAATCCCCAATAGCCAGCATAATCCCCCAATAGCCAGCATAATCCCCCAATAGCCAGCATAATCCCCCATAGCAAGCATAATCCCCCAATAGCCAGCATAATACCCCAATAGCCAGCATAATCCCCCAATAGCCAGCATAATCCCCCAATAGCCAGCATAATCCCCCAATAGCAAGCATAATCCCCCAATAGCCAGCATAATCCCCCAATAGCCAGCATAATCCCCCAATAGCCAGCATAATCCCCCCATAGCAAGCATAATCCCCAATAGCCAGCATAATCCCCCAATAGCCAGCATAATACCCCAATAGCCAGCATAATCCCCCCATAGCCAGCATAATCCCCCAATAGCCAGCATAATCCCCCAATAGCCAGCATAATCCCCCATAGCCAGCATAGTCCCCCATAAGACGGGCACGGCGTTAAAAAAAAAAAAAGTCAGTACTCACCTATCTCCCCCGCAGCTCTGAAGAAGCGTGCTGGACTCCGTCTTCTCCTGGCACAGGCGGTGTGACGTCATCACGGCGCGCAGGCGGCGTGATGACGATCACGTCGCCTGTGCTGCATATGGAAGGCCGCAAGGCCTTCCTCACTCACAGCATGCCGCCCGCGATTAAAGGGCCCGCCGGCACTGAACTGTCAGTTCAATGTCGGCGGGCCCACGGGCCTTTACATTCACTGTGCGCCCCTGCTTTGCCGCCCCCTAGCTGCCGCCACCTGAAAAAGAGGCTCAAGTCGCCTCATTATAGCGGCGCCACTGTGAGTACAACCCCAAGAACACTGTCCCAACCATGAAGCATGGTGGGGGAAACATCATACTTTGGAGGTGTTTTTCTGCAAAGGAGAACAGATGACTGCACCGTATTAAAGGGAGGATGGATGGGGTCATGTATTGCAAAATTTTGGCCAACAACCTCCTTCACACAGTAAGAGCATTGAAGATGGGTCATGGCTGTGTCTTCCAGCATGACAATGACAGAAAACACACAGCCAAGGCAACTAAGGAGAGGCTCCGTAAGAATCATTTCAAGGTCCTGGAGTGGCCTAGCCAGTCTCCAGACCTGAACCCAGTAGAAAATCTTCAGCGGTAACTGAAACTCAATGTTGCCCAGCAACAGAACTGAAACCTGAAAGATCTGGAGAAGATCTGTATGGAGAAGTAGGCCAAAATCCCTGCTGCAGTGTGTGCAAACTTGGTCAAGGACTACAGGAAACCTCTGACCTCTGTAATTGCAAAGATTCTGTACCAAATATTGAGTTCTGTTTTTTTCTATTGTATGAAATACTTATTACATGCAAAAAATGCAAATAAATTATGTGAAAATCATACATTGTGATTTTCTGGATTTTTTTTAAGATTCTGTCTCTCACAGTTGAAGTATACCTACGATAAAAATTACAGACCTCTCCATTCTTTGCATGTGGGAAAACTTGCAAAATCGGCAGTGTATCAAATACTTATTTTCCCCTCTGTACCAGCATATGGCCTGGAAACATTAGATGAAGCTGCCATCTCACATGCAGTAAGAGAATCAAGCTGTATGGCATAACATTATTGGGAATGTCCATGGATAAATTTGTGCTATTGGTATTCCTATACATTGTAGGAGTAGAAAATATGCACAATACGTGTACTATATAGCATGTAATACCTATGTCACTGGAACTCAACAATACAGGGTGAGGGAGTACTCTAAAAGTATTTGTCTTACTCTACAGATTCCATCTTAGGCACCTTATGAAATCCTCACTTCCCAATGTACACTGCAGATGTTATCATACCCTTAGGAAAAAGATTTCTCTCATGTGCTTGGTTACTTATTTTTCAGGGTTCGTTGCAGATTTTACACATGGATGTGAGATTAAGCACTGGAACTGTTATGTAGAATGGGTAAAGTTGTTTGTGCCGTCAACTTGCATTTCCTTTAGGAACTAGGACTGGCTATCCTAGTGCTTTTGGACAATAGTAGCCACTTTTGCTATTTTCTTGTCGTCTGTGGCTATTTAAGCTTTGAACCATTCTCTAGCTTTGCCAACTAGAAGTTATGTTGTAATATATAACTTAACTAATTACTCTCCTAGGTAGGAGTCCTGTAATTCTGCCATTCAGTGATATCTGCAAAATAAAGGACGTCCACAACAATCTTGCAATGTGTACTGTTCAGTATAGTTCCAGTGACTATAATGTAAAATAAGGACTATGGCTTTGTATATAATTCCTTCTTTTGCTTCATATTTGGAAACTTCGGGTTCACAAGCAAGGCATATGACAACTCATCTGAAATAACTGACATAACTGGGTTTCAGCGATCTGACCCATGCATCGGATGTGGGGTTTACCAGGATTCCTACCAAAGAAGACACAGATCTAGTAGATTGTTCATATATTAATGGTAATATGGCACTGTTGCCATTTGGTAACCTCACTCCCAATAGCCTACATATGACCCCATTAACTTCACAGGAACCCAATCGTTCCATTTAAAAAGGAACTGATGCCACTATTTCTAATTTCACACCTTCAACTCATTAACATTTTCCACGTTTCTAAAGAAGAAGCCTAAGGTGACATTCAACCTTCCTCAAGTCATATTTGAAGCTAACAAAAGATTTATAATTTATTTTTTTAAGCTCTAGAACAAGGATCTGTGAAATATACTGTTACCTTTTTGAAGACTCTGATTTCATACTATGATAAAATGCATGGCTGCATAGCTTTCCATCTAATTCCCACTGATGACTTCTCTTACCGTGGCTTCATCCCTTCTGCAGCATATAATCATGGAAAACAAAGTGAGTTTCAAATTAATGACTAATTATAAGTTGTTATTATTGACTTTGTGTATCTTCCTTCTATACACGAACTCTTCTTATACTAAGTGAGAGCTAAACTAAATGTTTATCCATGAAAATAAACAGAAAAAAAATACTTGTTACTTATACGGAGCACAGAGGTAGCGGTTGTACTGACTCTTGGTGCATGAAGATGCCCAGAGGCAATGACAAATACTATTTAGGAAGCTGTATTTACATTGGGATCCAGGATCTTCAGGTTATGAGAGATTTTGCCACTTTTTTAATTCATAATGTCTTTTATTTAGGGTTATTAAAGCTACAGCTAACAGAACAAGAATACATCACTATTATATTTAAAGGGAACCTGTCATCTCGAGAAACAATATTTTCCTGAAGATATAGGGGAAATCTGCAAGAAAATAATGTTTAAGTTCTGTATAGCCGGCTTACTTAAAGTGTGGTTGCAGGGAGAAAATGAAGTTTTATTCTTCCTGTAGCTGCTCGCTTCCGGTCATTGGGGTGGTGCAAGAAGCAGTTACAGTCAGTGCTTGCTGCGTGGTGAAAGCGCTGTAATCACTGCCCTGCACTTTGATTGGCAGCCTACTCTGCACACTCATGACTCCCTGCGCTGCCCCAATGGCTGGAAAAGAGCAGCTACAAAGAAAATTTAAGCCCTACATCTGAAGGTAAATAGTACTTATAATGCTGCCAAGTTTAGTTTAACCAGAGAAACTGAGCAAATTTTCTTTTTTGCACTTTTTTCCTCCTCTTTATCCGAGAGCCATCAGATTCTTATTTCACCCCCATGTACCCATATGAGGGATTATTTTTTGCGGACTAGTTGTACTTTTGAATGGCACCATTAATTTTACCATATCATGTACTAAAGAACAGGGAAAAATTTCTAAATGATGAAAAAATTGTGAAAAAAACCACGCAATTCTGCATTTGTTTTTGGGTTTTGTTTTTACGGCATTTGTTCTGCAGTAAAATTCACCTGGAAATAATGTTCTCCATGTCCGTACGATTACAGCGATATCTTTATTTTAAATGAAGGAAAGGTGGTTTGATTCGAACTTATGTTTTGTAAGTTAAATTTGTTTTACTTTTCACTTTATTTTTTAGTCCCCCTGCTATCATCCGATCCTTTATACTACAGTATTGTCCATATGCTGTATTTAGGAGTGAAGAATTTTCACAATCGGATTTCTTGGTGGCATCTAGCAATGTATCAGCAATATGGTCATAATAAAAATATTTAGCGCATTGTTTTTGCTTGTGTTTTTTTAACAGATCAGAAGACCTGTGTGGGTCATATTCTCTCATTTTGCAGTTGTACCTCATCCTATAATATCTATATAGCACTCCATTTGTCTTGGCTCCATCTGCAGAAAGAATTAATCTATTCAATGGCTACCATAAACACCTATGACCAGTTATTAAGGAGTTAACACAGTTTGCATTAGCGAATGTGAGGTTACATGTGCTCAGTTACTTGAGACATGTTTATATTAAAGTACAAAACGCCTTTAAAGAAGCTAAACTCAATTATAAAAGATAACACTGTCTGCTGTGAGCAGCACATCCAGGCAGGCAGCACAATGTCAGCGTCCTCCTGAATTTCCTTCAACTCTGCACAGTGAGTTTTTTCAGATGTAATATATTAGATGGGATCACAGAGATAACCTATCTCTTAATGGGACCAACACTATCTCACATTGACCAAGCTCCAGTAAATTTACAGAAAAAAGGGCAATTTTTAATGTCACAGTTGATCCTTTATACTTAGAACATTGGTCTTGTTGTATCCACTATATTATATGCCGAGCAACTAAATGTTAACTAAATGTTGAAATCGAGACTGATTTTTAATAGAAAACTAATAAACATTAATAATCTTACTATGTGTTACTGTGTAGATTATTTGAAAATTAAGACTAGGCATTGACATTTCCGTAATTCTGTTTCATTATAGGACACGATATATGAAAATAACATGAATATATGGACCTCTGCATGATGGACCCCAGTGGTGCCAGACAGATCGCATTGGCTAGTAGGATGGCTCGGTAGTGGACACTGTTGCTTTGCACTGCTGGGGTCTTAAGTAAAGTGCTATGGAGTACGTTGGTGCTATATTACCAACTAGATGAAATCTGTCATTATGTCTGCATTTTTCCTTATAAATTAGTGCAGCATGTTACATTATTTTGATGGAACCCAACCTTAAACTAATTTATACATTATTTTGTTTACAACAAAACAAAGGGAAGGGGAACCATAAATGCAACTGTTCTTCTGTTCAGGGGTCCAGTATGGGCCCTTAAAAGCAGCCAGCAGCTGCTTACTGTCTAGGCCCTAGGGTAAATCTCCCCATACACCTTAGATACAACCATCATTCAGTCGGCAGCTATGTTGCCCCACTCTCCTGCATATAGGATCGCTTGCTCTATCAAGCACTCGTTTGTTTTCTATGAGAGAGCCGCTGCCAGACTCCTCAGATGGTTGCTTTTCTCAGGGAGAACAAAGGGACTGACTATCCAAAATTGAACATGCCGAATTCTTACCTCCCCCAACATTATTTGTCAGAGGCCTCCATATACATTAGACTGTCAGTTGAACCGACATGTAAAGTTTGCAAGGGTCAAGTTTCTAGCACAACCTCAAACACCAACGTGATGGGTTCCTCTGGGGGGTAAGGTGTGTGTGTGATGTTATTCAAGTCAGGTGTTTTCCCCTGAGATTATTCAGGAAACCCAAATGTAAAGTAATAGCAAGGGAGGATTTAGTCCATTTTATAAATATTTAAATTAACTTTACTGATGGAACTGGTGGAACATATATATATATATATATATATATATATAGTAGATTGCAGGTACAAAGCTTGGTTTTCACATGCATTTTGTACAGAGGCATGTCGGTTTCATGTTTCGGTTTATTATTTCAAAATTTCACCAATACAGCATGCTTGACTTGAATATTCAGTTCTTTTCTACCTGATCTGATCTTCACTTACTATAGACCACTTCAATGAGTTACCTTTGCCTCAGCCTGATAAGTCCAATATTTCTTCATTGAGATTCCCAGGTCCGGCCTACTGGATGCTTCTTCAGCCCCACTTCACCTGTGCTGTCTCAGGGTTACCAACAACCCACAGCTATATTTCCTTGGGCTCCAGGCCATACACACTGAGCTCTCCTTCCTGGTCTGTTCTGCTTCCCAGCATTCAGAATGTCCTGGCCATATTAAGACTGACTGCCATTTTATACAGTACAGTTACAGGGCTTTCCTCATAAAATCTCTTCCTTGCACACACACATATGCAGCCTAGTCTGTCTCACTCCCTTTGATTGGCTCCACTCTCTTTCCTTCAGTACTAACTGCTATCTTGTATCCAGTAAGTAACTCTCTTCTTACTGCCAAATGCTCCTCCCTTCTGCAGCGCTTGCTGTTAACTCTTCTGTACCCTACATCTGTAAGCAGGTACAAGGATGCAGTAACGCAGGGAATGCAGAACAAGGATTAACAACAGTGCGGTTAAAATTTTAACAAAAATTAACTCGTTGCAGGGAGGCAACAGATAATTAATGGTAGAATTATAGTATAACTTAACAGTCTGGTTATTAAACTTCACTTATTGTGACTTCTCGGTTCCTCAATCACATGCAGTCTGGTGAGAGTTGAAATACCAGCAACGGCCGGCACTGCGTCTTCAGGCGTAACCTACCAACACACAGTCCAGCTTCTGGCGGCAACGGACGGTCACTGGTTTTGCCCGGTGAGCCCCTAGTTCATTAATCTGTAAAGCCAAAGTGTGTGGTGCCGCGGAAGTCTCTATCCAGTATGTACTCCACCGCTCGCCTGTCAATGCCCCTCTCAGCTGCTCAGTGCTGCTCTTCCAAAACCAGCTACTCCACCATGACAGAAGATCAGCTCTCCACCTTTCTGTCAAGATCACATCTCACTACTTGCCCGCTTGACCCGCTCCTGTCCCACCTCATCACTAACCTCGCCACAGTCTTCATCCCAACCCTAACACACTTCTTCAAACTCTCACTTACAAAATGGTGTCTTCCCCTCATCCTTCAAGCATGCCTTAATCACACCAATCCTCAAAAAACCCTCCCTTGACCCATCCTCTGTGTCTAACTAACGCCCGATATCTCTTCTCCCTTATGCCTCAAAACTGCTGGAACAGCATGTCTATCTTAAACTGTCCTCCCACCTCTCCTCTTGCTCCCTCTTTGACCGCTTACAATCTGGCTTCCGACCACATCACTCAACTGAAACTGCCCTAACTAAAGTCACCAACGACCTACTAATCGCCAATAGTAAGCGACACTACTCTGTCCTCCTCCTCCTGTACCTGTCTTCTGCCTTTGACACTGTGGACCATTCCCTCTTGCTGCAGATTCTCTCATCTCTTGGCATCACAGATTTGGCCCTATCTCATCATATCTAACAGACCGAACATTCAGTGTCTCCCTCTCCAACACCACCTCCTCACCTCGGCCCCTGTCTGTGTTCCCCAAGGCCCAGTTCTTGGACCCCTACTCTTCTCCATCTACACCTTCGGGCTGGGACAGCTCATAGAATTTCATGGTTTGCAGTATCATCTCTACGGCGATGACACGCAGATCTACCTATCTGGACCTGACCTCACCTCCTTACTGACCAAAATCCCACAATAGCTGTCTGCTATTTCAGTTTTCTTTTCTGCTCGCTTTCTAAAACTGAACATGGACAAAACAGAATTCATCATCTTTCCCCCATCTCACTCTAACCCTCCACCAAACCTACCCATCAATGACAATGGCTGCTCACTTTCCCCAGTCCCGCATGCTCGGTGCCTCGGGGTGATCCTCGACTCTGCCCTCTCTTTCAAGCCACATATCCAAGCCCTTGCCTCCTCCTGCCAACTCAAACTCAAAAATATTGCCCGGATCCGTGCATTCCTTCACCATGAAACCACAAACACACTAGTGCATGCCCTTATTATCTCCCTGTCACGCGGTCTTATGATATGTGTACGATGTCAGTAAACTATTCTTAAAAAAACAACACTCTATACAACATATAGATTAGCAACATCAGCATGTAAATATAGAATAGATTTACCTGACACGATATCCGTTGAACTCAGGGTTAATCTTGAGGACTTGATACACTGTCACAGGAAAGAGGAGGACCGGGGGTCTAACCTGACCCTAAACTGGGGTCCTAACTAATCCCTCACCTTGGAGGTACTGATAATGGTTCAGAGGTCCAAGTCTCCAGCCTAACCCTGTCTCCTATCAGTCCCTGAACCCTGTAATCAGTCCTAAGAAGGATTCTGATTACCACCAAAGGGATATGGGCTGATCTCTGCTAAATACACAGATTAGACATATAAGACAGACTGGAGAAAACACAGACTTGCATACACACTCAAACACAGAAGGAACATAAATGATCTGGGATATTAAACTCTAAGCAAGGTGAGCTTAAAACAACTAAGGAGCTCTTTAACTTAAGTCTATACAGATACAATCCTATCTGTGGTCTGCATGAAGAATTTCACTGGCAACTCCCAACACAGACAACCAGAGATTTAAAGGAAACCAATCAACAAATAATTAATTGCAGCCGGGAGAAAACTGCACCCAGTCCCAGAACTGAGCACAGACAGAATTAACTCCCTAACTGCCAAACACAAAGAAACAGCAACTCAGCTGTGAGAAGTCAGAATGTGCAACCGCGACGATCTTCGTGGCGATGCACACATGACAGTACCCCCCCTTCTACGAGGGGCCTCCGGACCCTCAGGGCCAGGTTTGCCCGGGTGAGTTCTGTGGAAGGTCCGCACCAAACGATCTGCGTTAATGTCAGACGCAGGAACCCACGTCCTCTCCTCTGGACCATACCCCTTCCAATGCACCAAGTACTGAAGGGACCGGCGATTCAGACGTGAGTCAATGATCTTTGACACTTGAAACTCCAAGTTACCATTGACCACCACTGGAGGAGGAGGTAGAGGTGATGGTATGACTGGTGCCACGTACCTCTTAAGTAATGACTTGTGGAACACATTATGAATTTTAAACGTAGGAGGGAGGTCCAGACGAAATGCCACAGGATTAATTATGGAACTGATCCTGTACGGCCCGATGAATCTGGGGCCCAGCTTCCAGGAGGGAACTTTAAGTTTTATATTCCTGGTAGACAACCATACCAGATCGTTCACATTAAGATCTGGACCAGAAACTCTCCTCCTATCAGCCATACGTTTATAACGGTTCCCCATAGCACTCAGATTATTCAATACACCTCTCCACACTGAAGCAAGTGACGACGAGAAATGCTCCTCCTCAGGAACCCCAGAAGGGCCCCCCCCATTGAATGTACAAAACTGGGGATGAAAACCATATGCCCCAAAAAACGGGGACTTACCAGTGGACTCACTCCGCCTGTTGTTAAGAGCGAACTCTGCCAGAGGCAAGAAAGAAGACCAGTCCTCCTGGTTCTCTGAGACAAAACACCGAAGATAAGTCTCTAGGCTTTGATTCAGACGCTCTGTCTGACCATTGGTCTGCGGATGAAAAGCCGAGGAAAATGACAATTGCATCCCCCGACGTAAACAAAATGCCCTCCAAAACTTGGACACAAACTGAGACCCCCTATCTGACACCACATCAGAAGGCAACCCATGAAGTCTCACAATCTCCCCAATGAACACCTGCGCCAGAGTTTTAGCATTAGGGAGGGCAGGAAGAGCAATGAAATGTGCCATCTTACTGAACCTGTCAACAACCACCAGTATGACAGTCTTCCCTGACGACTGAGGAAGGTCCGTGATGAAGTCCATAGACAAATGAGTCCATGGACGCTCCGGAAGTTTCAAGGGTAAGAGGGTCCCAGACGGACGGGTATGAGGGGTCTTAGAGCGAGCACAAACCCCACAGGACGCGACAAAAGTTAAAACATCTTTATTAACGTTAGGCCACCAAAACCGGCGAGAAAGGAGATCTAAAGTAGCCTTACTCCCTGGATGTCCTGCTAAAGCAGAATTATGATGTGCCTCAATAACCTTTTGTCTCAACTGATTTGGGACAAACAGTCTCCCTGGAGGTCCTGCAGGGGCGTCCCCCTGAGCCTCTAACACCTCCTCCTCAAGCTCAGAACATACAGCCGACACTACCACCCCCTCCTGAAGGATAGGAATCGGGTCATCCATTTTCCCGGCCCCTGGGAAACTGCGAGACAAGGCATCCGCCTTAACATTCTTAGATCCAGGGCGATAAGTGACAACAAAATTAAACCTGGTAAAAAACAACGACCATCGAGCTTGTCTGGAATTCAGACGCTTAGCAGATTCCAAATACAGCAGGTTCTTGTGATCAGTAATGACGGTGACCGGGTGGACTGCCCCCTCCAAAAAGTGACGCCATTCTTCAAAAGCCAACTTAATGGCCAAAAGTTCCCTATTGCCGATATCATAATTCCTTTCGGCGGACGACAATTTTTTAGAAAAGAAAGCGCACGGATGCCATTTACCAGGGGACGGACCCTGGGACAATATTGCACCCACCCCTACGTCAGACGCGTCCACCTCCACAACGAACGGCTGTGATGCATCTGGTTGGATGAGAACGGGTGCCGAAGCAAAACATTTTTTCAAAGAGGAAAAAGCTTGGCAAGCTTTGTCCGACCATTTAGAAAAATCCGTCCCTTTTCTTGTCATGTCAGTGAGAGGTTTGACAACAGATGAGAAATTACAAATAAATTTCCGGTAGTAGTTAGCAAACCCAGAAAACGCTGCAGAGCCTTAAGATCCTCTGGCTGATCCCATTCAAGCACTGCTCTCACCTTTTCAGGGTCCATACGGAAACCGGAGGCTGACACCAAGAAACCCAAAAACTGAAGTTCCTGTACGGCGAATACACACTTTTCCAGTTTGGCGTATAGTTTATTGTCTCGCAAGATCTGCAACACCTGTCTCACATGCTCCTGGTGAGACACAAGATCTGGTGAGTAAATTAAAATGTCATCCAAATATACGACCACAAACAGCCCCACCAGATGACGAAAAATGTCATTAACAAAATGTTGGAATACTGCTGGTGCAGTAGTCAGACCAAAAGGCATGACAAGGTTCTCATAATGTCCCTCCGGCGTGTTAAACGCCGTTTTCCACTCATCCCCCTCTTTTATCCTAATCAGATTATACGCCCCCCTGAGATCCAATTTAGAGAACCATTTGGCGCCAACAATTTGATTGAAGAGATCAGGAATCAGAGGGAGTGGATACGGATCTCGAACAGTAATCCGATTAAGTTCGCGGAAATCCAAGCAAGGGCGTAGGCCTCCATCTTTTTTCTTCACAAAGAAGAACCCCGCGGCCACTGGGGAAGATGAAGGTCTAATATGCCATTTGGCCAGACTTTCCGAAATATAATCTTTCATAGCCTGCCTCTCAGGACCAGAAAGGTTATATAACCTAGCTTTAGGTAACTTAGCATCAGGAAGTAAATTAATAGAGCAGTCATACACGCGATGAGGAGGCAACTCCTGACACCCCTCCTCAGAGAACACATCCCCAAAGTCCTCCAAAAAAGGAGGCAAAGTACTAGGCACGACCGCACTGATGACTGTGTTCATGCAGTTACTTTTGCAAAACTCCCCCCATTGGCTTATATCTCTGGACTGCCAATTAATCACAGGGTTATGTTTAACCAACCAAGGAAGTCCCAACACAATAGGAGTAGGTAGACCCTCCAACACATAACAAGATAATAGTTCCCTATGTATTGCCCCTACCCGAAGGTCAATGTTATGAACCTCATGAACAAAGCTACCTTGGCCGAGAGGCCTGGCGTCAATGGAGAATATAGGGATCGGTTTGACCAATACACTCAGATGCATACCTTGAGCCTGAGCAAACTGAGCGTCAACCAGATTAGCCCCGGACCCACTATCAAGAAGAACAGAAAATCTCTCCACTCTCGTACCAACCACCACCTCCACTGGTACAAGGAACTGAGAAGAACTAGCGGACGAAATACATACTCCCAGGTTGTCGTCCACCACACAACCTGGGATTAACAGTTTTCCGGCGACTTTTTGCTCAACAAGGCACGGGATGGACATCCCCCAACAAAATGTCCCTCTTTCCCGCAGAAGAAACACCTTCTAGTCCTGCGGCTTACCGCCAATCCCCTCCTACGAAATGATGTCCCTCCCAACTGCATAGGCTCCTCTGAACAGACAAGGGGAACCTCAACATAAGGGACTTTAGTAGTAGGTGGAGTAACAACAGGGGCGGAGTTACCTCGCACCTCTCCCGGAGCCGTCTATCAGTACGGATAGCTAGGGCCATAGCAGCCTCCAGTGATGGAGGAGAATCATACTGAGCCAAAACGTCCTTTAATTTGTCAGAAAGCCCATGACAAAACTGGCTCCTAAGAGCTGGGTCATTCCACTGAGTATCTGTGGCCCATCTACGGAACTCAGAAGCAAATTCCTCCGCCGGACGATCTCCCTGCTGTATCTTACGTAATTTTGTCTCAGCAAGAGAGACCCAATCTGGGTCATCATATACCAAACCCAGGGCAGTAAAAAATCGATCTACTGACTGTAGAGCCGGGGATCCCGGAGGAAGGGAGAAGGCCCAGGATTGAGGGTCCCCATGTAGGAGCGAGATAACAATTCCCACTCTCTGCTCTTCACTCCCTGATGATCGAGGCCGAAGCTGAAAATACAATTTACATGCTTCCCTGAAGGTAAAAAATTTGTCTCGCCCACCAGTGAACCTGTCCGGGAGAGCTACTTTAGGTTCAAATCTGGTTTGCTCCGAGGGAGACAAAACTTTGGACTTAATGTCCGTCAGCTCCATGGATAATCCCTGCAACTGCAGAGCCAGCTGGGCTACTGGATCCATGGCAACTGGGAATAATTTTATGGGCCAGTGAAAATGTCACGCGGTCTTATGATATGTGTACGATGTCAGTAAACTATTCTTAAAAAAACAACACTCTATACAACATATAGATTAGCAACATCAGCATGTAAATATAGAATAGATTTACCTGACACGATATCCGTTGAACTCAGGGTTAATCTTGAGGACTTGATACACTGTCACAGGAAAGAGGAGGACCGGGGGTCTAACCTGACCCTAAACTGGGGTCCTAACTAATCCCTCACCTTGGAGGTACTGATAATGGTTCAGAGGTCCAAGTCTCCAGCCTAACCCTGTCTCCTATCAGTCCCTGAACCCTGTAATCAGTCCTAAGAAGGATTCTGATTACCACCAAAGGGATATGGGCTGATCTCTGCTAAATACACAGATTAGACATATAAGACAGACTGGAGAAAACACAGACTTGCATACACACTCAAACACAGAAGGAACATAAATGATCTGGGATATTAAACTCTAAGCAAGGTGAGCTTAAAACAACTAAGGAGCTCTTTAACTTAAGTCTATACAGATACAATCCTATCTGTGGTCTGCATGAAGAATTTCACTGGCAACTCCCAACACAGACAACCAGAGATTTAAAGGAAACCAATCAACAAATAATTAATTGCAGCCGGGAGAAAACTGCACCCAGTCCCAGAACTGAGCACAGACAGAATTAACTCCCTAACTGCCAAACACAAAGAAACAGCAACTCAGCTGTGAGAAGTCAGAATGTGCAACCGCGACGATCTTCGTGGCGATGCACACATGACACTCCCGCCTCCACTGTTGCAACCTCCTACTCTCTGGCCTCCCCTCTAGCACTCTGGCACCACACCAATCCATCCTAAACTCTTCTCTCGTGCTTCCCCTATACTCTGGAACTCTCTACCCCAACACATCAGGCTTTTGCCTACCTCGGAAACCTTCAAACGGAACCTGAAGACCCACCTCTTCCGACAAGCCTACAACCTGCAGTGATCCTCCATCTGATGAACAACCTTCTCCTAGTGTATCCCCGTAGACTGTGAGCCCTCGCGGGCAGGGTCCTCTCTCCTTCTGTACTTGTGTGTGCCTTGTTTTGCTCATGTGTATTGTAATTGTCTATATTTGCTTCTTTCACATGTAAAGCACAATGGAATAAATGCCCCTATAAAAATGTATAATAATAATAAAAATAAATATAAAATAAATACATAAAACTGCATTTAGACCTGCACTTTTTCCAAAACAATGGTAATTAATTAATATTACATAAACATGTATATCAGAATAAAATTGCATAATCTGAACACATTGCTTAACTGGTGGATTAGTGGTGTATATGCATGCAATGTCGGTGTATGTGTGCACAATCTGAGTGGAAAGCAGGACAATGTGGGCACACCTCCAAAATAAAAACATATTTTTTACCACTATTATAATTAAAATTAACATCATACACAAAAAATAACAGAATTAGAATGAAAAAACAATATGGAGCAATATACAAATCAAATTTCAGATTTTCATTAAACACCTTCATGGCCAAAGTGGTATACTTACACATTAAGCAGATGTAAAGCCACACAGTGTGAACACATGTAAATAACCACTAATAGCATCAATATAAATATCTAAAAAAAACTAAAACTAAACACTCCAAGTTCGCATTACTTGCATATAACACATATAAATAGATATGAGAGCATATAAACATTTTTTTTTTAGAAGGACAATGACACAACAAAAGTTGGGTCGACCAGAGCATGATCCACTTAGAGATTTGAGTACAGGGCTCAGCTATCTAAGACAGTTTTATATATAATGAATAGAGCGGCAGCTTGAAACCTACCATACCATTTATTTCCAATCCAAAATCTTTTTAGTGAGGAGTTAAGGTCAAATCTTTGGGGCCTATTCCACCAGCAGTCAGATATTTACTGCCTATCCAGTGGATATGTGATATCATCTGTGGAACAACATTAGTCATTTGCCAATCCTGCAGTATTGACCCAGTTAATCAGGCTTTTACTTTATAATAATAGTAATTGATCAGTGTGAATGTAGGAAGATATCACGGTGAAACTATAACTAAACATGTTTTAAAATTTATCAGTCATGGGGTCATTAAAAATATTCTTCCCAACCCATGATTATTATTGTTGCTTTATGTACACAGCCTGTTAGATTAATATCTGAGCAAGTCTGATATTCCTCACCTGTCCAGGAGAAGGCATCTTATCATCAGCTTTAACAATTTCATTATATGAAAAGTGCAAATTGTTTCTTCAGAGAGGGAGAGCAGTAGAACCCTAGTGCCACCTATGGGAAGTAGCAACCCTAAAAGTCAATGTCGACCCTTTAACAAGCCTTGTCACATGACTTAGGATAAAAGCCCAAACCAGAATCTCAGTTTGCAGACACTGTGTTTCGCTGTGCTCCCCCTCGTCAGTGCAAAGTGTGAGATCTGGTTTGGCTGTGTGAGAGGCGTTTGACCGGGATTGAAGAATAGCTGTTGACCAAACAGCTATTCTTCATGACCCTCATACAGATGCACACTTGGTTTGGCCTCCCTCAGAAGAAAAAGTTAACATTTAATACATATACTACTTTTCTGGCCAACATCAACTAATGGTTCAGAATTGGGAAACTCCTATATAGGCTAGCCCTGCCAAAATTGGAGAGTTTGGTAAATGTTGCTATTTGTATAGGAGCCAAAAGTGAGAGGAGAGGAGGACACTGTCAGATATATCTAACAGCAGTGTGTCTCCTGTAAGACTGATTGGGCAAGTTGAAATCCAAGTTTAGCAGACTTACCTCCAATGTGTGTGGCCACCGGAGAATACTCTTCACTAAAAACATGCCTACATTCATGACTTAATATGTATAGAAGAAAAAAATGGAAAAAAAGGTATTGAAATAAAATATTTAGGGTGAAAGCAATGCCTGAATATATAGCGAAGATTCACAGCCCTTTGTACTAATTGAGGGACTTGCCATATATCATCTCAGATAAAGACTACAGCCCTTGTGCAGTAAATGCTGATGTTTAGAACATCCTGATAGTGTTTTGTTAACAAGAAGATAACAGACAAGCAAGATACGTTTGTTTAGCTGCCTATAGATAACCTGAATAGCGTCTTTGTTACGTTTTCCTGACTGATGGTTGCAAATAAGAGATAAATAAAATGCAGAATAAGGTGGTTTTACACACCGCGATAATGCATATGATTCTGCGTTGCAACTGCTCATTTAACAATAAGGCGAACGACAAGTATTTACACGTACCCGTTATTTGATGTCGTAGGTAAAGGGACATCTAATCTAGGAGATATTTCATGCCCACCCCAGAGTACTTTGTCTAGAACACCAAACAATTGCATTCAAACATTTTACAATTGTATAGCACTGCAGAAGATTTGAGATCATGATTTGAACAATCCAAACCAGTCTTATGCCATGCTTGAGAACGGTCATAATTATTCCTCAATAGCTCTACAAGAGATGTATTTACCAAGGACCTCACTGAGTTATGTTATGTGCTAGCTCCATTGGGGTACTATGACTGTGTTCGCCTAAATTCTTAAGTGTCCTCATTTATTAAGGTTTTAAAGCACGTTAAATACTTTTTTGGTTAAATAAAAGTGGCACAAAAAAATTAACCTTAAAGTAAAGTAACATTAATGTAGCACTGGCTTCAAAAATTTTCAGCAAGAAAAAAAAAAATGTCAAAAAGTCATCAACATGTATAACATTTATCAGTTAACTGAGCATGTTATTTATCTGGGGTTGGGAAAATGAATAAGACCCAAGAAATATCCAGGTCTATCTAATTTCTGTTTCCTATCCTAATAATTATCTGATAAGGTTTAGTGATGGATGATGACACCAATATTGGTAAGATCAAAAATGTTCATGTCTATGGTCAGATTTACAGGTATCTATATAGGAACACAAGAATTGCACTAAAAAGACAGCTCGGCTCGTGAACAATACAGTATATGTCCCGTAGACCTTCTAAAACAAAGGTTAGAAACTACTAATTTTCATACGTAAAGGATTTTGGTAGAACGTCTTCTGTCCATCACAAACAGATCATAACCCTGTAAGATTCACAGCAAACAAATTATTCCATCATCGCAATGCTCCCTGGACACTGAAACCAATTCAATATTTTTTTTCACTATCCACTGATGTGAAAAGCTGACAAAGGGTAAGATATCCACTTCCACGAATGTAACAAAGACCTTGGTTCTTATCAAGCATATTGTATAATTGAGGAGACACCGCCATTTTAGGATGGAAATCTGCAATCATCTGAAGGGTGGAGCAATAAAAACTATTAGTATTGAATAGCAAAGCAGCTTGCTGTCGCTGATCTGCTGTCATTATCATTTGGGCTGGTGAGGTTTCTATGTCACTGTTCATTTTATCCCTCTATTTGGTGAGTGGGTCTTTTGTTTAATTGTCCCATTGAGCGCGGCACAAAGGTGGTTTAGTTTATACAGTAATGCACTATGTGTTATCTCTGGAGGAGCCAGACAAGACAAAGTATAACTTAAGCAGTCAATGGAACCAGGCGGAGACACACGATTGCCTGTCTCCTCTTAACTAACATTAGTGTAAGAATTCCAGATGGCTAACATGTAGGGTGTATGAAAATATTAGGAGGGTTATATCAGATTATCCTCAGAGATAATGCATTTTTGTATGATGGATTAGCCATAATAGCTGTTATGATTTTGGAAAGTCTGGACTTGCGTTACAATGTGAGAATGCCATAATTTCTCCATACAAGGATGCAAATGGTTCATTGATAAGATTGAGCACAGCTTGTGGTAAAGAGTTACAGGCTTTGTTCACACCTTGTGTGTTTTGCAGCGTTTTCTGTGTTTGTTTTTTCTTTTCCAATAATTTTATTCAAGTTTTCAAATTTTCAAGGATGGGAAGGGAAACAATAGGGAATAAGGAAGGGAAAGAGGGAGATAGAAGGAAAGGGAAAGGAAAAAGCAGGAAAGGGGGTGAAGGAGGAAACAATATGAAATTGTAACTATAGTACATTAGTGACAAAGTTTATAACATAAAATGAACTAATAAGAAAGAAAACAGACAAGTAGATTTCGTATATTAGGGAAACAATTCCATCCATTTGGACCATTTTATGAAGAATTTATCGCAGTGGTTATTAACCAATGCTAATTTATATTCAAACGATTTATGAAGTGTGATTTTATCAACAATGTCTTGAAAAGAGGGTGACTCTGATTTTTTCCAGTAGAGAGCAATGCTGTTTTTGGTTACCAATAGGATGTGGACTATTAATAATCTCAAATGTGGGTAAATTTTTTCAGTATTTAGTGTGAGAAGGGCCAATTGAGGTGTTAGTAGAATTTGTTTAGAAGAGATGGCATTAATAAGACCCAAAACTTTCTTCCAGAGGGGACGGATTTTCGGGCATTGCCTGAAAATGTGTAGGAGATTACCATAACGACCACAGCTTCTCCAGCAATTAGGTGAGTGAATTTTGTTAATTTTAGATAATCTAGCAGGAATAAAATACCACCTTGTGAGGAGTTTGTGGTATGATTCTTGAAGGGCCATAGAGAGAGAAGATGCATAGGAAAGCGTACATGCATATTCCCATTCAGAGTGGTCAAACATTAAATGAAGTTCCAACTCCCATTTAACCTTGTTTTGACCAACTGCGTGCTGTGGTTAAACCATTGGTAAATGTAGTTAAGACTCCAAAAAATTTTATGATCTAAGTTGCAAAGTAAATTTAAAACCGGTTCAGAAATCCGAGGGCGCACTTGCAGGAAGACATAAATTTATTCCTTGAGAATAACAGTGAAAAAAGGATAGGGAGGATGAAAGGAAATGTTCTTTAATAAAAGAATAAGGATAGAATTTAGAACCATCGCAGATATCTCCCAGTTTCTTAATACCCAATTTGAGCCAGAGAGGGTCCAAGACCAATCCCCTAGATTCATGGATAAGAGATAATGGAATATTAACCGGCGATGTAATGAGAAATTGTAAAAACGCTGAATGTACATGTAATTCACCAGAAAAAAATGTTTTATAAGCTGTGTGTTAGTGATCGAATTCCCGCTGCTGCACAAGGGGAATCTTGAACCAGTCCTGCTGTGGTCCCCCATCCATCTCGGCCGCAGTGGAGCCTGCTCAGCAGAGACATCGGTCCCAGCGTTTCGCTCGGTCTAATGCTGTGCAGAGGCTTGTTGCTGCCTCTCCTGGTTCCTCTATTATAACCTGTGCTGGAGCAGGCAGTCCTGGGACAAAGTCCTCGCTTTCTCCATCTGAGCATGCCCAGGGCGAGATCTCCCATTGGAGATCAGGGGTCACATGCTCGGTTACAGCAGCGACTCCCATTGGTCCGCCAGGAAGGTCCTGAAAGTGCTTGTGTTCTGGAACAGTTTTTCATTGGTCCTTTTCTGGAAGGTCCTGTAGCTGCTACTATAAAAAGGTGGCATAACCACACGGCCGCGCGCTACTATCAAATCTGTTACGTGCTTGCGCCAGTGTGGTCATGTATGCATGTGGTTAGGTCCGGCTGAAATAAGCCCCTAGAATACCGGCACCTCCGGTGAGGAGTTTTGTATGCATGTGTTCAGGGCGCGGCTGAAAATGCCATTAGAATACCGGCTACTCCGGTTAGGAGATTATTGCTTGTTTTCTGATTGCATGACCACAGAATGCAATCCGCTTAGCAGTCATCTGAGTCCCCTGTGAGTCTAACAGGACACAGTCTTTGTCACAGCGGCTCTGTGAATTAACAGAGTCCGCTTATATCGCCATATAGCGCTACAGCATTTTAGTTAGCGACTCTGTGGAATAAAAGAGTTTGCCCATATCGCCATATAGTGCTACGGCATTTACATCTGTGACTCTGCGGGATAACAGAGTTCGCTCATACTGCCTATTTGCACCATCTTTCTAGCAGCAGGCTCTGCCTGCACGGTGGACCCGGGCTGCGAACGCATCTCTCCTTAATATCTATTTCGTGCGTTCCGCAGGCCCTTAACATAATACTAGCGCCAGGGTCTGGCTAGTAAAATGGCGGATGACCAGCGCCTACCGCAGTACATCCAGCAGCTGGAGGGTAGGTTGGCGGCTCTTGAGCGCACAACCTCAGCTGTGGATGTTACTGCAGTTGCTGTTCAGGCTGCTAGCGTGGCTGCAGCCAGTTTGTCCTTTGCCACCTCTGCCCCTACATTATCCCACCTCCCGCTTCCTGACAAGTTTGCAGGTGACAGCAAGCAATGTCGGGGATTCGTGAGTCAGTGCTCTATACAGCTCGAGCTTCTGGCTGCACGTTTCCCAACGGATCGGGCACAAGTGGGTTTTGTATTGTCTCTACTCTCGGGCAGAGCGTTGGAGTGGGCAACGCCGCTGTGGGAGCGCGACGATCGTGTGGTGCGGAGTGCTGCTCATTTCTTGGAGGCTCTTAAAAAGGTCTTTTTAGGACCTCAGGTCACCCACGATGCGGCGCTCCAGCTGCTGGCATTGGAACAGGGTTAGTCTTTGGTCAGTCAGTTTTCCGTCCAATTTCGGACTCTGGCCTCTGAGCTAGAATGGTTGGATAAAGTTCTCATTCCGGTCTACTGGAGAGGACTGGCTGACCATGTTAAAGACGCTTTGGCTACCAGGGAGATTCCCGCCACACTGGAGAAGCTTATATCCATATCTACCCGCATCAACCTCCGTTTTCACGAGCGGAGGTTGAAGCGGACCCAGTGTAGGCAGAGGTTTTCTGTTGGCTCCCACCTTTGCCAAACCTCTCGAATCCCCCGTTCAGGCGTCCGAACCCCAAAAGGCCATGGAGGTTCCTCGTGAGGGACCTAAGTCTCGGGCCACTCGACTACCTGTGGTCTGTAATCTTTGCCGGCAGACAGGACACTATGCTAATAGATGTCCACAGCGATCGGGGAAGCGATCGCGTCTAGTGACCCTGGGAGGAGGTTCTGTTATGTTTCGGTAGCTGGGGAGAAATAGCAAAAATAGCAAAGTAGCAATACACCAGAGAGGCTGGAAACTATTGGGTTGAAGGACCCTAAACTAACCGCAACACTAGAAGTAGCCGTGGAGCGTACCTACGGTGATCCTAGATGCCTCGTCACAGCCAGAGAGATAGCTACACCTAAAGGCAGAAAGATGAAAACTAACTGCCCCGTAGCAGAACCCCCAAAGAAATAGGAAGCCCCCAAACATGTAATGGCAATTAGACAAGAAGAAAATATGAACACAGACAGAAAATAGAATGAGCAAACGCTGGGGCCCAATTCTGTCTAGATAGAAAAGTGCAGCCGCTGAAAAACAGGAAAAAGCAAATGAGCAAATAACAGTGGCTGCAGATAAACTGTGAGGAGCTCAGGCCCCAGGAGGGGACCTGGCTGACCTCCACAAAAGTGCAGAAAACAATGCAAAAAGCAAGCACAAAAAGAAAAGCAAAAAATATCTTATCTGAAAGCAGGAGATGCAGGCAAGACTCCAGCAAACATCCAAATGAACCAGGAACAACAATTGAGACAAGAACAATTGATCACCGGCAACCATCATGGGAGGGAACCTCCCTTATATCAGACCAGTCAGTGAACCCAGATTGCCATTCTTCGCTGAAAGGTTCAGTACTGTCTGTAACCACCAGAGGGAGCCTCTGCTCAGAAACCATCTCTAGCACATTCTCAACAGTCTGATATGCAAAAAATACTGAGGTCACACGACCTCTCCCCCACTAAATCAGAACTCTGGTGTGAACTGGACACAAAACAACAGATACAGAAAAAGACAGACATAAGCTGTGGCAAAGGAAACTCAGTCCAGCACAGGTCCCCGCAGGGAACCCGGCTGAACTCACACCAGCCAGGCAGAGAACAGAGAAAAGCAAAAATGCCACAGAGTAAAACAGACAAATAACTTATCTGAAAGATGCAGGACCAAGCAGGGATCAAGCAGAACTTCCAGAAGGCTCAGGAAGAAACCCAAAATCACCAGCAACAACTAAGGGAAGGCTGCTCACTTAAATCTCTCCAGTCTGTAACACCTGATCTCCAATTATCCTCTTCAGATGATTGACTTCTGTCAGCCAGACCAGCTTCATTACCAGCAGCAACCACCAGAGGGAGCTCAAACTCAGAAGCTAGATCAAAAGTGTTCACAACAGGGAACCCTGCCCTAAGGGGACTAATACAGAAAATGAAAAGTAAAAAAAAATTCTACATGATGCATACAGTATAATGGCCCCACATGATGCTGCATACAGTATAATGGCCCCACATGATGCTGCATACAGTATAATGTTCACACATGATGCTGCATACAGTATAATGTTCACACATGATGCTGCATACAGTATAATGGCCCCACATGATGCATACAGTATAATTGCCCCACATGATGCTGCATACAGTATAATGGCTCCACATGATGCATACAGTGTAAAATGTCCACACATGATGCTCCATACTGTATAATAACCCCACATGATGCTGCATGCAGTTAATGGCCCCACATGATGATGCATACAGTATAATGGTCCCACATGATGCTGCATACAGTGTAATGGCCCCATATACTGCTCCATACTGTATAATGGCCTTGCATTAAAGAAAATAAAAAAACTACTCACCTCTGCCTGTTCCAACGCTGATCTGGTCTCTTCATATATCAGTCCTACCTGTGGGCACGCGCGCTATCTCGGCAATAGCGCATCCGCCACTCTCCTCGGTCCACGTGCCATCCCTGTCCTCAGCACATATTAGAGAGTTAGGGGTAGAGGAGAGTGGATGCGGCGTCTGCGCTAGTGATAAGGGTCCGGAAAATTACGAGCGGGCTGAGAGTGGTGGCGGCACTAGTTTTGAGGAGATGGCGTGCGTGCCCACCAGGAGGGCTCTGTGTGCCCCCTCAGGCATGCATGCCATAGGTTTGCCACCACTGAGCTAGGGTGTCATCCTCCGCAGCAAGTCAGGGACACTTTTTGAAAGGGTATTTTTTTTATAAGCCATGATTTACTAACCCGATAATTCATATTTTTTGTAAGTCCAAGTCATAGCTTGGTAATCCTTGCTTTGAGTGACATGTCTGACTTGCTGTGTTTCAAAATTGATTTGTTTGTTTTCTTGCCATCCATGGTATTGAAAGCATCCTTCTCCAGCACCACATTTAGAAGGCGTCGATTATTCTTCTGTCTTGTTTCTTTATCGTCTAGTTTTCACATCAGTATTTTACCACAGAAAAGACCAATCTATATACAAGCAGTGCTTTCATCGCCAGTGCAATGTTCCTTGATTTAAAGAACTTGTCCACTGGTTTCATTGCTGATTTGCCCATAGCTATTCTCATTTGACTTCTGGTGTCATTGCTGCATCTTAAGTGATCATTGATACGAGTAGGTTGAAACCCCTTACAATTTCCAGTTTGTTGCTGTCCATCTCAAATGTGTCAAAGTCATACCTGGCAATAGTCAATATCTGTGTTTTCTTTAGAATGAAAAGCAGTCCCATGTTCGAGCTTTCCATCTTGACACTCCATAATAAGTCCTTCACTACATCTATGGTTGTTGTATCGTCTGTGTATTTAAGATTGATATGTTCACATATCATACCGCAACATTCCTATATGTACCTAATTTTGGGTTATCCCATTTTTCCTTCCTATTTGGATGATGATGTCTTCCATACTTGTCTAAACAGTGGCTACTTCAGATAATCTCATTTTGATGCTGGCCAAAACCGACCCTCAAATAAGCACCTTCTCAGCATCTCAACTCCATCTTCATTGTGAATATGGAGAGTCGGACAGCTTTCACATTTTTTTCAATCATTTCCGCAAGACCTTTTTTGTAATATTGGCAAAATGGCTTTCAAAGCCACGTGTTTGGGTAAGGGACCTCTAAGACACACTCTGTTCTTCTCATATTCCTTACTGATTGAACCTCCTGACTAAACTGTCATCCATTTTCAAACCCAATAGGAAGGTGATTTGGACACATCCCTTTCAAAGAATCAGTGAAGGCGCATCTGCACCTTAACGCACAAATCATGCATATGCTCTCACTTCCATGAGGCCAGCTAAAAATTACTGTCTCTGTGGTATAAGGTCCCAACTCACTTACACTCCATCTTCCCAGAAGCCAATCCCATGTAATGGAGATGTGGGGAGGAGGAAGGAGACCTGCTACACATTTTTTGGTCCTGTAAGCTTCTCACTCCTTTTTGGGCAAAAGTGCAGCGAGTGATACGTACTGTAGGATGACAGATCTTGCATATGACTTAAGCCTGACTCTCGTCCTTCTCCATCACTGTGACATTCTTCTAAAAATGTATACACACTGTTTATTAAGGCACCTAATTGAGACTGCATGTGCGTGCATTCCTTGGCTTTGGAAAAAGGACTCCACGCCGATTGTTTCCCTCTGGTTTTCTAAAATGAATGAAGTAATGTTGATGGAAGAACTCACCTTTACTGTCAGCAACCCCTATGCTTGTTTTTATAAAACCTGGGTTTACTGGGTGGAATTTAAATCCTCCAATAAATATCTGGCCCTTAATCGGGGAAAGTTGAGCCCATGGATCTAAGTCTCCTTGTTCGAACACCCCCCCTTCACCTTTCTGCCTCCCTATTTTTCTCTCTTGTACCCTTCCGGCTTATCTCCCCATTTTTTTTAAATATTTTTCTCACTTATTTTATGTTATTATGGAATGGTTCATCCGACACTATATTGTACGTCCGGTTTTACCGTCATGGATGGATTTTATGTTTTCAAGGTTCAGATAGCACTTATTACTCTGTATGATACTCTTTATTGCTGTTTTTCTTTTCTTTGTTTTTGCTACAATTGTTACACTGCACCCTATCCATGCCATGTGACTGAATTATTCATTGAAAAAAATTTGACAAAGATAAATTAACAACAACAAAAAAAGATTGTTGAAGATTGGTCCAGCAATTTTGATTCCTTATTTGTCAGCAAGTCCAGCCTTCCTGAAAATAGCTTCTGCATGTAAATTAAAGAGAAATGGCTACAGGATGCAGCCTTGCCTGACGCTTTGCTCTACTTTGAACCATGCCTTGTCGCTGTGTACTGTTCGGACTGTTGGTTTTGGTTGATTAAAACAAAGGTCTCAAACACACGGTCCCTCAGGCAGCATTGTGCGGCCCACAGGCCCTGAGAACATCGCGTCCAGCAAGACAAGGAGCCAATGTTATCAGCGCTTCTTTTCAACTGAATGTGCGTCCAAGGACACACATTCAACTGAAATGAATTGTGGCTCGGAGATCAGCTCTCTGCATCACAATACCAATAACAGCCACTGGCCAATTAGAGGCCAGCAACTGATATCGGTGTCCAAGTGTAGCCGCATACAATGTCATTGCTAAGCACCCCGATTGTGGAGGAGAAAGAGAACGCTGACAATCAAAGTAAGGTGAAATTTTTTTTTTTGTGTATGTAAAGAGCAGCATATTTGGGATACTGTTACCAGAAGGGGACAAGGGTGGGGACATTTCTATAACAAGGGACCAGTATGGGGACATTACTACAGGACAGGGGACATTATTACAGGCTTCCAGATTATATTACAGCACGGAGTCCAATATTACAGGATGAGGAACATTTTTACAGTTTGAAGGACATTACAGGATGGGAACCAATATTACAGGATGAGGCACATCATTACAGGACTGGGCACATTATTATAGGATGAGGACCAATATTACAGGACGGGGAACATTATCACAGGACGAGGAACATTATTATAGTTGGAGGGGAATTATTACAGTTTGAGGGACATTACAGGATGGGGACCATTATCACATTACGAGGGATATTATTACAAGCTTGGGGACACTGTTACAGGGCAGGGTACATTATTACAGACTGTTAACGAGTTAAATGCAGCTGTCAATCACTGTCAACAGCATTTAACATGCACCGGCCGAAAACCCTGCTCCCTGTAGCACAGATGATCGCAGTTTCAAGTCTCCTAAAGGGACTATTGAAGCCAGTAAAAGGTATTTAAGAAAAATAAAAAATCTTAAAAAACCCAAAAACCACAAAATTTCAAATCAACCCATTTTTGACGCATTGAAAATAAAACAATTAAGAAAAAATAAAAAAAACATATTTCACTACATAATTAAACATTTGCAAGCTTTTTGCAGGATGACAGGCTATCTGGTTGCATCATGCAACCATGCAGCCTGCCACCTAAATGTAGCAGCACTAGACCCGTCATGGGACAAATGGATTATCATCTTCTCTGCAGAAATGTGAAGAATATTGTTGTTTGTTTTTTTTTAAACTATTTTGCAGAAGACAATGGCATCGGCTTCTGCCGTGATTTTACAGTATGCACCTGCTGAATTGCCAGTTTTTTCTTCTATGTAATATATATATATATATATATATATATATATATATATATATGTCTGTGTCACTGAAATCTATATATCTATGTATTCTGTGTATATACAGCTCTGGCAAAAATAAGAGACCACTGCAAAATTTTCAGTTTGTCTGATTTTTCTCTTTATAGGTACAGTACAGACCAAAAGTTTGGACACACCTTTTCATTTAACCCCTTCACCCCAAGGGTGGTTTGCACGTTAATGACCGGGCCAATTTTTACAATTCTGACCACTGTCTCTTTATGAGGTTATAACTCTGGAACGCTTCAACGGATCTTCGCGATTCTGAGATTGTTTTCTTGTGACATATTGTACTTCATGTTAGTGGTAAAATTTCTTCGATATAACTTGCGTTTATTTTTGAAAAAAACGCAAATATGGCGAAAATTTTAAAAATTTTGCAATTTTCAGACTTTGAATTTTTTTTCCCTTAAAACAGAGAAATATGTCACACAAAATAGTTAAGAAATAACATTTCCCACATGTCTACTTTACATCAGCACAATTTTGGAACCAAAATTTTTCTTTGTTAGGAAATTAGAAGGGTTAAAAGTTGACCAGTGATTTCTCATTTTTACAACAAAATTTACAAAGCCATTTTTTTAGGGACCACCTCACATTTGAAGTCACTTTGACGGGTCTATATGGCAGAAAATACCCAAAAGTGACACCATTATAAAAACTGCACCCCTCAAGGTACTCAAAACTACATTCAAGAAGTTTATTAACCCTTCAGATGCTTCACAGGAGCTGAAGCAACGTGGATGGAAAAAATTAATATTTAACTTTTTAGCCACAAAAATGATCTTTTACAAACTTTTTTTTATTTTCACAAGGGTAAAAGGAGAAAATGGACAGATAAAGTTGTTGTGCAATTTCTCCTGAGTACGCCAATACCCCATATGTGGGGGAAAAACCACTGTTTGGGCACACGGCAGAGCTCGTAAGGGAAGGAGCGCCGTTTGACTTTTTCAAACTAAAATTGGCTGGAATTGAGATTGGACGCCATGTCGTGTTTGGAGAGCCCCTGATACGCCTAAACAGTGGAAACCCCCACAAGTGACACCATTTTGGAAACTAGACCCCTAAGGAACTTATCTAGATCTGTTGTGAGCACTTTGAACCCCAAAGTGTTTCACAAAAGTTTATAATGCCTGGGTGTGAAAAAAAAAAAAAACAATTTTCCACAAAAATGATTTTTTAGTCCCAAATTTTTGATTTTTCCCAAGGAAATTGGACCCCAAAACTTGTTGTCCAATTTGTCCTGAGTACGCTGATACCCCATATGTGGGGGGGGGAAACTGTTTGGGCGCACGGCAGGGCTTGGAAAAGAAGCAGTAACGTTTTGGAATGCAAACATTGATGGGGGTCATGTTCCGTTTGTAGTGCCCCAGATGAGCCTAAACAGTGGAAACCCCCCACAAGTGACCCCATTTTGGAAGCTAGACCCCTAAGGAACTTATCTAGATCTTTGGTGAGCACTTTGAACCCCAAGTGCTTCACACAAGTTTATAATGCCCGGGCATGAAAATAAAAAATCCTATTTTTTTCCCACAAAAATTATCTCTTAGTCACTAATTTTTTATTTTCCCATAGGTAACAGGAGAAATTGGACCACAAAATTTGTTGTCCAATTTGTCCTGAGTACGCTGATACCCCATATGTGGGGGGGAACCACTGTTTGGGCGCATGGCAGAGCTCGGAATGGAAGGAGCACTATTTGACTTTTTCCAACCAAAATTGGCTGGAATTGAGATTGGACGCCATGTTGCATTTGGAGAGCCCCTGATGTGCCTAAACAGTGGAAACCCCCCACAAGTGACCCATTTGGGAAACTAGACCCCCTAAAGAACTTATCTAGATCTTTGGTGAGCAATTTGAACCCACAAGTGCTTTACACAAGTTTATAACGTAGAGCCGTAAAATGAAAAAATTATATTTTTTCCACAAAATTGATCTTTTCACCCAAATTTTTATTTTCCCAAGGGAAACAAGACTCCAAAAGTTATTGTGCAAATTGTCCTGAGTGCGCTGATACCCCATATGTGGGGGTAAACCACTGTTTGGGTGCATGGCAGAGTTTGGAAGGGAAGGAGCGCCGTTTGACTTTTTCAACGCAGAATTGGCTGGATGCCATGTCGTGTTTGGAGAGCTCCTGATCTGCCTAAACAGTGGAAACCCCCCACAAATGACACCATTTTGGAAACTAGACCCCTCAAGGAACTTATATAGATGTGTGGTGAGCACTTTGAACCCCAAAGTGCTTCACAGAAGTTTATAACGTACAGCCGTAAAAATAAAAAATCCTTTTTTTTTTTTTACAAAAATGATTTTTTCGCCCCCAATATTTTATTTTCACAAGGGTAACAGGAGAAATTGGACCCCAAAAGTTGTTGTCCAATTTGTCCTGAGTACGCTGATACCCAATATGTGGGAGTAAACTACTGTATGGGCACACGTCGGGGCTCGGAAGGGAAGTAGTGACGTTTTGGATTGCAGACTTTGATGGAATGGTCTGGGGGCGTCATGTCGCATTTGGAGAACCCCTGATGCGCCTAAACAGTGGAAACCCCCACAAGTGACCCCATTTTGGAAAATAGACCCCACAAGGAACTTATCTAGATGTGTGGTGAGCACTTTGAACCCGAAGTGCTTCACAGAAGTTTATAACGTACAGCCGTAAAAATAAAAAATCCTTTTTTTTTTTACAAAAATGATTTTTTCGCCCCCAATATTTTATTTTCACAAGGGTAACAGGAGAATTGGACCCAAAAAGTTGTTGTCCAATTTGTCTTGAGTACGCTGATACCCAATATGTGGGAGTAAACTACTGTATGGGCGCACGTCGGGGCTCGGAAGGGAAGTAGTGACGTTTTGGATTGCAGACTTTGATGGAATGGTCTGGGGGAGTCATGTCGCATTTGGAGAGCCCCTGATGCGCCTAAACAGTGGAAACCCCCCACAAGTGACCCCATTTTGGAAAATAGACCCCACAAGGAACTTATCTAGATGTGTGGTGAGCACTTTGAACCCCGAAGTGCTTCACAGAAGTTTATAACGTACAGCCGTTAAAAATAAAAAAATCCTTTTTTTTTTTACAAAAATGATTTTTTCGCCCCCAATATTTTATTTTCACAAGGGTAACAGGAGAAATTGGACCCCAAAAGTTGTTGTCCAATTTGTCCTGAGTACGCTGATACCCAATATGTAGGAGTAAACTACTGTATGGGCACACGTCGGGGCTCGGAAGGGAAGTAGTGACGTTTTGGATTGCAGACTTTGATGGAATGGTCTGGGGGCGTCATGTCGCATTTGGAGAACCCCTGATGCGCCTAAACAGTGGAAACCCCCACAAGTGACCCCATTTTGGAAAATAGACCCCACAAGGAACTTATCTAGATGTTTTGGTGAGCACTTTGAACCCCGAAGTGCTTCACAGAAGTTTATAACGTACAGCCGTAAAAATAAAAAATCCTTTTTTTTTTTACAAAAATGATTTTTTCGCCCCCAATATTTTATTTTCACAAGGGTAACAGGAGAAATTGGACCCCAAAAGTTGTTGTCCAAATTGTCCTGAGTACGCTGATACCCAATATGTGGGAGAAAACTACTGTATGGGCACACGTCGGGGCTCGGAAGGGAAGTAGTGACGTTTTGGATTTCAGACTTTGATGGAATGGTCTGGGGGCGTCATGTCGCATTTGGAGAGCCCCTGATGCGCCTAAACAGTGGAAACCCCCCACAAGTGACCCCATTTTGGAAAATAGACCCCACAAGGAACTTATCTAGATGTGTGGTGAGCACTTTTAACCCCGAAGTGCTTCACAGAAGTTTATAACGTACAGCCGTAAAAATAAAAAATCCTTTTTTTTTTTACAAAAATGATTTTTTTGCCCCCAATATTTTATTTTCACAAGGGT